>OX422141.1:15203841-15701519 GCA_949129095.1 Volucella bombylans
TTTGATCATCCCACGAGTTGTTTACTGGTAAGATACCCCAGCAGAAAAGAAAACTTTAAACCCCAGTCCCAGGCGAGAGCCGCACTAGTGGTGGACCCAGGAACTCGCAATGAGGACACGTTGGGCCAGGAGTATAGAATGGCACTCCGAAAATCCCGCGTTTATTCTGCTCCAGCCCGGTCGACCCGATGGAACCGCCGTTCATGGAGGAAGTGGTCTCCACCCTGATCAAAGGCCACCCTGAAGAGAGAAGGGGGGACAACGTAACGCACGAGGTCTCCCTCCTCTCACACCCAAAGAACCGAGGAGGGTATCAACTAACTTGTGGGGAGTTAAGGCCCTTGGACCAGATGGGGTACTGAGCGCAGTCCTTAAAATCGTGGCCGCGGAGAAACCGCATGTGTTTCTGAACATGTTCAGTGCGTGTTTACGTGCCGCTGAATACTCCAACGCCTAGAAATGACCAGTTTCTAGGGATCGAGAAGCAGGCTTGGGAAGCCCCCGATTTGACTAGGAGTGCCAGCACCTTGGTCTTGCCCGACGTCTAGATATAAATCGGCAAGATAGACCGATTACTCCGGTACGACATGACGGAGGGACGAAGAGAAAAGCGGTACATATCGAGAGTAGCCCAGGACTTAGCACTGGCATCAGCAACAACAGCTGTTAATGGACCACCTGAGCCTGAAAATCCCGCCCGAAAATATCGTTTCCGCTGTAGAAAAGGCAATGCAAAAGGAATTTCTGACTCCTCTGGGTTGCCATCAGGGTGAAACACCAGAACGAACAGTCGCTATGGGAGGTCTGAATATAAGCCCGCCGATAAGTGACCATGAGTTAGAAGACCAAGAGAGACGAGCTTCCTCGTTACTGTCGCACTTTAAGAACCCGAACGGCGGTTCCACCCTGAAATAATACCATCGCGATTCCAGGGTAGATTAAGGCCACGTGGCAAGAGCGGGAGGATTTCAGGTGAGTATCAGGTTGATTCGAACCGTCTCAACGATATCCGTGGGTTTCCCCTCTCTCCGCAAAACAAAAAACAAAGTCCCCTAATTCGAGGAAGATCGTATCCCCTTTGAAGCCAAAAAATTTAACCAAAAAGAACCGAGAAGCCTTCCATTAAATTCCAACAACACAGTTAAGGATAAAATGTCCTTGTTTACTTCAGTATTTAGCTGCGCCCTTTTAATTTGCACTTTGTAGCTCCGCCATTCAACCTTGATGAACTCCACTTTGGATCTGCAAACCCCAACTTACCCGTTCGTATTCGATAGCTGTTTGACCATTAGACAAATGACACCGCCATAGGCTCGACGAACCTTCTTCACAGATCTCCAATATCTTCGACTTAGTTGGTCCTTTCACATGATTTGGGAAGCGAACACTTATCACGGATGTTACTTCTGCGGTGCTCAGTAACACAGTAGCTTACGAGGGTAAATTAGGCTCCAACTGGCTTCATCTCCGCAAATTATTGAGCTCGGTTGATTATTTCACTAATGCAAACATTTTCCCAATTTCCCTCTATTTTTAGAGTAATCCAGCGCCATCTCTAGTAATTAACAACAACATGGGAGGAATTATGTTGTTGGCTAGAATGGTTCATGTCTGAGATTGATGGGTTTTTGAAAATTATAACAGGGTGCCAATTGTTACTCACATTTTAATAATTACAAAATTTTAAATAATCAGTTCAAGAACTTAACTATTCCCTAAGTCAGTCGTTGATTGGTTTTCGTTGTCATCAGTTATTAGAAAAACCTAAAAGTGTTGGAAAACCCTGTGGAACAGTGGTTATTGGCAAAATACGAACTCAGACCTCACACGATTACTCATCGATCAGAGGTTGTCGTGATATAATTTTTTTTGAATCAAAGCAATAACCAATCCCTTCTGTTCTTTTCTATCACAATCGTTATGTTCAAAGCGACCCAGTGTCGGAATGTAGGGCATTCCAAGGACTCATTAACCAGCGAAATATTTGAATATCTTTCGAAAGATTAAAGGACTTAAACTTCCGTCGAAGTCCCCCGGACTTAGTTGCAAGCTTTGAAACATCGGATCGATCCAATGCGACAATAAGACAGAATACACTTTACTCAGTATTTAGAAAGCCGTCTTTATATAAATGAGGAACCGTAGTGGTGGAACGGAAAAGGCGGTAAATGACAAAAGGCGGGCCTCTTAAGAGTGGACTAACTGTTGGGGAGATAACCAGACCGGTCAAGGCCGAGAAAAAAAGAGACGAAGCAGGCGGTATATTAAGATGTATAGCAACTTTGACGCACAGCCTAACGAATCAATATTTTTAAAATTGCCACACTAAGATGAACAAACTCGCAAAAGGTAGATAACGTCTTAAATTTAACTGGCTCGGGAGTTTGTTTTAAAAATAGGATGAGAAACCATCGAATTCCTAGCCAGCGAGGTGAGAGTTTTATTGTTTGATTGTATAAACGCAAAAGCTGCACGAAAAACGACTACCCATCGGTGAAGCTAATGTCGCATAGTATGAAAGTATACAAGGGAGTACTACAACGGGTTCATAAGGCAATATTGTAAAACTCCATGGCGGCTTTCTGGGGGATATGTCGACATATGTTCGACTGGCGTTAAAACAATATTGAAAATGCGCGGCGAGAATAACTGGAGGATTAGAAGTTAGAGTTGGATTACACCCAGGCAGTGATCACAGTCCGTTGCGTTTTACTTTTGTGCAAGCTTTTCTATCGAAGCAGCACATAAACAACTTCTCTTTCTTTTGCCGATAATAGCGCTATAACATGCAACCGATGATATCATCTGGTTTTGTAATGTCCTACGACGGTCTTCGGAAAATATGGGTCCACATTCCACCCAAGGTTCGAAAAAGAGGCCAAAAGACTACTAATTGGATCACTCGAATGCAATAATGTGTATAAGCAAACTATAGGCCTCAGCAACGGCATGATTCAAAATAAATTTACAGATCCGAATAAGCCTTACTTCTAAATTCTTCCAAGCTATGAAAAACTACGCTAGTCGACAACACCAGCATCCTTCTCATGTCGCGATCAATATATTTCATAGTGCGATTCGTTTCAAGTCATTAATTTACATTCAGTGGAAGCAATTTTCAACCAAGGCCGCTCAAACGGCTTGCGCCGTTCATCTACCACCAAGCATTGTGAGAAAATTAACTTCAAACGAAAACCTACTCTTACCAATGCTGCCTCTTTGGCCTGCGCAGGCAATTGAGTAATAAGTCTTTCTCAAGGAACCCTATGGAGACTTTGTATAAGATCCTAATCACTTAAATCGTGCTCTAAGAGGCCGAGGCCCGAACGCTGGCGAAGGCAGATGAAGATAGCGTAGGTCGTTTTGAACGCAAGATTTTTCAAACGATTTCTTGCTGGTACATATTGATCGCTTCAAATGCCTTGCTGCGATGTTGAGCGAGTGGATATAAACGCTCGATTCACACCTTGACCCTCCGGTGTACGCAGTAGAGGAAGACAGGGAACGTGGATCATCTTGGGGTACGCTACATGAGGAAGTTGACTAAATAGCGCGCTAACTGGAGAGGTTTATCGGTCGAAGCTCATGTTAACCCCGGACTGGAGCGTCATCCAGGTACAATGGTCTGGAGGAACCCTTACAATTGTAGTCGGATATCATATATTTGTTATTGTCAACCTGATACAGGTAGAATACGACTTACGACGATCGAAATGTTTGACTGTCGAGTTGTCGAGTTTTCTGACAGCATTTCGTCAGTGTTAGAAATAGCTACATCTATATTTTGACCACAAGGTTAAGGTTTTAGGTATTCAGACTATTGAAAGAGTGCCTTATGCCAAACGCGAAGTTTTTATCTGACCAACGGCGTTCAGATTTTAATTGGTGCTTGAGCACGTCATTGCAATTACTTTGCCTGAATCGAAAAAATTCAGACTTGGAACAAGTCATAGTCTATACCACACAATGTCTTGTCCGTTTTGCCAATTTGGTAAAGTTTGACTCCCAATGTTCTGAGAGATTTTTTTGTGGGCCAAAGTTTTTACTTTCTGAGGATTGCCATTGCTTTCGGAAGAGAGCCAAAAAGTCAGAAAAAATAAATGAAAATTTCTTGCACAGATTTGAACCTAGACCTTAATACGTAGTAGCTGACGTACTCAGACAATGAGCGATGTCATCACCTAATGCTGCACATTTCTCCCACGTATTTGGTTGCTACTGGGCCACTTGTAGGGGACACTCTTCACGAGGCCAAGATCCTTTCGGACCAATCTTTGAAAACTTCTGCTAGAACTTGAACCTCAATTGCTTTTTATACCGGAGTTTCCGACAACCTTAGCTGATTTTCTAAGTATGATGCTCGTTCACTATCGGTTTCTTAATGTAGAGACTTCCGCGAATATACGTACTTATTTCAGATCACGTTGTGACACTCCGCCGCTATCCAAAAAGCCGGAATAAGGAGAAATTTAGAGTACTGTTTAACTGAATCCGTTCAGCACTCCATTCTACTACGCAGGTGACATAGCGATCATCATCAGTCGGTGAAAGTAGCCACAAGATTGATGCAGGACGAATTTTACGAAGTCGGCAAATGGTGTCATTACAATGAGCTAGTAATCAACGCATCAAAAACAAAACTCTTGCAAATCCGATGTTCACAGCACCCTACACTCCAATCGTACTGAAGGGTTTTGGATGTGCCATTATAACTGATAAAGAAGACATTGAGTTGTTGATACGTACAAAGTATCTACGCAGCACTATTGACAACCGCTTCGTATGGGATGTTCACATAAAAGATATGCGTGGTAAGTTGAGCAGGCCTCTGCTGGTATTGGCCTGTCTGCAGGCAAAGCATCCAAGATAAGAATGCGGAAGTTAAGCAGATTTCGAAACCATACTGGAATACTATGACGACCCGAACTTCCGAACACAAATTAGCCACTTTTGTGTACCAGTTTGATAGCAGACGACTTCATTTATTCATAAACGAGTACTGTAAGGTGTACTGGTGTGTACTAGTGTACACAGTTCTCACAATTTTCAACAGTCTACCTAAATATCTATAAAAGATTATCCAAATCATCGCTAAGTCATATTTACTGGAAAGAACCGATCTACAGTTCGGGATGGATTACCAGTTAATGCGGTCTTTTTCCAACTGCCTCCAGTTGTCCACACAAAGTTGGCAGAGGTTTCCTTCCACTTGTATGCGCCACCTAAAATGACGCCGTCCTCTACTGCATTGTCTCTCCGGATTGGGACCGAAAACTTTCTGGGTCTGGACATTTTTGTCCATGCGTTCAAGGTAACGTATCCATCTAAGCCTAAGGTTGTCCGAGCTTTTCTGACGATCGCTTGAAACATCTTCTCCATTCTCCATGATACAGACAGGATAGAAAATTACAAGGATATTTTATCTCTCGAAGCGCCCGAGACCATTTTCATCCGATTTCGGCCATTTCCAAGTTCTGGCTCTCTAAACCAGGATTGGTATGATCCGTCTCTTGTGTAAACTCTTGTTAGTTGCGCTCGAGAGCAATTGCCTTCTAAGACCAAAGAGGCAGCGATTAGCAAGAGTGATTCTGCGCATGATTTCCACGCTGTCCTTGTCGGAGTTTATACCGAAGGGGAGGTAGATAAAGTCCCAAACTATCTCAAAGTTTAAGTTGCCTATCGGGATGTTTTGTTCTGGGCACTGATGTTCTGTCCCTTCTTGTTCACAGCACACACTTTGTCTTTCCTTTATTGACCGTTTCACTTATCCTTGTCAGATCTGCTTCAACAGGCGCAAATGCTCCATTGACAACTCGTTGGGTTTTTGCAATATCGTGGTCAATGTCAGCTGAATACACAGGTAACTGAATACTTTGAAAAAAGGTGCCTCTGTAATTGACTTGTGAGTTCCGCACAATCTTTTTAAGAACGATGTTGAAAAAACTTCATGTGAATGTTGTGCTTTTCTGACATTGAAGGTCTCGGTTTTGTCATTACCCACCTTGACGGAGCAGCATGCATTCTCCATTGTCATCCTAGTAGGGTGGGAATGGGAGATAAGTAGGTATGGCTCTGTTGGTCTCTATAGATGCTGTCATTTGCGGCTTTGAAATCGGTGAAGAAGTTGTGTGAAACTCTGATTTATGGTGGATTTTCCTGACCTGAATATATTGTTCGTCATCACCGTGTAACAGTCTGCAGAAATAATCTATCCAGATTGTCAGCACCCACTGTGATTCTGCTAAGAGGTTTCCTTTTCGCCGTCATTACAGATCTTCGTTCCGGGTTTACAGGCTTATCATGTTTGTTTGAGTTTTTAGTAAGACTTCTAAGATTCAATCTTTTGAAAGCATCTCTGTCCGATCTTGATCGGGCGTTTCAGGTGATCTTTTTTTTTGGTGGGAACCTATTCTTTATTTCGCTTTTTCCTGACCATTGCAGTCTATGCATTCGTTTAAATCTCCGGCGGCTGTCGCTTGATATTGTATTTTAAAGTTCATTGAGTTCTTACTAAAATATTCCTTTCTCCGATTGCTCTCTGACTGAGCAAACAATATTCCACGTCATAGTTTTATTGCCATTTAGTCGGCTTTGATACGCTTGCAATCTTATCTTGAAGTTCAGCTGGCAATTTTATTATATCGTTCCTTGATAATACATTTTGTAGGTTTTCGTTTTCAAATTCAAGTAGTGGGCCCTGTTTCTAACCTTTTTCTACTTGCTTCCCTCGACGGATATCATGTCGAATTTAAAAGTCGTAATACGTTTTCTAGTTCGAAACTTCTGCTTGTCATTGTGCCGAAGTTCAACCTTACGACTCGTAATTTATTCTTAAAAGCGCTATGCGAATTACTGAATTCATATACGTTCACATAATTGACAGTTATTCAAGTTGCACTGAGACCAAATCATGGACAGCAGCTTATAAAAATATAAATTCCGATTTTGAAAATAAACTCCATATCCTCAATTATTTACACAATAACGAAGGATTGAAAACTGATTATCAAAACGAACACCCCACTTAGAAAAGTCTCCGCATGAAATTTTCCAAACTATCCCTAATAAACTGTCATCTGCGATGCAATCGCATGCCATCGCACCAATTTTCTGCCAACAGAACTCAATTCCAACCAACAGAAAGAGCCAAAACCCTCTCCCAACTCACAAGAGTGACAGAGAGCGCAACAAAAACAACAAAACCGAAACAATCTAACCGCAACGCATCCCAACGCAGACAAATCATCCATCAACGGCCATTCGTTTCGCCACTCAACTCTCCACTCTCACCAACGTCGGCCCATAGTCAGAGTGCAGTCGGAAAGTCGTTTTGTTCGTTCGCAAATCAAATGGCGGAGATCGATTTGTCAAAATTACCTTCAACCGAAAACCCAACTCAACTCTGTTCATAAGTCCAACAAAAAATAGAAAAACAAATTCACCCAACGCACTCCTCAAATCGCGCTGCAATATTTCCACAGTTTCAATCTCCGACAAACGAAAAAAAAGAAAAGAAATGAGAGCCCCAGCAATTAGTGAAACTGAAGTCGAAAAATGATGAGTGAGTGAGTTTTGTTCGTTTGTTGGTTCGGTGCGAGCACCTCAAAAAGGAGTTAAGTGACAGGAGGGCACCCAAGTTGGCAAAAATTAAAAAAAAATAAAAAAATAAATAAAATACAAAGTAGTCATCCCCACCCAAAAATTTCCAGCAACAAATTGAAGATAAAAAAAAAGAAAGAAAAAAATAGAAAGAGGAGAAGAAAATTTGTTGTCTTTGCTCTCTGCAATTCTTGATTGCATTTCGTTTGATTTTCTCCTCGCCTTTTTGGGCCGTTATTCCTTCGTTTGTTGTTTTTTTGTGCGAATTTCGTGAGTGCTAGCAGCTAGAATCACCGACGACCGACGACGTTTGGGAAAAGTGTTTTTAAGTGCAAGTGCGGGTACACGGGTTCTTAGCGAGTGTGTTTCTTGTTTCTTAAGTTTCTTGTCTCTTTGCCTGTGGTCGTCGTGAATACGAGTATGTACGCCAGTGTGTGGAAAGTGGAAAATTGAAAATAGAAAATAGCAAAAGCAGAGAAAAGAAAATTGCATAAGTGAGGCAGCGAGAGAGGACATAATAGAAAAGTAAAAATCTATCGCGCTGAGTGCAAGGAATTTCCTTGAATTCGACAGTTCCCCCCTCTTTCGTTGTCCAGTGAGTTTCCATTTTCTTTTGAATTTGGGCCGCCGCCGCGCCGTTGACCAGGTAACGTCCAGTTCCAAGTGGAAAGGAGCACCCTCACCAAGTGGAAACGTCAGTCGCTGTCAGTGGAGGTATGTATCAAAAATTTTTTTTTCAATTTCTTTTCTATCTCCTTCTCACTGACATTCGCACAGAAAATAGAAACAAAAAAGCAGGGAAAATCCGTTTTGTTCTTCTGGTGGAAATGTCTGAATTGAATCGGTTGGTGAATGGCTGTCGACAAGTCTGCGAGAAGAGAAATAAAAACGGGAAGGAACCATCAGGCAGAGAGAAACTAGAAAATCCTGATTTTCTGGGCGGTGGGTTGTAGGCTGAAGGCTGAATGGGGACAGCTCTCTGCCCTGTAAGGGTTCCATTGTGCATATGTACTCGAGTTCTGATTGGAAAATTGCATGAAGAAAATGCGAAAATGGAAGAGGAGTTGAAGGAGAACAAATAGCAACAAATCATTGGTGGCACAGTGTTGCCACTACGGTTTGCGGGTTAATATGTGAGCGCGCCTCAAGCGCAAAGTTTGGGCAACAGATAACAGACTTATTCTGCCAAGCACCTGCTTGGAAACGCCAAGTCTTGACAGTCTCATGTCCGAAACCAGCTTCCTATTACGTGCAAGTGAGCCAAAAAGTACACCCCGACGTAGCTGGTATTTACTTTCGGTTGTGTTGACGGATGAGGCCATCAAACAGACTGTTGCGCCCTTTGTAGGCTGCAAATAGATTGGCATATATCCAGTTTGCTAAGAAAAAGGAATAGACCAACAGCTGTTAACTCTGAAGGGAATCTTCACAGTGCTTCAGGAAAATCAGTTTGTAGAGCATGTGAAGTATGGTTGAGTTTCAGTGCAGTGAATGTGTCCTCTATCCAAGATAACATGCCTTCAAACATGGTGGTGCAGAATTGAAAGTGCACTTGAGTAGAAGGTGCTTTCGACAACTCAATTTGAAGTGTAACTCGACAAGACAACACGATGCAGAAGAACAACCAAACAGTTATGTGGATTTAAGCAATTCTAGTGACCTTGGTCATTGATGCTGACAGAAGTCAATATGTGATGGCGGAGGCAATCAGTAGTTGCTCGCAGAGTAGCGTTCTTTCTGCACTGTCTTCGTCCATGTTGATCAATTCCCCGCTCAAAGGCTTGAACATCAGACATATGCAGATGATGTAGCTTCATTGTTTTCCAAATTATGCCTGGCAAGTGTACGAGTATGCTAAGGCGCAGACAGCCATAGTCCTGGACTAGTCTCGGCTGTTCTCTTTTCGAGAACGAGGATACTGATTGGCCTGTCCCAGTTAGTGTTAGTTAAAGGAATCACCTCTCCCGTTTTTCCAACGAAGCGTTGGAGTAAACATGTCACGTTTAAAGCGATGTTGGCCTTCTGGCAGTGCAAAGGAGCTGTCGGCAAGGCATGCGACTTGGTGGCAACGATAAGACTAATTCTATCCCATGCGTCCGTTGTCTGTTGGAATAAGTTTTTACGGAACTCGTCACTACTGCTTACTAGACTCCAAAAAGCGATCTGTCGCGACCGCATAAGGCTTTCTCTAGAGCGCCTGGGTCACAGAAATAGTGATTGGTACAATGCGCATTAAAATTTCATTCGCCTCCAGTCTTGTGGGGCATGTCCTCTGACGCCATGACATCGGAACTCAGGTTTCTGCTGGAATACGTCAACTTTCCCTGTACTCAGGCCTTGCCTCTTGTAAAATCTAAGTCAACAAAGTCATGTAGTCACGTCTTCATCGATGGGCCCGGAACCGATCTAGGATGTGATATTGTCGTCTTCCTGAGACTCTCGGTACTAGCCTGTCGTAAGGAAAATTTCTGTTTTCCGGAGATTTACGCAATCCTGGTGGCAATGCCGAATCGATGGAGTGGATGAAATATCTGTGCATGTAGCAACAGCCAAGTTGCGCTTAATGTTTTGCTGAACCTTCCCACAACTTCAAAGTTGGCTCGAGAATGTGAGGCTTGTCAGAACGTAGTTCGAAAGCTGAATTCGGTTACAATAGCATCGCTTACATGGAGACCGCTGATGAACTTTTTTGCAAGAAGGGCATCTCAGGAGTTTAACCCAGATTGGGACTGTCTGCGTCCTCTGTTCCTTTCATGGACAGTTGGGTTTCTTATATGTACCAACAGTGGTAAGATTATTTAGGTTTCAGGCAAACCAAACGAATTTTTCCCGACGATTCTACAGCCTAACCTCAGTAGAAAAGACTGCATACTGCTTATTGGCGTCTGGATGGAGAAACATCCTGCGACGCTTGCTGTGAGATTGATCACGTAGTGGTTGTAACCACACAATTTCACAGCTGATAGCGAATTTGTTCTCAGTTTGGTTTGTAATTTCACCATTTCACCATGCATAGACCTACGCCAGAGCAACGTGCAAATTTATTTCGAAAAATCTTATTCCAGCTCACGAAACTTACCGTGAGGACTTTTCCACTTTACAGTTGACATTGTCGTCTATCGTTCGTACTCGTACAAGGCATAATCGTACTGAGCGCACTGAAAGAGATTTCGCTGAGTGTGGTATTGAGAAATACCCGAATGTATTGATTCGCCATCGTCCACAGCAATTGGAACTGTGTCCACCCACTTTGTGGGAGGTTTTGCGAAAAGGTCTTGCTTTTCGAGCTCACAAGATCCAGCTCATATAAGAATTGAATCCGCATCACCATGGTGGGCGTCGGATGTTATGTATGGAATGAAAGCGTTCCTCCTTTTCGCCACAAAATTTTGTTCAGCGATGAGGCTGTTGAAAGGATACGTCAGCAAGCATAATTGCCGCCGTTACGTCCTCAAAAAGTTACTGTTTAGTCTGCTTTATTGGCTGGTGAAATCATTATATAAAAATGATGCTGATCACGACGTTGTTGGATAGCGCTGTAGATCCATGATTAATGACTTCTTTAAGACGGCAGCACATTTATCAAAGCGCGCTCCAAAATCAATTTATCGAAAAAACCATTCAATGACGCATAATTTCGCGTTATGGACCTGCTTCCAGATTGTGTGATTTAGCACCTTTTACCTATTTTGTGTGAGGACATATGAAGTCGCTGGTGTACGCGGATAAACCAGAGATGGCAAATGACACACTTTCCCAGGTATCTTTCTAATAAAGAGAATACAATGGCCGTTACCACGATTTTTGTGGGCTCTATCTCGGTTTAAAGTTGTATACCTCTAACAACACCATTTACTTCGTCCGTTAGTGCCATGTTTTTCGAGCCGCAGGTCAGATACATTCCTATAAAGCCACTTTCACTCCATGAAGTGCACCTACATATTTCAAATGCCCAATCGACCGTCGTTACTCAGAATTCGCTCGCAAATTTTCATTGTTTGCAACATTATCTCCACTGATCGGTTGTTACAGTTTTTCGTGTCGCCTTTGCCTTTATAGAGTGAAATAAGAAGGCTCTCCCTAAACCGGTTGGACACCGCTTGCATGTTACAACAGTAGTCGGTGTCGCCTAAGGTCAAGACCTTGCTTATGACACACTTTCCTCATATTACGCTATCGTCATCATTCTCATTCCACTTTTAGAGTTCCCAGGAAATTTCTCACAAACCAAATTCCACATCAGCACACGTTGGTAACTAAGAAAGGTAATTTTTACCTTCAAATCTCGACCTTGTCACCATCGCCAACAGCACCAGCACCATCACCAAAAGCCGATAAAACAACAAAACCAAAGCAAAGTTCATTAAATCACTTGATCGTCTTCTTCTTCTTCTTCTCATTTTCTTTGCGCGACGAAAAGAGATTTTAAATTAATTTAATCCACATTTTCGCTTTTGGTTTTATTTTTCATGCTCAGAATACATAATTAATCATTTCCATTTCTACACACTCAGCCAGAGATGAATAGCACGGTACACAGGGGGGTCGAATGGTAGACCTGTTGAGAAAGGTATACTTGAAGCCATGCGAGTTCAGTGCATGTGGTGGCATCGTGGATATTAATTACCCAGGTGAAGGTAGTCGTAGAATTTCCTTCGAATTTGGAGGTTAGTTGTTCAAAATTTTAATTCAAATGTGGGCGAGGATTTTCCCCACACATAAAAGAAAAATCAACAAATCCAGCAACGACAACGGAAGGATGTACTTTATGGTATTGCGTTGTAATTGTTTGTGAAGTGGGTGCAGGATTTTAGTACAAATTGAGTAAGGACACGTTTCTCCATTTAAGTCAACTAATCCGGAGAAATTTGTAAAGCAAATTGTGGTGTTCCTCAGGGGTGGGTTTTGGCTCCCACACTTTTTTCAACTTCAGATAGGTGTCGTTACAGCCAACACTCCTCTCCAGCATCTCTTGTTGCTGGTTAGTTGTTTCCAACTTTGCAAGTTGGTTAGGATTTCTCTCTACTTGCGCGAACCAACTGAGTTGGATCTTCCTCTGCTGCGGTTTTCCTCGGTAATGGATTCATGTCGTAGCCTTCCAAGTTGATAAATTGTGACTCTTCTAGCTAAGACGTGAACTTATAGTTGTATGGTTTTTGGTTAAATGTAGACGACCGAAAGCTTTCCTATTTTTTTTTTCGATAAAGGGGTGGACTAGGATAATCATTGTCTTATAGAGCGTTATTTTGGTTGACCGAGGGAGGGCTTTTGAGCCCCAAAAAACAAGAGTTACTCTTCAAATGATCTCTGCCGTGGTGTAGTTGTTTAAATAGACTGCAGAGCCTAAATAGGCACAGTCCTTGACTTAATCGAAGCTATACTTCACTATTGTGACATTTTGGATGAGTCGTCTATATTGTGTATCCTTTCTCGATTTCCCGCCAGACCCATTTACGCGGATTTAGGTTGAATAGCCGCAAATGCCTCACAAACAACTCGCTGTGTTCTGATGATAATGTCGATGACGTCCGTATAAGCAAGTTGTAGCACAGACTTGAAAGATTCTGCCTCGGTTGTGGCGAGTTTCACACAACTCTCTTGTATTGTGGGAAGCTTTGACATCAAAGGTCTCGGTAAATTTATTACCGACCCTCAGCGATACCAAGAAGGGTCATCGCATCGTTTGATGGTGGACTTCCCAGATTTTAGGCGAGTTCATAGCACGACAAAGACTATCTGTGAGGAGACTGATGCCTCTCTCTTTTCTCTTTTCTTCAAATCGGGCATACAATGTTGTGGTTCCATTCGTCTAGGAAGCTTTTACCCCGCCATAGTTTAGAGATTTGGTTTATGTTTTTAATAAATTTATCTGCCGTCGCCTTGAATAGCTCGGCAGCAGGACTATCAGTGTCGGCAGCATTGTTGGACCTAAATTTGGATATGACTTTCATCACTTTGCTCGGATTGCGTTAATGGAATCGTTGCCTATCGTGCTCCTGGTTGAATGTTTCGTTCTGATCCTTCCATATCATCAGCACTGACTGCAAACCTATCTCTAGGTTCCCCACTACCGTTCGTACTTCTGGTAGAATTTCCGACTCACGAGCCCACGAAACGCTTTGCAGCGCAATTTTATATGCTTTCTGATCATCTGCATTCGCCAGCCGGAATTCGTCGTTAAATCGTTGGGTTCCCAGCTGTGGTCGGGACAGATGTTGCATCTCTGATAGCTTGTTCGCGTATTTGCCGCTGCTGCTCTGCATGCGCCAGCCGGAATTCGGCGTCAAAGCATTATTTTCACAGCGGTGGTCGGGACAGAAGCGGCATCTCTGATAAGTTGTTCTCGAATTTGCCGCTGGTTTTCGGGACAATATGCTGATCACTTAATCACACTCGATCACGGTTTGCTGCAGGTGCAACTTTCTTCAAAGTATTTCCTCCTTGGTCACAACAAGATAGTGGCCCAAGCTAATGTTGACCCTTCTGAACTTTGCGTCTCTCGCAATTTGATCAATCTGGCTGATGATATATTGATCAGTAGACCGCCAGGTCCCTTATGAATGACGAGATGGGGGAACAGCGTGCTTGCTACTATACAAGTCCTTGGTGGCATCGTCTTTGTCCTGCATTGGAGCCTGCGCTCATATTAGGCAATTGTTGGCGAATTTAGAAATCTACGCGGATTGTCGAATGCGCTTGTTTACATGGCTGACATTCAAGAATTCTTACTAAGTCTGCCTGCCAGATCTGGTTAGGCCTTCTTTATAGCAGTGCCCCAGTTCTGGAGCCTCTCTCATGCCTGGGATTTGAATATATCAACACTGTGGGGAATTCTTCCGCTGTTCCCTTATCCACGTCGAGTTCTGGCTCGCGCTAGCATATTCAGGTAGCATACACGCAGTTTCATGGGACCACCAATAGGAGGTAAAGCGAGCACTTGATGCAAAGTTGAAACATCTGTAGTTACCCGTAGAATCTGAACTAAAGCCTTGAAAACGGTGCATTCAAATCTGACTAAAGGAAAAGAAATTGTCACAGTAGAGCTCGAGCTCAACGTCCAATTGGACAAAACAAGAGATTCCATGAACGACCCCTAAAAAGTGGGAAGTACCAGCAGCCGGGAAGCAGTAGCAATCCACTACAAAGTTGATGATACAATGTTTGATGGACAATGGCGAGACGACACAGTAAGGCCGAACATAATTGAACACATCCTCATTAATCAATTGTTGTCCCGACAGTTGCTGCTGGTCATAGTAGGGTGGCCGTTTGATCGTCATCACATACTGACATCCACCACCATCACCATCACCATCCCATCGCCATCAGAACAATTTGAATTACCCGATGAAAAATGACTCCCGTCGAGTGCTTAATTTTCGTTTTAAATTACGAACAAGCTACAAAGGTGGAGAGGACAAACTTCTCAACTTTAAATGGAGTAAGCAAATTCTATGAATTCGACTGGATGTGGGCTCCCTTTTTCACTGAAAAAAAAAAAAACTAAAAGAGTAAGTGGATTAAACTTTTTAATTTTTATTTTCGTTCGAGAAATGAGAAATGGTCTGCGCCATTATCACCAAGATGAGCACACCAAAATAGGCGAAAACCGACAAAAGATAAATACCAAGAAGAAAAACTAGTTAAGTGACCTCCAAGAGAGCTAACCATTCGGCATCGAATGAAGCACAAAATTGTTAGAAATAAAAAAAATGAGAAAATAGAAAGCGAGAACAAGAACTACTTGTAAAACCGGGAAAGATACGAACAAAAGACTAGATGAGCTGCTGATAGTGTTGCCATGTACACAGAGTGTGATCAGATCAGATATACCGAACTTAACATTGGACTTCCCCGTCAGTTTAGACAACTATAATGAAACCAAAGTAAATTGGACAAGGCAGCAAGGAATCCGTTAAAATCGTTCCTTCCAGGACATCGTCGATCATCCAAATGATGAAACGGAATCCTGGAATTTCCTTCGTGACACCCTTCTACTGGTATGTTAAACTTTAGTCCTTTATCTGGATGAAAAACTGTAAAATATACTACGGTAACTGCTCCAGATTCTTTGTAACATTGTATAATCTTTTCACTTCGCAGCCTTGCGTTATAATGACTCTGGAATTTAGGGTGCACAAAGCAAACATATGCGGGCTAAAAAGTAATCACTTTTCGGCGTACGTCCACGTCTGTAAACACAGACCAGCTGCTTTGGCATTTAGTGAAACATAGGTAGATCCTCGCCCACATCTCTCAGATCACTCTGACCTGAAGCTACCTGGCTACGAACTAGTGCCACAATTCTTCTCTCAACGCGGTCTCGCCATTTACGTGCGTAGTGATGTAGCTTACCAAACTCCACCACAATGTGATCCATGTTCCAATTCGGAATTCAATTTCATGTGGTTCAAATTCGATCTCCGTAAACAAATTATCCACTACTGCTTTATTTACAGAAGCAACAAACTGGACAGCAGTCGCAACTACTTGCTTGCTGAAGATATCGAGGGGTGCCAAGTGTAACAGAATATTCAATGCCGTGGAGGGAGTGTAGAACGTAGGGCTCGGCTTGCGGATATACATGCTGTTCTATGGACTCTGCTTAGTTTGCTGCAGTGAGACTGCATTGTCTAAGGCCGTCCACCATCGGTCTTATGACCGAGATGTATAGTCAGTGGGTTATGCGAGTTTGAAGGTCCTATTTGTTCCCAATGGCTTTCTTGCAAGAGAATAAAGCTATTGTAGCTTTATTGACTCTTTCTTGAATGTTAGGTTTCCAGTTTAGTTTCCTATCAAAAATGAGACCCAGATATTTTGCTGTATCGGAGAAAACTAAACTGGTACCGTTTATTGAAGGAGGGACTATGATTGGAATTTTATATTTCCTGGAAAAGAGGACAAGATCAGTTTTTTGAGGTTTTATTCCCAATCCACAGCTATCTGTTAAGGTTTAGCTGAAGGAGTTCTTTAATGCAACGTCATTCGCATAGGCAATCACCCTGCTACCAGGTATATTAGCAGTTCATTAACCACTAAGTTCCAGAGAAGAGGAAGGCGTACCTCTGCTGACACATTTTTTAGCAGAAGCCCCACTCAGTTTGGAGTTGATTATCCTACTATTCACCATAAGACTGGTCAACTCCCCAAGTGAGTCGTCTACTTGCAGAGTTGACAGCGCAGATGTGATTGCGGATGAGTTGAGTTTGTTAAAGGCACCCTCTATGCCCAGGAAAGCGACCATTGTGTACTCTCTATATTGTAGGGATCGTTCTATGTGGCTAGTCAATGAAGGCAGAGCCGTTTCCACCGACTTTCCTTCACAATAGGCATGTTGAGCCGTTGACAAAAGTTTTATTTTATTGTGGCTCATATATGGATATCAATCAGTCGTTCTAGAGTTTTCTGAAGGAAGATGACAGACTTATAGGTCTGAGGTACTTTGGGACAAGTTGAGAGCATTTTCCGGCTTTGGGAATGAATACAACATTGACTTCTCTCCATGACAGTGGAATGTGGATCAGTTCTACACAGTTCCTCATGAAGCAGGATAATATCTGAGTCCTTTTGTACCTCGGCCGTCTACACTTGAGTGCGTCGAATCTTCAATGGGACGAATATACTTTCGCGCTTGCATAGTGGCAAGTGTACTTAAAGATCTTAACAAACACAAATCCGCTGGTCCAGATGGTATTTACCCCCTTTTTCTTGAGGAGGTGTACTTCCACGCTGGCAAAACCATTGCATAGGCTTTTTCATCAATTCTACTCTTTAGGACTCTTTCCAAGCCGATGGAAATAGTATCTTTCCAGCCCGTCCCTAAAAAGGCTGAATCTTATCTCTCCTCCTACAGACCCATTACACTTACGTCCTTCCTTTCCAAGGTCATGGAAACGCTGATAAACCGTCAGCTTATGAAATATCTCGAAATGCGAAAACTGCTCAATGACCGGCAGTACGGTTTTCGTAGCAACAGGTCCACTGGTGATTTGATGGCATGTCTCAGCGAATAGTGGAACCAAAGCGTACATCAATCTGGCGAAAGCAAGATAGTTGCACTTGATATTTCTAAGGCATTTGACAGAGCTTGGCATCAGACTCTTGCCGAAAATGCGTGCATTTGGGATCGACGACTGTCTTCTTTAATGGATTAGAAATTACCTATCGGAACGTTCAATTCAAATTGTCTTGGATAGTTTCAAGTCTGATTTTCTGAATGCTGGTGTGCCCCAGGGCTCCGTTCTGTCTCCAACACTCTTTTTAATTTTCATCAACGATCTCTTAGTTGCTAGTCCTAATCCAATATATTCCTTTGCTGACGACAGTACTCTCTGCTTTTCACTCACGTCCCTGCTATTCGGCTGTAGAACGGCAACGACAGCGTATGTTAAGCTTAACCAATTGGGGAACTGTCAATAGAGTGTAATTTAATGCTTCCAAAATACAATCCTGTCTGAAAACAGAAAAACTTTCCATTCTCGGTATGTGTGTCAATGACAACTTACGCTGGAATGACCACATATTTGATGTCGCTAAAAATGCTGCGAAATGTCTAGGTTTTCTCAAGCGATGTAAGAAATATTTTACCTCCTCTGATCTGGCCTCAATACATAAGGCATTCATCCGCCCAAAATTTGAGTACAATGCCCACATCTGATCAGGTGCTTCTAAAACATCTCTGCACCTGCTAGATATGATTCAAAACCGTGCGATAAAGCTCATAGGTGATACTAATATCACTCAGTCAATGCACACCCTCGAACACCGACGTCATGTACCCTGTCTCACTTTGTTTTATCGATATTTCCACCACCAGTGCTCCATTGAAATCGCTAGCAGTATTCCGCCCCTTCAAAACTTCAACCGTAACACCCGTTTCGCTATGAATGCTCATCAGTATTCCCTCAAGCCCACTTTCTCACGTACTCTAAAATATCGGGATTCTTTCTTAAGTCGTACAAGTCGCTTATGGAGCTTTCTGTCGGGCTCTCTATTTCCTAGTCGTTATAACTTGCAAACATTATAGACCAGTGTGCAACTCATCGGTACTTCTCTGTTCTTTCCGTCGCCAGTGCTGTGTACTCGTACAAACAATTTTAAGAGTACACAAATGTTACGACCTGCGAAATAGATATTCTAGAGTAAGCGCCATAGTGAGCTGTGTGAGTTTTTGACATATTCGAGTACCATAATCAAAGGTCTATTATCATTTTTTACTCGCCCACTAATTACAATGGAATTCTCGTATAGATGGCGCCTATATAACATAACATATCATATTTTCCACTCCCAACTGTAACAAGATAACAAACCATACGACGACTCGAGGGAAATGCACCTTTTTCTTGGTATTTAAAACAGCTCTTAATGAGTCATACCATACATACATAATTCTTCACCTGTCACCGTTCCAAAAAACTCTGTCAATGCTGTCATACCAATGAAAATATGACAACCCATCACTTGTGCGAAAATAGAAAAACATCTTAAAATTAACCGATGAATCACATTTAATCAGCGCATGTCGTCCGGTCTTAACAGCACCCTAATTGATTGGTTACCTAATTCATTTAGTTTGTAAACTTTCTGTCATCAATCGACTTTGCTTTATCGTAGTAGAATTACCGTCAAACTACCATGACAACAACAAATACAAGAGCTCATTATGTACTGGTCATGGTTTTCCTACCCCTCGTACAAATTCCTTCCCGAAAACCTGTTGCTCTCTTCTCTTTTAGGTGCATTCACGTCTTCGTTATTGGCTTGGGGTTGCATCTAAATATAGAGGGTCGTACCTTAATTCTATTACGGCAAATTGTGTCCGCCTTCATTTAAGCTTTGACAAAATTACAACACTAAACATGTACCCTTGTGGCATATGGTTAATATGTTGCGACCCACCCTTAGATGGCAAAAAAGTTGCTATTCGAATACGCGACATGTTAATCCGAAAATGAAATGTCATTTCCTGTTGCAAATGAACTCTTGACGCCGGCAAGAGGTTTAAGTTCAGCCCTAGTTGAAATTGCATAATGTGCGTTAGCGGGCATGCATCCGTCGAATGCAATATGCAGCTGACCTCCAAAGTGCACCCTTATCACCTGTCTTCCTGGAAGTTATTCCGTCTCTCTGTCTAAGGCCATGTTTCAACCGATGAAATATTTTCAACCCCTGCACAGTGCTGCCAATGTTCGAGTATTCGGTTGTCCTCTCGAGCAGTACATTACGAGTATAACTCAATTTCGGTGTGTGCACGTGAATTGTGCTTTGCTTTTCAATTTTCGATATTCTCTTTACCTTCCCCCAAACATCGTCCCTTCATTGTTGTTGTCGATGTCGATGTCGATGTCGTCTTCGTAATTTTGATTAAGGGCGTGGGCTGATGAACCGTCGTTGAAGGGGGGGTTTGATTCTGGGGGTGACCTAAGGAAGATATGTATTTAAATTATGAAAGGAAATTTCATTGTGACTGCCGGAGAAGAAAAAGATGAAAACGGAAAGCCCACATATACTCGTGTAGATGGGGATATTTCCGGCGAAGGATGACTTAAACTTTTTCTGCTGCTATTGATTATTTTCGCACACAAGTCCTAAGAACACTCGAAAATACACAAACACATGCGCGTACGGACATGCGGCAATAATTTACAACCCGATGCTCGCATAATTTGGCTCCAAAGCGGGTTACAGGCGTAGCGACAGCAATTGGATTGGGTGGTTACTCGGTTTGGTGTCAGGCAAAATGTATTTGTTGACATTAATTTCTTCTCCTGTTCCCTGAATTAATTTAAAGAAAGGAGTGGAGGATACGAGTTTTTCCTTGGAAGACGACAGGAAGTCTGGCCTGAGAGTTTATTTTGGACAATAATGTGGTTTTGGATCTTGATTTCTTTGATTTCGAGATGGTTCGGTCATGTTCAGCGTGAGGCAAAAGTGCTTAGCCTGGAGGTTTTCAAAGGCTAAGTACGTGGAGACTTTCTTTTCGATTTTCTGTGCGGATTTGAGGATTTTATTTTGCGTAGTTTCATTTTGATTTTGATTAATTTCTTAATAATTCATATTTGAGAAACACAATGTACGAGTACATTGTACAGAAGGGAAGAACTTCGGAACTAAATACATACATAGATTGAGGTTGGCTACTTGTTGATCTGCAACCGAGATGCGTTGCAAATTGGACGAACAAATCTTGGTTTGCCTAACGCTATTCGAACGGAATTCCTTGGCAGACCTGACTACCAAACATTAGGTCTAAAATACCTCAGCGGGCGTTACAGTCATTTTCATTTTAAGCCACAGTTTTTCAGTTTTACAGTTTTTCATGTGCAGAGTAATTGGTCTGCCCGACTACGAGGCAACACCTATCGTGATGAAGTTCCTCATAGTTAGTCGATGCGGCATTCCACACCAGGCGCCGAATGTCGTAGAACGCCATCCTATTAAAATTACAATTCAATCAGCGGAAATTAGACGTAAATGACGATGTTCTGGTCTTAATTCCTACACCAGCTCTTTCTTTTACGGGCGTAGGTCAGGAAGTTTGCACAAGTTTTCTATGATATGGGCGAACCGATCCCTACCGATGCGAGTATATAAACTTATATCGTTCTCCACACTTCGGTTTTCAGCGATGTTGTTATATAGTTAAGAGAATACGTGGCACAATCTACCTAGAGCACATTGGTACTCATAGTTGACCAACTGAGCTCCTTATTCTTCGTGCTATGGATACATTTCGTACCACATGCACTCTGCAGACGTATCATTACAGACGTAATGTGCGTACAGAACGTATCTTGTGTTTAACGTAAGTACCTGTCATGTGTGCTTAAACCTACGGGATGCGCATACATCCATGGGAGCAAGGATACGTCTTGCCATCGCTCACCGTCAATCCACTGATCCACTGATACAGGGGCCCCCAATGTGCATACAGATGTCTCTTGTGTTTTAACCTAGGTACCTGCTGTGAGGGCTTAAGCCTACGGGATGCCCATACATCCATGGGAGCAAGGATACGCCTTGCCATCGCTCACCAAACATTTTCACTGTTTCAGATACCAATTCGGAACTGTGTTGCCGGCACAAGTTCCACCATTGGTATAAGTCGAGGCCGACCTAAAACCTCTTACTGCTCTTAGGATCGCAACACCCAGTACTTATTGCAACTCTACATTGGGTCAAACCAAGGGAAACCAAGGGAAAACCCAAGAGAAAAACCAAGGGAGAACCCAAGGTAAGACCCTTCCCGCGATTTTGGGTTTAAACCACAGCCACCATGACGCTCCCACAAGGGGGCCTACCTCTAACAAGTCAGGCCCGGACCGAGATCCGGGGGGCTCCTGACTCCCATGGTACCGTGATTTAAGTCCTGGTAGGGACTACCGGTGGTCCAGCCGCCAACAAGACCTATGACCGGCAACTTGTGACTGATCAAATCGTAGCAACCTTCGGTAGCGTCATCTGAAGATGTTTACGATAACACCAGTACTTTGCTCTGCCCCCGTTCATTATTAGACAACGTCATTAAAGGGTGAAGCCTTGATAATTGGGCGGGGGCCCAACCCAACGTGCATACAGAAGAAACTTCATTAGCTCGTGTCGGATCTCAAGCTACGAAATCATGGTTTGTCACTGAAGCCGACTTATATTTTCTTTTTAAATCGTGTTTGTCGACGAGGCTCACTTTTGGTCCAATCGGTTTGTGAACAAGCAAAACTGCCGTCCTGGTGTAGTGCTAATCTAGAAGAAACTTAAGAGACTCAGTTACACAGTTTGGCGTATACGAGTATGTATATCAACCAGATCCATGTCTAGGCTGATTCGGGATGATCTTTACATGAAAATATGGCGTCGTCGGTCAACGGGTCGTCTTTTAAGTGCTCAGTTGTAAAACAAAAAATAGGCTGCAAGCATGCAACCGGCTTTTGCAGTGGCGCCCGGACAATGTTTACCAAGGAGAACATTTATACGATAGAGAAAAATGTCAAGCGTTCAAAGTGGCCATCATCCCGCTTCCATAATGGTTTAGTGAGGAGTCTGTCGCCAAGGAGTCACGCCCTCTAAACGAATGCAAGGATGTGAATGAAAATACACATGTGTGGCTTAGGATAAATATTCCTGGCTCTGCAGCGACAGGAATAGGTATAAAGAACATCAAATGGTTGTACACCTGAGCCGTTTTACTCTTCTCCCCATAACCCTGTTAGACAATTGTTTAATTTGGTAAAACCTCATTACCTGTCATTTAATTTCACTTGTGATGACCTTCCACACGACAGCTGCTCAATGAAAGTGCTGTACAATGTGCCAGATACCTAGAAAGCCTCACAACACGAACATCCGTAGGCTCTTCTGTAATCCGAAACCTATTAATCTCTCCAAGCCTAACCGGTTAAATACATACTCGTATAATCGGCGAAAAAACATTCAAAAATGTAATTAAAAGATATTTTTCTTATGTCCATTGCCCAAATCCAAATCCACTTATCTCAACAACTTTTCTGTGTATCTTCCTAGCCATCATCGTCGGCAGCAGTCAGAGTTAATTTTGATGGCTTTCGTCGGTTGTAAATTGTTGTATCTCTACAGATGACAATGGTACACATAAATTGACCCTGTTAGCGAGTCATGACCACTGTCTGACAATACGTATTGCCATCAACATCTCGCCGTGACTTTCAGTTCTTTGTTGTTTTTTTTTTGCATCTTTTTGTACATATTTGGTCTACATTTCCACAAAGAGCTCATCATTTGGGTTTGTCTCTTAAAATTGATTTCAATTGAAATGTGGCTTCCATCCAACGCACACACTAAACAAAATTTGGAACAAATGAAAATATAAATAAAGTATCATAAATCGCTCGTACAAAGTGTGGAAGTGAAGTGGAGCACTTAATGAAGACGACTTCCTTTGAGGGCATTAAAAATGGTTAATGACCTCTTTTGGATGGAGTGCGCGTTTGCGGTAGCTGCCGCAAGACAGAAGGAGAGATGAGGTTTCGCATTCCTTTCTCTAAAGAGATATACTCGTATACTGTATATTAGAGAATGATGTAGAGAAAATTATGTGGGTGGGGGCGGAGAGATATATGTAACAAAAAAGTTCGCTTGGTTGTTTTTTTTTTTCTGAAAAAGTTTAATTTTTCTTTGACCTCAGTTGCATGATATAAAAGTAAATCACTTTGATGAAACAGCACATGCCGAGGGTGAAATGGTCAATGACCTGAAGTGTCGTAAAAGGAGCTCGAATATGTGTATTCATTTAAAGTGATATCGTATGTCCGCGACACATGTCAGCATGTGTTCGGCTCAATCACTAGAATGCCTTGATTAAAGCTTTTGTTTCCTTGCCTGTAGGGTTGTCTTCACGCGGTGAATTTTCTCAATGAAACGTGTCCTTCCACATGACAGCGTACGCACGAACAAAACACCTGCAGTAGATGGGGCTTTATTCAATGCAACACTCTTGATACAGTGGGACAGATTGGTTTTTTCTTGAATCCAAAATTTATTACTCGTATTAAAAAGAAGAAAAAAGCTTAATGTCTGTGCTGCGCAAAAATGTTTCTACAAACCGAATACATGATCGTCGTTCTCCAGTGAAATGCCAAACCAATTTATTAGGTAAGAGTGGCTGTTGGAAATACCAACCCATTTAGGATGGAACCAGTTTGAGCTTATAATGAAGCGTAGGAGGCTGTTTACGTCTATATTTTTTAGATCGTTTAGGTCTTTGTAGAAGAAAGCTCCTAAGTGAAGTGTTCTTCTCTGGGAGAGAGCTGGACTTATACAGAGTAGGTGGAGGATTGTCTCCTCCTCTTCCTCGCCCATGCAGCTTCTACAGAAATCGTTTGTATGAACGCCAAACCTTTTTGCGTGCTTGCCTATGAGGCAGTGTCCAGTGATGACACAATTGATGGCGCTAAAATGTTTCCTATTTAGAAGGATCAGATTCTTAGAGCGATTCAGATCCATCTTTGGCCAGATCTGTTTGCTCGCTAAACATGTTGGTCCAACAGTCCACCTAAGGTCTGTTCTTTTATTGGCATCCATCTTTAATGTTGATATATCTATGCTACCCTTTTCCGGTAGAATAGGTAGGGTGGTTTCAATATTGGCGAGTTCATCGGCTCTACAGTTCCCTGGAATGTCTCTGTAGCCCGGCACCCAACAAAGGTGAAGGTTGAACTGCTCTGCCATCTCCATAAGAGATGATCGGCATTCAAGGGCGATTTTAGAGGATGAGATGAGACCGAGGCCAGGGACTTTATAGCGGCCTGACTATCCGAAAAGATGCGGATATCCTTTGCAGTTTTTCTTCAGCCAGGATAGAGCTTCTTTAATCGCTAAAATTTCCACTTGAAACACGCTACAGTGATTTGGAAGGCGGAAAGAGAGGCTTAGATTTAGCTTATCTGAGAAAACACCGTCACCATTTCCGCTATCGGTTTTAGCTCCATCTGTGTAGAGATGAAATGACTTGTCCTCCATGAAAGCATCTTCCTCCCACAAGGATCTAGAGTTCCCTCTAGCTTATGTGGAAGTTTTTGTCAAACCAAAGTTAAGGTATGGTGTAATCGATGTTCACTGTGAGGATGCCTAATGTATGAAAAATGCTACTACATTAAGGCGAATAGCTGCAGATGCAGCCTGCTGAAAATATCGAGGGGTGTCAAATGAAACAGAATGTCTAATACCGCAGAGGAGGTAGCCGAATTATAATAATTTAACTACAATTTTGACGGGAACGGAGTCCATATTAATGCTATATCGTCGAGTATAAGATACGCGGTACTAGGTGTCATGCTCACAACCGGTTCGTAAGGCCTGCTGCTCATCGAATTGTCCTTTACACACGTTGAAGATTAGCGAATATCCTCTGCACAGGACTTATGTTGGCCTTTAGCTGCCAAGCATCGTGGCACCTCAAGTTATTATGAAGAGAATAATAGTAAGCTAGTCAAAGTTTACATTTTAAATCCAAAATGCTATCTGGGCCTTTATCTTTATTAATCTTTAACGTGTGCGGATTATGTGGTGGTTATAAGAGGATGGTTGCAGTTCTCGGAATTTGAACGAAGGCGATGACAATTACGCCAGACGTCTGGCTTCGATTCCTATGCTCAAGACCAAAAACACACACAAAGTGGTTTTTAATATTCAGAGTGGCAAACCCTTAGGTTCCTTCCTATTTTTATTTTGGTTACTTTCAGCAGCAAATACAAATATTAAAAACTTCTTGAGAAAGCAATGTCCTAAGCGTTATGTGAGGTAAGGGAAACAACTCGATCACGTGATTCCCTCGTCACAAGGATACATAAACACTGGCCACCAAAATGGGAACATCGCAATCCCAGTTGAATCCAGTTGAATTTGTCTTCAAATGGCAAACATCTAAACAATCTCGCTGGTGAAACATCCAATATCTTTGCAAAAGCCAAAAAGGCCGTCAATTTCGTCTAAGTTTTCCAAAAAGTATTTCCCTAAACACTTTCTTCGACTACGCGATATTGGCTCGCATTCACACACTATGTGTGATATGTCCTCAACAGATTACCGCTGAATCTGCAGATATCCGTAACTGACAATTTGAGTCTGTGTGTGTGTTTACGTAGGTGACAGTATCCTGTCTTAGCCTTAGCCCTGTTTAATTCTATTAACTCCCTAGAGCCTTGGATACCCTGTGTCCTTCAAATCTTGAACACCTTAGGTTGGCAGTCTTTGTGATTTTGTGAGTAGCCCTCCATTTCTTGCAAGGTCATCCGCTTGTTTATTTCCTTTAATACCGCAGTGTCCTGGCACCCAGCACAGTCTCACCCGGGTCTGACTGCGTAGGGCCTTGAGCACTGTGCAACAGCCCCTGTCTGTATCAGAGTTGATGTTGGTCCATTCTATTGCCTTGACTGCGGCCTGGCTATCGATGTAGATAGCGATATCCCTTTCGGATTTCAGCCGCCCTGAGGACAGCCAGAACCTCTAATTGGAAGACACTGCTTGCGTCCGGTTGTTTTAGACACTCTTAGTTCTGGGTCTTCTGAGAAGATACCAGAACCTGTTCCTTAATCTGTTTTTGAGCCATCTGTGAAAATTTTAATTTCATTTGACCTGATTATTGCATTTTTTTGCCAGTCCTCCCTCTCCGGATATATTGTATTATATCATACGGAATGTCGAAGTCGACCTAGGAAGGAATCACATCCGTTAGAATTGGATTGCCTGGCATTAGCTCTGCTAGGACCGTGCTGTGTGCGAAACTACTGCTCTTGAAGTGATCCCAATTACTGGGTCGTATAGCACTGTTGCCAACATGTTTGTTGATCTGTAAATCAAGTGGTGTTAGGTGCAGAAAGGTGTCCACTATTAATAGCAGGAAACTAGGTCGGGCCAGTACGCCGAATGTTACAACAATTCGTACCATAATTCATGCAATTTAGCCAGGACGATTCCGAGTAAGTGAAGCAGCGGTTTTTTCTTGTCCAATTTCTTATTAAATTTACTATAGTACAGTTCTGTGACAACTTTTCCATTCTTTGGAAAGTCCATGAGGATTATCCCCTTTAAATCTCAAAAAATCGTCTTTACATTCTTCGGAGCGTAGGAATTCCGTTGTTTTGATTGTCACTTGGTCTTTGGCCTGAAGTAATGGATGCAGGTTTCATCAACGGATTTCGTTTAAAGGGCTTCAAGCAATGCTTCGAAGTTGATAGCCATATCTGCTTGTTGTCATGTAAAATGTTGATTATTCGCGCTTCGTCACGATGCTTCCTTTTAAATGGATGGTTAGAGATTGTTTTTAGCTTTAGAAAAACTGCATTGCATATTTGATGTTAGTGCCATTGTTTCGTTACCCATTACACTCTAGCGCTTTTATCGAATTGTTAAGACTTGCCTGAAGGACCAACAAGTCATTGCTTACAATAACGCTATAATCAGCAAAAATGAATAGAGTCGTTCTCGTTAATTTGCTGCTTCTATAGAAAATCTTTGACTACGGTGTACTCCAACTCTAACTTCGATTTCTCCTGTTATTCCCGCTGTGCATATAACTTTCGACGTAATATCATTGCATATAATTCTTATAAACGTCTCGGATACATTTTGAGACCTAAGCGACGTCCAAATAAGATTATTCGTAAGTCGATGAAGACGATATGCAGATCTTTCGAAGCTTCGAGATATTTGTCCATCTTCATTCGTAAACTATGAATCGCATCGTATGTCGACATGCCGCAAGACCAAAGCCGCATTGACTGCTATGGAGTTTGATATTACTACGCAGCGGGCTGTCTAGTACTCCCTCGTACATTTTGATTGCATGCGCAATAGATTCAACAATCAGAAGTTGTTGCAATTTTTCGTGTCGCCTTTGCCTTTATACAGTGGAACAAGATAACTCTACCTCTCCTGGTTAGAGATCTGAACACTTCTCATAATTTTATTTAAAAAAGTCACTAGACAGTTTGATCCAACATTTTAGATTGCCGTCCATAATTTGGGAACCTTGTGATGCGGTCTTCTTATTATTCTTTCCACTGCCTCGGTAACTTCAACTACCGTAAGAGGGAATGTCACTTTGTCGAAACTCTTTGTCAAGTGCGAGTATTACATCAAGGTACCCTTTTCATCTCTGCGAATTTCGGCTTCTCCATTAACAGGGGTCCCTGCTCGTCTTCAATATATTTCTATTGAATCTCTTTCGATGTCTTTAGCTCTTACGTCGACGTTATATGTCTTCTATTTCTTGTCGCCTCCTTATAACTTGTGAAGGTACAACTTCTAATTTATAATTTATCGGTTTCGCAATTGCTTCTGTACTTAGTCCGTGCTTTCTAGAGTCATTTTTCTCTCGTCGTTGCACCACCACGATGTTTTTTTTTATGTGAAGGCGGTCTTTTGAAACACCGAACCGAAGCCTTTACAGTATTCTTACATTTTTCTTTGAGGTTCTTTCAAAAGTTTAGTTTCTCCTCTCCTTTTATGCCGTTCTACCACATTAGGGGCCCAGAACTGCCCTCTTCCTTTGTTTTAATTTTGCCACTTTAGTTTTTCTACTGATTCCAGTTTTCGTTTGTGTTTCCCGGTTTCTTCAAAATTCTATCAGCAAATGTCGCTGCTGACTTGTACTATAAGTGGTTCGCCCAAGATCACTTTAGAATCTATTACAGCATATATCTATCTGGTGTAGTGTCCACCGACGTTCCTGTTCAATACATATTTTATATTTTTGTTGATTTCCTGTTTCCGAAGCCTTCTTCTACCTAGCAGTGATCGTATTCATTTCCCGACCAATAAAAATCACTTCTTCCTTCGATGTTTTGTTTAATGCTCATCAAAATATTTCTTTTCCTGATAGTTTACTGTATACATGCGTTGCGCACTCAAAGCAACGTGTTTAATTATCAGTTCGCTAATTTTTGATACGCTTACGATCTTATCTAGAAACTCAGCTGTCAAGATTACGTTTTGAGTTTCCGCCACTTGGTTTCTCGAATATATATTATGATATGTCGATTTTTCGTTTCCGTAATACGTTTTCTAGTTCGAAACTTTTGTCCGTCAATGAATAAAAACTTTGAATAATTGTTGGTCCCATCGATGTATTTAGAGGGTGGAAGTATAACAACTAAGATATAGAGCATATGAAAGAAACGGTCTAGCTCGGAGAGTAGTCCATCAAATGGCCTTGTTTGAGAATCGAAGCGATCTTAATCAATTTGTTATCGCACTAGTTGGAGAGAATTGTTAGTTGAGCCGTATGTTTCCAAGAATCGTATCGTCCACTTCTGAAGAAGAAGTTTTGGCATATGAGTTCTGTTTGTGTTTGTGACTGTTTCTATTACGTTTAAGGTTATGTTCCCACCTGCTATATTTCCTTCTGCGGTCGATACTGCTGTACTTGTACTCAAAACAGCTTACCCTTCGCTCACCTTGTTATAGGCAACTTTCAAATAGACCTGTGGACCAGTGATCCGTAGTTCATCGAAGTTGCAGTGCAAAGTGATTGCTGTTGCTGTTTTGCATTTCTCATCTGATGGACGCTACTTAAATCATATTTCATGGGCATGAGCGGTCTATGGAATAACTGTTGCCTTTTTACCATTCACCTTTCAGGAGTAGACCATTGTAGACATATGTCCCACAATCTTCCGAAACATTCTCCCAGCGAAGTCAGTCCGTTTGCATTTGTACGGATTTTCCTGAATGCTTCCAATTCATCCGATATGTTTGACCGTCGATACTAACCGATGCATTCATCTTCTGATGTTGGATGGGTGCCACCGCCGCGCTGTTGTATTGTTGTATGGAGTCAACAAGACTTTGAAACAGGAATTTTCGATATTCTCAAGATTCCGTTGTGAGGAAGGACCCGAGGGATTAGTTAAAAAAGAATTTTTACTTTTTGTTTAAAATTTCTCTGAAATCGTTTGCTCTTTATGCCACTGTTACGAGTATTTTACCTTCTGCACAGGGGACACCTTGATGGACATAAAATGAAACTTTTCCCTTGAATAAACTCTTATTGTCAATTTAATGTCCATTTGCTTCTATGAGACGAAGAGGAAATGAAACCAGAAGAGGACGAACGCTCCAAGGAAGCGAAAATATTTCCAAAACTATTTTCTGTAGAATTGTTTAAATGGAAAGTTAGGTTACCTTGATACTGGACTACATACTGGATACTCAGTTACTCAGTGAGTTTCCTATTAGTATCGAAATGGGGGAAACTGAAAGGAGCAACTTTTCCATTGCCTTTGTTTAATTCTTCAATGCTGGCGATGGTAAAGGAAGCGAGGATTTTTTTTTTTCACTGTAAGAAAAATATTTTTGTTTTTAAATAAAAAGAAATTGTTTGAGAAGTGAATGTTCATTAAATGTTCTCTGGAAAATACTGAATTGTTAAGGGACACGGATTTTGATTTGTTTTGATTGAATTTGTATTTTTTTCTAGGAGTTCTAACAGTAATATTAAGTATGAATACAATTACTATTTCTTTTTCAATTTTATTTTTCTTATTTTTTGTCTTTCCAGGTAAGTTCGATCGATATACATACTTGGAAACCTTAAAGATATCAGTAAGTTGCATTTTTCAAAATACCATATGTCCTTGTCGATAGTTTTGCATTTTTTAAAGGATTCTTAAAGATGTACCGTCAGACGAGAATAAGACCGTGGCATGAAGAAAAAATCTGAAAAACTCACACTTTTTAGTGCAGTTCGTTGCAGGTAGGCTTAAGAGTCAAAGATTCCAAGGTTCTGTAGTGGTACTAGCAATCGCTTCTTACTTGGAGGGTCAACGTTCGAATCCTACTCATTCAGAAAAATCTGCGTGTGAAGGCATAACACTGACATGTAGGTTGTAGAGTTTCAAGCACAAAACAAGCGTGAAAATTGATAACCTTCGAATCATTCCGAGTGAAGAGAAAAACTCTCCGTCCTATGCGGACTCCCACCCCCGGAGAGTTAAAATCGAAACCAAACATACCCGAGTTTCAAACCACTACATCATAACAATGTTTTCCTTTCTCCTCAGACAACAGTAAAAGAGTATCATAACCCCTTAGGCGCGCGTAAATTATAAAAACAAAAAAAAGTGGGACGTCAAGCTAAGTGCCAAAGATAGCCAGACTATACGTGAAGGCGGGACTGTGCTCAATGGACTTACGTATCCAGTTTTTACTCGCCTTTAGTTTTTCCAACCGACACCAGGACACGGGTTCTCCGAGCACCAACCAACATACTATATACACTTAGCGCCGATTCATGTAATGACCCAGGAATTGCTAGGTCATTCGACTCCGTTTTTTTCTATACGACACAGATTGGGCCAGAACAATGGAGATAGTGAATAGTAGAGCTTTTTTTGACGGCTTGTCCCCGTACACCGAAAAGTTTGAAGCACATTTTGATGGACTGCTGGGTAGATTTAGACGAGAAGAAGACAAAAGGCAAGCACTGTCAAATGCCCGAGTGCTGAAGGCCTCAACCCTGCAGAAATTAGATACAAATCAACTGAAGTGACAGCTACTGATACCTATCAAGCTCGCGGAACTGTACCCTTTTCTTCGTTAAAAAATTTCTGCCACTCATTCTGTCGATGGCATTTCTCGCACACAATCTCAGATAAAACAGGTGCTGCAACCAACAAAGGCTGCTGTTCTATTGAAAGGAAATAAGACAAATGTATTGACAAAAACATCACCAGCGGTGGCTTTATTCGCACACAATATCTGGGTAAATGCGGTGTTAACTCATCACAGGGCGTAGTTATGGTAGACGGACGTCGGTAAATGTCGAGCTTAATCGCTGCAAAGTTTGCCACCATCACCACAGGGTGCGCCATCTCTTATATCGATACATATATTATGTAAACATTGAATAACATTGACATTTATCAAACGATTGACTTGAGTAGATATGTCACGTCAATTCAGTACGATTTTAACAATGAAGCGCTTCACACCAAAACAACGCGCTGTAGTAGTGGCGTGGTTCATTTAGTTTTGTTAACTGAACGTGCATATCGTCGAAAATATCATGGCCAACAAGCACCGTCTGACAACAATATTCGTCTTTTGGTGTCGAATTTTGTTGAGCATGGAACAGTGGGAGTTCTTCAACACCCAAGAGGTTCCAATAAACTGGTTGAAGCGGTAAGAGAGTGTTGCCGAGAAATCACATGTGTCGTATCGTCACCGCGCTCAGCATTTTGGTGTCAGTGAAACCACCGTGCGGCACATTTTGCAGTGCAATTGATTCAAAAAACATTTGACAGACTGTCCACGTCGTTTGGAATACGGCCAAACAGTCGCTGAAATGGTTGACACTGAACCTGATTTTTGGAAGCAAATTTTGATGACCGACGAGGCCTATTTCACACTCTGGCGCCGTTAACAAGTGCAATTTTCGCATTCGGGGAACGGACAATCCACACGAGATCCATGAAACACCACTGCATGACCAAAAAGTGACTATTTGGGCCGGTGTTTACGCCAAAACCATTATTGGGCCATTGTACTTCAGAGAAGGCGAAACAGTCGGTGGGAATCGATATCTGTGGATGTTGGCTCATTATGTCTGCCCACAAATAAATGTGTGAAAAAGGGTTGGACTATGCCACACTGCAAAACAAACAATCCAGTTTCTGCAACGAAAATTCCCTGGCCATTGATCAACTTTGGGAATTAGCCAAAGGTGAGGAGTACGATGTGGAATGCAAAACTCTAAGGGTGAGGTGCTTCAAGCAGCAATTTCTACATAATTCAAGCGTCGGAAAGTGTCTTTTATAAAGTCTTTTGGGAAGAGATAGAAACACTTGATGAAATAAGCAGGCTGGTCAAAGTCCTCAAAAGGGTCAAATCAGCCAGACTGGAAACACTCAGAAGATCTGCTGCCACCTATATCAAGTAACCTGATGAAAATCGGTTCACAGCCAGCTCCTATCACTGAAGCTGAGTAAAACAACTCTCCACAGCTTGTATATGCCATCAAGTGTGGTGACGGATAAGGCCATTACCTATCACTAGGGCTTAAAGCTACGGATGGTGAAGGAGATCGGATTTGAAGAAGAGAGTGCTGCGATTAAAATCGAAAACGGAAAGGTTGGAGTCTAATTTACGCAGCATGCCGGAGTTGGTTCGTTAGAGCCATATGTGGTGCGGTGGATTGGTAGATAAAAGAGACGGAACCTGAGAGGACTCGGTGAATGAAAATAATGTCAGTTGCGTCCCTTCGTTCCTCAAGGGTATTCAGGTTAATCAGCTTGAGCCGATCTCGATAGGGAGATAAAATTAGAGGATCGTTCCAAGGTAGACCTCGAAGAGCAAATCGAAGAAAACGATGTCGGATGCTCTCAATACAGGATATATGAACTCGTTGAAAGGGACATTACGCTTGGTTAGCGTACTCGAGAAGGGGGCTAACGTAAGTGATGTATAGTGATCTGGTCACGTACGAATGATGAGTTTGCTTTAGAAATTATCTCATCAATATACGAGCGGAAATTAAGCTCCCTGTCGCCTAATATGCCAAAGTCGCGGATAGACTCAACAAGGGATATAGGTTGGCCGTGGAAATGGTAAATTCGTTGAGGAGACTTGTTGCACTTACGTGAGAAGGTACTCGATTGACATTTGGAGACATTGAGCTCCAAGCAATCTATTTTAAGGAGGTTGGAGTCATGTTGTGAGGAAATGGGTTTAAAAAATTTGGTATCGTCAGCATAGAGAGAAAGTGCTGAGTGTTGAATGACCATTTGAAGATCTGTAATAATTAGGATCAAGGGGAGTGGACCTAGGTGACTACCTTGAGGAACACCTAAAGTCGCCAAGAAAGGGGCTGATAGGGCAGACCTGAATCGAACACTATAAAAACGATTATCCAGGTAAGAAGATATCCATTTTAGCAAAATGGGTTCAAAGCTCAGGACGGACAATTTGAACAGGACTAGTTTGTGAGATATCTTGTCAAAAGCTTTACTAAAATCAGTTGTTATTACGTCAACTTCTTTACCACTTTCTAAGGCTGACACAGGCATACCTACAGAACATATGCTCGTACTCCCGCCAAGAGCTTCAGACCTTCAGTCTTTCAGGCTGATTTTCTTCATGCTGAGGAGCATTAAGAGAATGGTCAAGTTTCATGTTCTCAAAACTACTTTGCAAATGCATCCTCTGTGTAAGAAGCAACATGCCCACCAACGCAGAAGATCCTGCTTCAAAATCTGTCGGGAAGACATGACGGCATGTGATATCCGGATTGCGGATACTGCCTTCATATACTGTGTCTTCACTGCTATGGTGCATGGTGACCGACTCGCTGCTTAACCCGTGGTTTCTCTGAACGCAGTAGAAAGTCAGGATTCATTTAGTACTGTTTGGGCTCCAGATCGCAATATGATGAGAAATGAGCTCGCCGATGAATGACTTAGAATGGAGGTTCTTTGGACCCCAACCTTGTTAATGCCTCTATTGGTCGAATTCGAGCATAATACACAAAATAGACGCGGAAAAGTATCAAAAAATTTGTTGTTTGCATAATTTTTAGCACACCCTACGACTCAAATTCATTGTATATAGTCTCCCAAGGTTTAGTGCGCTGCTATGATCATCCCATTCCAAGAAGATAACTACGTACAATGGAATCAAGAAGTCTTTCACTAACCAAGCCACGTTTCGACCTATCAGCATGCAATTCCAACCTACCACACGTGCTATCATACTTCACTATGTACGAGTACATACCATCACTTCAGTTAAACACGTCTCTCGTGAAGAAACCACTGCAAAGGAAAAACAAAAAAAACCTCGTCGCGGCTAAAAACCGTCTCTTCCACATAGACACGGTGCCACTGTGGATCTATAATCTACTACTGATGGCGTAATCTCCTCTGTTGCACTGTGACAAGAATTTGTAATTTTTATCAAAACCACTACCACACTTGGGCACATGAACTCGATCACGATCGAGCTCTTCTGTAGTAGAAGGTGTTTTAAAAAGAAACCTGAAACACGTCGAAAAAAGCCATCCACTCAAGACTTAACCCGTGCGTACACAACTTGTACAGGCTTTACACTGTGGACCTGCTTGGTTGTGCCCCGTCAAGAGGTGTAAGAAAAAAATGAATTAAAAAAAAAATTGTGCAACGAGCTTCCATTGGAATTCCACGGGGCCGACCTCAATTATGTGAGTTGGGTTTTTCATCTGCATCGTCTGGCAACTGATGTGCGTGTGTTGACAACACTTCAAGCCATCCTCCCAGGAGTTTCATCATTGTGGTATCTTAATTCCTGTTTACCTTTGCGTGTGCGATTTTTTTGCGAAACCTTCTTCGTTTTCCAACTCTTTGGCTGATTACGACCTCCTTTTTCGCTTGATCCGTCGATTCATTAGCATCCCAAGCCAACGACACGTTAAGAGTTTCGACCGGATTCACCAATACTGAGTACAAATTCGTATCTAAGATAGTTTTCTTCATCCGAAATTGCAAATAAAAATTCGACGCCAGTCAGAATGAAATGTATCGATCGTGGAGATAGTGTAGAATGAGTAAAAAGTCGAAACTCGTTTTCTGGCTTCAGCAACGTCCTTGAAGTGAGGTGTTCCAGAGCCCAGACAAGTAGTTCCAGCCAGTATTCGAGAGAGTTGTCTTGTTGATGTTGGTGTTGTTGTTTTCGGTGTGGTTTTCACCCCTCCAATTAGTTATGCTTGCGATTGCTGCTACGTCGCGTCGTTGATGATCTGATTCATGTCGCTGACAGTAAAAAATCTAATTGAATTTATAATTTCAGTTGCTATTGTTGGATGTTTTTGCTGTCGCAATTGTAACACTTCTGACATCGAAGGTCAATGTCATGGAGGCTTTTTGTTACGACTATGTGCCCCGTATTAGGCTTTTGTGTGTTGTTTTCTGTTTCACTGAAAATCACCGAGAAATGTATACTGTTTGTCGGATATTTCCATATTCGATGGTGAAAAATTGAACAACTTTTGGTTTATTCATTTGCAAGAAACGTAAAACAAAAAAACCGGTCAAAGTGGTTTAGTTTGTCGGTTGCACGCTGCCACATGTAGTTCGTTATTCTGCCTCAAATGTCTAGCTGCCGACAAAATTGTTTTTCCAGCCAATTAGACGTTGGCCTTGGTAGAACGTTTTTTCAATTTGAAAAGGATAAAATGGAAAGGAAATGTAATTTGTTTAATTAAGAACATGTGCTGCGGCATGCATTTGCATTGCCAGCCGCGTCAGGGTTAGGCAACCCAATTCGACAAGTGTTGCTGAATATTTCTCAATTATTCCAACCAGATATCGTTCGCCAAAATCATTTTCATTGACTTTCATGGAGCTGCAATCTTGTTCTGAGACTTTTAAAAATGTCCTCGTTAGTTAGTGGAAGGTATTTGGAGAGATGGAACTTTCTTCACTGGATCAATCATGATTACAAAGTCATAGATTGCAATTGGCGAGCAATTATTGCCCCTTTACTCCATTTGTCAGCATCTCGATTGCATTTTCGGGACTTGTGTGTAGCGTACAATTTTTTGCCTCCGATTTTTACTGCAATTGTGAATGAAAGATCACGGGTTGAGCCGTTTTTCTCTCAGAAAGCTGTGACTGTAGTAACATATAAATCGTATGTGTTCCGATTGATTTTTTTATTGATGTTGTTGCCCCAAAAGCCAGGTCATCTTGTCATCAGCCAAGTCCCATCGTATAGGACCTTATTGGGATATTGTGATATACTCAGACTACGGTGTTGCAAAAGTCCTAAGACAATGCCCCCAAAACACACGAATAATTCCCATTCACGACAGCGATCGTTTGAGATGTGATGATTGGTTTGATTAGTGCTGTGTAGCATATGGCCCAAAAGGATGCCGCTAAGCGGAACATAACAAGAGACGCAAAGGGTGTTTTTTTTTTGATAGCTGCAAGATTTGAAATTGAAATAAAACGCACAGAGTTTGAGCAAATGAGCCAAGAAAGAGTTACTTTTACGGCATTGATGATGAAAAATAATTTCGGGGATATGGGCACCATTTAAGGCCGGGTCTCACGACTGCTGTGCTTGATATTAGATTCCAGGGCTATAATCGTTGCTGGCTTGTCCGACTCCATCGAACAACAATTTAAAATACCCCCGCAGAAAATAGTCGAGCAGCGCCAAATCCCACTATCTTTGAGGCCAGAGGCGCACTTCTGGAGATAATGTTATCGATAACTTTCTTTAATAATTCGATGTTTTCGTCAGCAGTATGGCATGTGGCACTATCCTCTTGAGACCAAATTCCCTGCGGACCATGTTCTTCAACGTGTTCAACTTTTAGAAACAAAAAATCGTTCATTATAGTACGGTACCGGTCGCTATTGATGGTTACTTTTCGATTTGCTTTATTTTTGAAGAAGTATGGCTCAACGATGCCGCCAGCCCATACCGCACTATACAAAGCAGGATGCATCGGTAGCTGATGGATCACCTTTCGACAATTTTGCTAATTCACGAAGACACTGAAACATAAGTGAGCCTCGTCACGGATCAAAATTTGACTGTAAACATGTGGAGCGATCATTATGACGTAAACGATGATCACCTGGTTTCGATTCTTACAGAATTTGAATCTTGTAATCATGCAAACCAAGGTTCTTGGGCAAAATTTTCCACAAAGTCGGCACAGGACAAGTTCTTGCCCACGGTTCGAGACGATGAACTAGGATTTTCAACACTTTCTCAACAGCCCCGATATTTTCGCCTGTGCGTTCTATGCGCATTCTTGTCAGTGGCTCGGAGTTCAAAAGAGTAAATGTAGTGTTGCCGGCTCTTTTGGTCGATTTTGTTGACAGTGAAGGTGGCTTAGCATTTTTTTGCTGACCACAGATTGTGAAAATAAATTTCCACAATTTGTAAACATTGCTCGGGCGTGAGTCTTTGCATGGTGATTTGTCAAATAATGCTGAATAAAAAAACACACAAAAAAGGACGATAGAGACTTATGAACTCTATGAGTAAAGGAGACTGGAGGAAAAGGGGCTTGCTTGTTAGGAGGAGCAAGAATGAAGCTGTGGAGCGGCGAGGCCATGAAGAAGTGTTCCTGGAGGAATGATATGCGGAAGTTTTATCAAAATGTGAAAAAACCTTGCCGAACAGAACCATTCAAAGGATGCGAAAGTAATAGTAGAGTTGAAGTCGGTCCTGAAAATTTAAAAGGATGACGGTGAACATGACCATTATTCCGAAGTCTGAATAGAAATATCTCAACTAAAGGGCAATAGTAGGGCGAGAGCAGGCGAAATAGCTGCCGCATTATTTAGAGCAGTGGGGATTGAGTTAGTGAGGAGCCTACACAAACAGTACATTTTGGATTGTCTACACGTTTATTCATTTAAATCGATATTGTCGTCCTGCAGAGTGATCCCGATTGCCGGCAACGCACTTGTGCCGTTTGATCCAGTCCTCGAGACGTCTCTAGCACACTTGTTGTCTGGTATGCGTGTCTTACTCATAAACGCACGTCACGTCAAAAGTATTTATGCGTTCGATGAGTATTTGGTCGGAATCAGCATCGGTAAGCATGTACATATTTTGAAATGTCCTTCGACACTAGCTTTGCAGCTACATGTTTCAAGCCCAATTGATTGGTTAAAATGCAGTGAATGAATCGGATCGAGATGTTGTTCATATTTCCTAACACTTTGAGGGTCATTTTGATGTCGATGGTCTGCAAGAACGGTTGTAATCGTAAGCCACACTCTTCAACACTTCTAATGTTTCTGCATCGTTTGATTTTTGACACAAAGTTGAATGCAAATTCTTAACTCAGTTTTGTATCTTTTTGTCGCAAATATCATTTAATGGGAATGCCAATGACAGTTGTACGAACCTAATACAACGAGTTGAAATTGGCCAAACGAGAGCGCCACATGTTATAGGGTCCCCGTCAAGATCATAAGAAGTGCTGTCCAATCTTACACCCATTTATTTACAATGACATCCCAGTTTTCAGCCCCTTGGATAAAGTCATTCTGCTTGCTGCACACTGCCAGATTGTATCATGTCTCCGCCTAAGCTTGACCACGTCGAAGTTTTGATGAAACCAATCTACTTTCCCACAAGTTGCAAGGTGTACAACAGGGCTCAGAAATCCATGGTTTGACGATAAATGCCCGTGGATACTCAAGCCAAACAGGAATTGTGTCGTACCACACTGTACGAGGACGAGGGCTGAGTAGAGAGCTGTTTTTGTCACATACCCCCAGAAGAGAAAACCCACATACATGCTTCTTTGGATGGAAAAGAATGAGTTCGAGGTCGAGCAAATCGAACGTTGCTACTGCAGGAATGAAGTTCGGAAGGTAAAAAGAGCGTGTTAGGGTAACAGATCCTAAACCGAAGCCTGTAAATGAGCACGTCAGTGCTGACAATTTGGAAGGACCACTACGGCAGAGTGTTAAACGGCGAAGACGACGAAACCATACGAACCATTAAACCCCTAAAACAGCCGTCCGCTTGATTAAAACGAACTTAATTGCGACAATTCCGCAGTAGCTGACAGCTTAGATACCGAGATTTTCAATTCTGCAGTAAATAATCTGATGAGGAGTACGACTATGCACCAGCTAATCTACAAAAAATTAGTCAGGGAAGCGCATTCCTAGTAAATTTAATCACCACAGCATTGTCAGTCCGGTTTTGAAGAAATTAAACCTCCTGAACTGCACCAAAGCCCACTAAACGTCATAAACAAAATTCTCGCTGTCGCATTATGGGAACCTCTTGGACCAGCAAAGCGTGCTGTCGTACATCAAGTCGAACTTGTGAGCGAGACAAGCTTTAGCGCGCGCTATGGTGTTGAACAACTAGCCACACAACCGCCAAGTGTAACAGTTATGGGTTGTTAGTGGACGCCGAATCCAGTTGGACACCAATCGACGAATTGGTCTGATGGTAGCAATAATAGGGTTGACAGCCTTGGTCACAACATGCAAGGGTAGTGTATTTCCCATGATGAGGATTGCACTTAGCCATGTGGTTGGCTATCTCGAAACAGGCGTTAATGACTTCGGTAGCCGACAACTGCTTGTGATAAGCCTTCTCGGCAGATATTACTGGAATCTAGCTGACCAGAGGGAAGTTGATACGTGGAGATGGTACCAAGTTAGTTTGAAGTTCAATTAAGTCGACGTTTAAAGAGTCTATCGAAATGCAGTGAAGCAGTGATACATGAAACAACCTGACCAATCAAACGATTTAAGTTGGCGTAAGTTGTTCGTTCAATGTTCAAATTCCTGGGGCAGTTATTTGGATTGCTCCAATGTTATGTGGATTGTCAAGATAGAGTTGCAGGGTTCAACAACAACGGTCGACACTTGTGGGGCTGGGTAGATAGCGAATTTCAAGTAAGATTCCTTTCCGTAATCCACTGAGACTCGTTTAATTAAGAGAGGAGCGCAGTGCATTGGTCGACGATTCCAGAACCGACTTCATCGACTAAAGTTGGTTCCACCGGGCACATGCTTGCCAGCACTGTTGAAGAATGTGTTAAAAGAATCATCATCACCCCTCCGACAGTCTTTTCTGATGCCACTTGACCATCGGGTTGGTTCTCTTTACGACTCCCAGCAGGCATTACCAATCTGAATGTAAGCTTAACCAACGTGGGTGTAAATTCACGCACTTTGATTCAATATTTTTTGAAGTAAGAAATTTCACAAATGTGCAATAGCACCCAGATATAAAGCTCAAAGAAACTGATTTCGAGTGAAGCCAACACCAAAAACTTGTCCAACTTCACACAAAATCAGAAGAAGCCAAGGAAATGTCAGTGCGGCACTTGTTATATTATTGATACAGAAGCAGTAAAAATAGATCTGAAGGTCAATGAAAGCGAAACAAAATATATGCTGTCATCATAAAAGCACAATCAATACCAGCGTTTCAAGCAGAACGTAACAATGGATAACTACATTTATTTATCTGGGCTTTGCAGCTAGGAAAGTGGTCAGTAAAGCTCCAGCTCGAGAAACGAAGAGGACGCTAAACTTCCGTGCCCGGTAATATGGATGATACGCTCTCAAGAACGGATGAAAGCTCTCTTAGCTGCTTTGAACGAAAGATTGATCATGTGACCAGTAATATTGCTTTCTGCGTTGAATGAGTGTGGAGGATAAGGTATGGGTACATAGAAGAACTATATCGTTTGTGCAGCAACTTGAATCTGGTCAGAAGGCCGTAGTATAGGAAGATTTCGCATTAGTTGAGGGACACAACCAGAATCAGTCTGTAATATGTCATCAAAAGCAAAACAAGTGTTCCATGACTTTATTTGTCTCCTGACACTCAAGTTAGAGAACAACGCCCACATCTAGTTAGGATTTAAACCATGCGATTAAACTTATACGTAGGAGACAATGATATTGCCCAGAACTGATACACTAGACAAGCGACGACGTATATGGTATATTTTTCTTCAAATTGATTTATAGTTGTCTTCACCACCAGCGCTCCATTGAAATTACCAGTAGCACTCCGTCATTTTGAACTTTAAACTCTGCAATATCGTGTTTCTTTCCCAAACCCCACAATTTGCTCTGCAATGGCCTTCCGAGCTCCTCGATTCCCATTCATTACAACCCGCAAACATTTAAAACCAACGTGAATCAGTATCTCTACCATTTAATATGGTCCGGCGACATAATGCACTTCCAAACACATAATCGCTTAATTTACACAGGTCTTTCACCAGATCGGTTACAACATCCTTTAACCATAAAACAATGTGCGCCAAATAAATCGTGTGAACACCAGGCCAAACCGTATCAGACGTTCTCCCACATAAATTCAATGAAAAATCACAACTCGCTACAGAATTTTATGAACGCTCTACGAATGGTACGTACGCACATACTCGTACATTATCATAAAAATAAAAATTACCCATGCCATGGAGCTGTTGCCCAATTTTCCCAGACGAACCGAACAAGGATACAATTTGTCAACGTAATCACTTACGCAGATGTGCGATGTTTTATTATAAACCAAGCCGATGAATCACTCAAAGGCCCACATACGAGTACATATCAAACGAGTGTAAACACTCGCTTCATCTCGAGACACTTTTTATCACCGTGCGATGGCAAAAAAACAATTGAGTCAGACGCCTACATGCGCGGGGTTTAAGTGATAAAAAATCGCTATCTCTGCACTTGGTTACACAAGGGGGACGGTTTCTGTTTTTATGGATTTATTTTCTATCCAACATGGCTGCCATTTATAGAAAACGAAGATGAAAACTTCACAAAAACGTAGCCGACACCGTGTCAAAAGTATAAATCAATCTCAATGTCGCAACCGTTGAGTTGTGTGACAAATGCAAGCGAGTACACTCATTTGTGCACCATTTGTTTCGTCAAACTGTAGCGCTATCACACCGTCAAAAGCTGTCTCTTCTGTTAGCAGGAATTCGAATGGAATTTACAAAAAACAGGAAAAAAAAATCCCGGTCACCCACTCACGGATGGTGTTAAGCGTTATCATTAGTCGTGACGTTCCCTATGGTACTTCCCTGGTAAAAATTGAGTGATTTAGACGCAATCCATTATGGGAATAGGAGCAGTCTGATGCCAGCTTATGGGTAGATCAAAATATATTTTGTCAATTAATTATTCACTCACAATCGTAATCGGTGATTAGCGATTAATGAATCAAAACGTTGCGAGTGAAGCAGATGTTTATTTTCAGTCAGATCGAAGCGAGATTGAGAGTGATGGTAATGATGATGGTTTCTTTCAACTGTTGCGTGTGTGGAGTGTAAGAGAAGTTCTTTGAACTCACCCCACACACGCATGAGAAGGTGTTTTTTGTTCAGATTGAGACTAATGAGATGCTTTCATAAGAAAACCAAAGCAAACGAACGAAAACGATAAAATTGCAATTAGCAAATTAGCAGACAAGGAAGTAATTTTGCGCTTGACGTGATTTGGTACAGGATAACGAATTCACGGAAATGTTGACTTTAAGTTTGGCAACCATTACCTTCCAAGTTGCTTCTACTTTTTTATTTCTTTACCACCAAAGCTGAATCCAAAATAAGTACAAAAAACGGGCGTATGAGGTGGTTAAAAGTTTCATAAAAAATAGTCATCAGTTTCTTAGAAGAAGTCGTAATGGTCTAAGACTGGAGTCCTGCGGAATACTATTTGTGGAGAGATTAAGATTTTTTTTTATGTTTTTTATAGTAGGAACGATCGCTTTAGGGTTTGCAACAGCCAAGAGCTATTTGTGAAGTTGGCATTCTGTATATTCGTCAACAAGATACAGAAGAAGCATTTCGGTATCTCAAATCAAAATCAACTCCACTGATACCTTCACTGCTAGTTCTCCAGTTGGTTTATGAATTTTTCTCGTATGACATCCTGGCGATCTCAAACTTCGACTTGCAGAACGGTAAGACCAATGTCGTTGTAAGTATTTCGTACGTAATGGTCGAAGTGGCGAACGGCGTTAGATCCCAAGACCTTGGTTCCCACCAGATAGTATCGATAGTATCGATCGCAGTATGACGTAGCTGCATTTTGTTGGCACCGCATATTGATGTCACGTTAATTTCTTCCTCTATTGGCCACCAGTGAGACGAGAGCTCTTGACGTATGTTTAAAGAAATTTCGTCAACTTCAAAACTACACAATAACACAATAAAGTACATTTTTGTGGATGTATCAGCGTCTGAAGACTCACTTGCGGATTGTTTTCACTACAAATACGATAATAAGTGAGCTCACTGGTGAAAAAATAAAAAAAATGAGGTCCGATGCATGCATTACCCAATGGCTTCAATCCTCAAACTAATCGAATCTTGTCATTGATTAGACCAAGATCCTTTCGCAAATGTTCCAAGTTGTGGACAGACAAAGTGCAAGTTCCTATCCAAACCTAGGTACTGACAAATTCGAGTCTTCATTTAGGCTCATCACACCTAAAGGCAAGAAAAAGCCGCACTGGTGGGCATTAGCACTAGGACCGCTTAGAAACGCATGGATGAAACTTGTTAACCATGCAAAAAGTACAGAAAAAGTGACAGACAGGAACTCTTATAGGGAATCCCTCAAAATATATTATTTAAAAAAGAACTGAGGAAGGCAAAGCGATAATCCTGGAAATCATTCTGTGACAAAATAACAGAAGCCTCTGAAGCATCGCTGCTAAGAAAAATCCTCATCACCAATCCTCCGATGAATGTTTCAATCTGCTACTGGACCCCCACTTCCCAGGCCGCTCTATATTCACAGCCAGAAACAACCATAAAAGGACTACCTCTGCCGCGATTAAAATTCACGGTCTGATTACAGGATACAAATTGCTCTGTGCGCTGGATAGCTTCAAACCATACAACTCTACTGGGCCGGACGGTATAATATAATACTTGCCGAGCTACAAAGGTCCCCAGATATCATCCTCCCAACGCTAGAGAGTATCATGAGGAGTAGTGTAGAAATGGTCCACATTCCCTTGTCATGGAGAGAAGTTAATGCAGTTTTCATTCCCAAAGTCGGAAAATGCTCTCATGTTGTCCCAAAGGACCTCAGACCTATAAGTCTGTCATCTTCCTTCTGATCCATATATGAGCCACAATAAAATTGATCCAGAACTTTTGTCAACGGCTCAACATGCCTACTGTAAAGGAAAGGAGGTGGAAGCGACTCTACATTCACTGATCAGACACATCGAACGATCCCTACATTATAGAGAGTACACAACGGTCGCGTTCCCGGACATAGAAGGAGCCTTTAACAACGTCAACATAGCCGCAATCACGACTGCGCTGTCAACTCTGCAGATAGACGACTCACTAGGCGTCTTGATCAGCCTTATGCTAAATAGTAGGAGGACAATAAACACCAAACGGGTTGAGGCTTCTATTAAAGAAAGGCGGAGTCTTTGCACCAATTCTCTGGAACTTTGTGGTCGATGAACTGCCAATATACCTGGAAGCGGGATCTAGCAGGGTGGTTGCTTATGCGAAAGACGTTGCTATAGCCGTTTCAGGAAAGCATCTCAATACCCTTAAAGAACTCTTACAACAACATCTTATCAGATTCACCCGCTGGAGATATCGCTCTGGATTGGGAGTAAACTGATCTTGTCCCCTTTTCCAGGAAATATAAAATTCCAATCACAAACCCTCACTCACTCAACGGTCGAAATATCGGGGGCGTAAGGAAACCAAACTGGAAACCTAATATTCAAGAAAGAGTAAAGAAAGCTACAGTAGCTTTATTCTATTGAAAAAAAGCCATTGTGAACAAATGGGGCCTTCAACCTCGCATTACCCACTGGCCGATACTCACCTACGGGGTGGTTGTGTGATGAACGGCATTAGACAATGCAATCAATTGCAGCAAACCAAGAAAGGTCCAAAGGACGGCATGTCCTCCACGGCACTGGATATTCTGTTTCACTTGACACCCTTCGATATTTTCAGAAGGCAAGTGGCTGCTAATGTAGCTATTCATTAAAGCGACTGCACAGTTGGTCTACACAGTCTTTATATATTAGGAATCCTTCCAGAGAACATCGACTACACTATATCTCAACATTGGTTTGACACTTTTGACTTTTATGTAAGCAACTTTCTGGGAGGATGATGCTTTCGCGGACGACAAGTCAATCCATTTCTGCACAGCTGAATCCAAGTCTGATACAGCGGGTGGCGGGTGTGTTGCCTCACATAAGCCTTACTAATCGCTGTAGCGTGTTCCAGGCGAAACGTGACATTCGCATCTTTTCGGATAGTCAAGCCGCTATCAAATCCTTGGACTCAGTCTCACAAAATTGTAAAAAGTGCTGTTGACTGCCAATCTGAGGGAGGCAGAGCAGTTCAACATTCACCTATGTTCGGTGCAGCGGCAGATTTGTACCACTTTATCCTACCGGTATAGCATCGGTATACCAATCACTACGTGCAAACTAATAAAAGGGTTTAGACACTGTTAGTTTCCCATATAATTCTGAAATATTGGTTCTAGGTATCCATAATTTGTTCGGTGAGGATTGAGTCGAAGGAGTGGTACAGATCTTAGATTACGTGTTAAGAGAGATAAGACGAAGTAAAGAGGGACCGTCGATGTTACCGCCTAGCATCTGATGGATAAAGAAACATCGGCCACTTACCAGCGTAAAGGGGCTGTAACTCTATAAGTCTCAGCCGATCTGTGTACGGTGGTAAATTAAAGTTATCAGTCCAGAGAAGTCCCCGTAAAACGAATCGGAGGAACCGCTTCAACCCGGAACAAATTTGGCTAGGGTATTCAAGAAGAGGGCAAAAAAAGGTTATAAAAAGGAATTTAGTAACATACGAGTATATTAGGAGTTGGAGAATCCCTTAGACCAAGTGCGGAGTTGGCTTTATTTATGATATTGTGAATATGGGAACGAAGATTGAGTTCTCAATTGCAAATAATACCTATGTAGGTCCCGCAATTCAGTTTCTAAGAGGACAGGTTGATTACAAATGAAATACATATGTTGAGTCGTTGGGGAGAGCTTACGAGTGTAGGTTATTGCTTGGCACTTACTAACATTGAACGCAAGAAAATTCATTAGCATTAAAAGACAATCAAAGTAGGTTGAGAAATGTTTGAGGATTTTCATGTCATCATGTCATATACATACATGAACTTGCATTGTTACGATAAACATCATTGAATAGCGAAGAACCAAGATGGCTACCTTGAGGTACTCCGGAATAGTCTTTAATGGGATTAGAAATTCAGGACCTAAGTAAAACATTATAAAGTCGATCTTCTAAGTAGGATTTAATCGACATAATAAAGCTCGACTGAAAGCCAAGAGCCTCTAGTTTGAGCAAAATAAACTTCCCTTATGTGGACTGTTAGATCAACATGCCTAACGACCAAACAAATTTGGCCAAAGGAGGATCTAAATCGCTTTAAGAGTTTGATCTTTCAGAATAGGAAGCATCTCAGTGCTATCATAGGTGTCATCGCTGGTTATTGTCTTATATGAAAGCATGCAAGAAGGCTTGGCGTTTCAACAAACTACTTGTGTAGGAGCTGCGTGGACGAGGAGAAGGGTGAGGCAATTCTCCACCTTTTCCGAACATGTCCAGTTCTCTTCTTCTAGAAAACTCCACTTAAGACCAGTCAGAGATGTTAATAGTCTCCTACGCTTCGTGAGAAGCTCAAATTGCCTAAGGCCTGTGGGTTGGTTTTTCCAAGACTACTCTTACTTAACCTAACACTGGTCTCAATTGCGCCGATATTTTCTTCGAAGTGCACTGGTCTTTTTGGTATTGCTGATCTACGGTCATGTATCATTAAATTAATGCGAAATCACCTTTTTTTGGATCTATCCGTTTTGGAAACGCTCTTTGCAAAGCTTCGCTAATATTTGGTGTAATTGGAGATGTCGTAAATATCCCACTACGAACTCAATGGCACTTTTGTCTAGTAGTCAATTTGGAATGTTCGCTTCTATCGGCTAGAACTTTGTTTTGGTTTGATTTTCTTCTTAGTTACAACTTCTTACAAGGACAATATTAAATGTAATATATTGTCCTTTGCTTTTTTTGTGTATAGGTAGGGACATTAGTCCTTAATGGTGAGAAATAGGTAGTGTTGATTGTTTATTGCAACGCTTTGTCTTGCCCATATATGACTATAATTCTCCCATAAGATCGGATTCGATGAGTCCTCTACTTGAGCGCTAAAGACGCTTGGCCACAACACAGTTTGACATTATCAAATGAGAATAGATAGTAACACTTTGCAAACAAGGGTCTTGATATCTGTTAAGGTATGTTAAATCAATCCACGTTGAGATTCGTGTTAAAAAAACACACACCATCCTGGTCGCGTATTGCACAAAAATACGTTAATTAAAATTGTTTATCTATCGTTATGGCAGCCGCTACTGATTTCTCATTTCCGCTTACATGCATTTAATTTCCCCTGTTCGATTGATCAAATTTCATACCGTTAATGTCAAAACTAAGCACCAATTACCGTCATATGTAAATAATTACGTTAACTATTCTACAATATTTAACTTCCTTTTAAAATTAAAGTATAAGTAAATAAATAATAAGCAAAACAAAAAAAAACTGCCATCATTGCAAAAGCACAATAAAAATCTGACAACACACATTCGACACAGTTCACCTATCAGTTTTAATTAACCGCCAATAAACAAATGATTTACTGAATCATCACAATTCACCTCAATCGAGTAATTGAAAAGAAGATAGACAAACTAAAAATTAAAAATAATAATAATAAAAAACAGAAAAAATTCAACTAATTAGTATAATTCGTTGGGCTCAGATTGTCTGCCGTCACGTGTCTGTGCAAGTAATCCTGACCCCAGAGACCTCAAAACCTTCAGCGGATTGCCGGAAAAGAATGAAAAAAAAAAATAAAATTGTATCTACACTAGTACCTATGTGGGGTTAGACTTTAGAAGAGGAACACAATCAGTCTGATGTTGCGAAAAGTAGAAAAAAAAAATAAAAACATCACGGCAGTTGCTATAATCATGAAATAACTTTACATTCGCACGATTATTGACCGCGACGTTCTGTCGGACGAATCTAGATAGAAAAAAATCCACACAAAACACGCATATGAGCACTCGTATGTGCGGGGCGATAAAGTGAGCTGAAATAAGAAAACGCGCTTCGACGATGTATTTTCAATTAATTAATTGAAATTTTATAAAGGTGTGTGTAATTCGTGAAAACTGTGAGTAATATGAGTGTGTTCTATTGTCGGAAACTGCACGAATAGGCAGCATGCGTTCAATGAATGATAAGGAGACGTACAATTGCAGATATATTCAACAGCCTTAATGGATACTGATGTCAATGTACTCGTACATACTCGTAGTACATAAATTGTATCTCAATCAAGCAGCCCCCAAACGTGAACGAGGCTAAAACAAATAGGCATATTTATACGGCGAAGGAATCGAAGGTATTGTAGATTGGTGACAGCTTACGGCTCTAGGACAATTCCGTTTTGAAGTCGAATCAGACAAAATAGCCCGAGGAAGAGGAGTTGAGGAATAATCGACATCAATTGGGATGAGCTGGAGAGAGCTTAAACGTATTACAGAACGTTGTGAACGCTCTATCTCCGCTTTCGAATTTTTATTTTTTATTTTTTATTCCTCAATTTAAATTGTTACAGCATAGATTGTAATTCATTGTTAAAATTGCTTAAATGGTTTTTACAAATAATATAATATGCGACATCTTATCGAGAAGTTGTTCGTAACTTTAATACCTGGAGTGTTGCAGTGGGATCATTTACACTCGCTGGTTTTGTGTTGGAAATAACCCCACAAGTTAAAAGCAAGTGCAGTCAGTTAAGGTGACCCTGGGAACTAACGGAATGTGGAGTTTTTTGAAATCAGTTTCTGTCATAAAGTGTCTGACTATGTTAGAATTTGTACCATCTTGCTAAAACCACACTGAGTTGAAAAGTATTCTCTTTCGTCATAGCTCTGGCAAGAAAAAGTCTTTCAGCACCCTTAAGTAACGATTTCCATTGACCCTTAGAGTGACCCTTTGAGAAATTCAGGCCCTAAACTTTGACTCGAGCTGGATGCAACTCAGTCTCTGCATTTCTGTCACTATACTAGGTGGGGTGAAAATATTTTTTTTTTATTCAATATAGTCCCCTTTTAGCTTGATACACTTATTCCAGCGATTTTCCAACTTCTTGATCCCGTCCGAAAAGTAATTTTCCGGAAGGTCTGCAAAATACTCCTCCGTGGAGTCGATGATTTCCTCGCGTGAGCTGAATTTTTTATTGATGAGCCCCCTTTTGAGGTTTGGGAAGAGATAATAGTCCGAGTGAGCCAAATCGGGCGAATACGGTGGATGCGACAGCAATTTTTTATTTTTTTTATAATTTACGCGCGCCTAAGGGGTTAGATACCCTTTTACTGTTGCCAGAGCGCGGGCGGAAAGGTAGAAGGAGGAGAAAGGAAAATTGTTTCTGTAGTGGTTTGAAACTACGAATAGGACGGAGAGTTTTTTCTTCACTCAGAGTGATTCGAAATTATAATTCGCACTAGTTTTCTTGTGGTTGAAACTCTACAACAGCCAAATCTACGTGTCAGTGTTATGCCTTCACACGCAGAATTTTTCTGTCTGAGTTCCAATTACATAAATAAAAAACTGACTTGCCATGGGCAGGATTCGAAGCTTGGACCCTCAGAGTGAGAAGCGATTGCTAGTACCACTACACCATGCCCACCCCCTAATTGTAATATACAGTAATAATATACAGTAATACTCGCTGTTGATGGTTTTTCCTTTTTCGAAGTAGTCCGCGAAGAGTATGCCATGACAATTCCAGAAAACCGACGCCATAACCTTTCCGACCCATCGAGCCTCCCTTGGCCGCTTCGGAGCACTCGTGCCAGCTTCAGTCCATTGCCGGGCACTCATTCTGTTCTCTGGTGTGTAATAGTGGATCCACGTTCCATCAACGGTTACATATCGATGGCAAAAGTCCGCCCGATTCCGTGTTTTTGGTCAGCAGTGAGCGTACGCGGCACCCAGCGGCAGTATAACTTTTTCTTATGCAGAATATTGCCCAAAATATGGCGTGTGCGCTCAGCACTAATCTTTGTGGTATCTGCTAGCTCGCGCACCTTCTCTTTCCGGTCAGCCAACAACATTTCATGTATTTTTTTGACATTGTCCTCTGTAACCGCATCGGAGGGCATGCCGCTGCGGACTTGATCGGTAGTGGAGTTGCTGCCACCACAAAACTCTCGAAACCAATATTTGACGGTGTAATCTGACGGAGCATTAGCCCCATAATATTTATCCAACTTTTCTTTTGTTTCCTTCGCCGTTTTGCCTCTCAGAAAATAATGTTTTATGAGAGAACGAAAATCGTTTTTGTCCATACTCAACATGATGCCAAACACGTCAACAACTGTCAGCTGTCAAAACAAAACTAAAGACAGTATCGCACTGAAATTTGGCATGTCTGCCTAAATATGAACGGACTTCAAGGCACCATAGCCTATTTGCGGTGAGTTTTCCCATAAAACGTTTAGTAAAGGGAAAGTTAGTGTAACAAGATAGGGTCAAGAACAGATCCCTGTGGAACCCCTTAGTTAAGAAGTCTACAACCTTTTCTTGTAGAATGACCTAATTTTAAGATGTCTACAACCTTTTCTTGTAGAATGACCTAATTTTAAGATGTGTCTTGTGTTTTGACGTGAACACGTCTGTTTTGTAGACTTAAGTCCATCTATTGGAAAAGGATACGCCTTTCAATCGCTCTCCGCCATTCCTTTGATACCAATTCGCACCTTCAACACAGGTTCCATCTTTGGTATGAGTCGAGGCCGACCTAAAACCTCTTGCCGATCTTAGGGTCACATCACGCAATACTTATTGGGTCAAAACCAACTGGAAGACCACCGCGACTCTCCCACTAGGGAGTCTACCTCTAACATGTCAGGTTCGGGCTAAAGTCCGGGGGTCCTGACTCCCACGGCACCTTATTTATAAAAGTTCCGACAAGCACTATCGGAAGTCCTGCCCATCAGCAGGATCATGTAAGGCAGCATGTAATGTTACTGGTCAAATAGTAGATGGGCCTAGCCTTGATAATTGGGCAGGGGCCCTGTTGGACTCGATCCAACTGAGCATAAAGCCACAGAACATACAATAGAATAATAATAATTTCAGTGAGGGCTTTGTTTAAATAGGTAGTAGAGACGCCGAAATGCCCAAAACTACTTAGAGTCCTTACGTCTAAACGTTCTTCGGCATTCAAACCGTCCTAAAGGTGAAAAAAAGAATTAAACAGAAAACTAGCTTCAGTTCAAGCCATACAAGTTACCAAAGTTGCACGATCTCAATGATAAGCAGAAGAAGCAGTGTTTGGAAAGAGCGAACAAATTAAAGCGCCTTACCAAGCTTCGTCTTTTCTGACGAGAGACTGTTCATAATTCCGCATATCACAAAAAAAAAAAAAAAACACGCGAATTTGAGCGCTCAATCGCGACCAGCTTCCATGATGTTGTGGGTCGCAATGTGTGTCGAAAGTCGCATCATTTCAGTGGTATTATTGGCCCCCTGATGTCATAATTAATGCAACTGAGCACCGTAAAAGAGAGCTGAAAGGAGCATTGAATCCCTGGGCACGTGGAAAACTCGGGTCGACTCCATTCACGTTCGTGCTAGACTCTACATCGTCTCACAAGCCATGGTGAACCGAGAATGGATGAAAAACAAAATTCCACATTTCATTCCGGCCGAACAATGGGAAACAGACGCAAATCCGGCGGAGGGTGTTGGAGTAGAGTGCCAGCACTAAAAGTAGACTGACGCCCTGAAAGCAGGTTTTCGGAAAGAGTGACTCAAAATACTACAATTCCAATTCGTTCGTGCAATTCGTTCATGGGCGGATCGCCGATTAAAGTAAAAGCGTGTCATGCCGAAAAATGAATTTCGATTCTTGAAATATGGCCATTAATTAAATTTCTGTCCGAAAATTATATTAAAATATTCAAAAATGTAAATTTTGAAATATTTCACGTAAGACGTCACTGTTCTCATAATTTTAGCAAAACACAGCGACTCATCCGGACGTTGATACCGTTAAAATACAGCGACTTCGCCAAAATGGAATGGAAAATAAGTAAATTTTAATGGTATAGCGACAAATACTGAGCTATGTTGGGAGAGTAAGAGAGAATCGGCTGGTTGAATAATGGTGGAGCATCCCCGCCGCTTTGGATGTTCTCGGTGGCCATTAGGTCGTCTTCATGAATGCCAAGACAAAGTTTAATCATTCGAGAAATTCGTGAAACGTACACTTGTGAGATGATAGCCGGGTTGGTCTGGAACGTATGGATGGCCAATTCTTTGACGGCTTTGTCGTTATTGTCAATGTCAGAAATCTGACGAAGAGCCTCAAATATTAGCCGCTCTGGATTGATTTCTAAGTGCATCTGGAAGGCCATATATCCCATGGTGAATAAGCCACGCAGAATTTGTGCGTTGTACGTTGGCAGACCAGCGGCGTACTGCTCCGATACTGCAGGCTGACTCAACCAAACCATTCGAGACGTCCACATTTTCGACTTTGTTGTCTAAGATTGACTCCATCACTTTGCAGAGGTTTTCGAATTTGACTTTGTCTTAATCGCACTTTTTCTTTTCTTCATCAGCCTAAGGTAATCCAAGGCCTTACCAATTACGGACAACAATTAGTTCAGTCATGCAAACGACCCCTCATTTAATATGTTTGTCGCGTTGGGAGCATTCGCCCCCCAGTTATGAAGTAGATATGTTTCTGGTTCCCCTTCATGCGACTGATGTAATCGGCCAGCGAGCAATGGTTATCTCCAGAAGCTGATGTGTAAAATTGTAGAAAATCGGCAGTTTTGTTCGGTTGTTACTGCCTTCATTGATAGTATGATCAATGATCGTATAACTTCTTGTAGTTCTCTTTACCTTCAGTTAATTCCTCGAATTCCATGTATTTCTTGACCAATTCCGTACGGATGACTTTGAGAACTTTGTTCTGTTGCAACATTTCACGAGAGATACGAGTATTCAAAGACAAATCTTCGGATTCGACAATATCGTTCATCAAGTTCAAGTGCTCTTTGATCATGATGAAAACACGGCGGACATACAGCTCGATGTTGTGCTTCTTTTGGTTCTCTACGTACAAAGTTCGCATCACTACGAGTACACATTCTCCGAAGATGAAAGTTGGCCAACAGAGGAAACCAGGTCAACCAATACGTTGGCAATAATTGTAGGACAGGACATTCATAACTTAGTACGATTGGGTAGGGAGTAGTTGAAGAATTAAAGCCAATGGTGTCATTTATTGCCTCACATTTCTATCATTGCCAAGTGCGTTTTTGTATTTTGGAAAATTAAAATCTGTCGCGACACTTCTCGTGCTTACTTGAGAAGTAGATCTTAGGGTCAATGCTGGCCAAGTCGCAGAACGCCGCCAAAAGCTGGTTTAAATTCCATCATGAACAAGTTAAGAAAGACGTTGAACGTTGTACACATCATGCCCATGGAAAGTACCATAAAGGAACTCATAGATGGCCAACATTTGAGCCAATAATCCGTGAAAAGTCAAGACGTCATTCTTATTGTTCTGGTCATAGGCAATGGCTAATTCAGAAGCAGATGAGAGCACTTGATCGATAGTGGTTCAGCTGCAAATAACGATTAAGATCACTGTCTTGATATTTTCAAAAATAAATAGACAAACCCGAAATCTACCTTGAAACCGAAAATGTTCACATTCTGCTTGGATTTATATCAGATTCATTTTGAGTGACAGTCTATGTTGGCAGTACTACCCATCAGGCAAGCCATTTCTGCTAACACCGACAGGCCGTCATCTACCACACAACATGTAAATGACTCTAGCAAGTGCTCTACTTTTTTTTTTCTTCAAAACAGTCATTGTATGCTGGCTTGCAACTTACATGTCTAGCCAAACCAATTTCAGGGGCAAGATTGTTAATTACAAGGAAGGAAGTGTTTTGGTCACCTGCTCGCCAGTTTCATCTCCAATGACTTGTTTGCCTAGTCGTTCATCATGAATCCTGTAGCTTGTCGCTTTCAATCCAAATAAGGCGACACAATGATGGCCCATCCCCATCTGTTGGTGGCATGTGAAAAACGTTGAAAACTTGGAAAACACGAAAGAAAACTTGTGCAGCGTATCGAATTCGTGTAGAGCAGATGATTTTCTTTTTATTTTGTCGAGTATTACTCATGTTTTCCCATTCGAGGTACAAGTATCGTGTTATGGCCAAGTCTCACTCACCAATTTCATTTTCATTTCTTTTTTTCTTTTCTTTTTTTGCTTTGAGTGAAAGTGGAAAATGCAGAAAAATCCCACCAACACTCAAACATCTGGACTTGAAGCAAGTGGAAAAAGTTTCATGTTCATTGCTCAGGGTTACTTAAGCGATAACTGACAAAGTGCTCGTATACTCTCGTTTTGAGTTGCGTTTTCTCATATATCTGCAGTTTATCATTATTTTTATTTTCCCTCTGTTCCACTTTGGATATGAACGGTGCTTTATGCATAATGTACCATAAAAATAAAATGTTAACAAGCGCATGGTTGATAAAAATGATTGACCTTTTGAGGGGCGGTTTATGCGAGATGTCGATGTAGGAGCGCCATATAACAGCTCTATAACCATTGATGGTTACGAGTATTTACGTAATTGTTAGTAATCATTTAAATGTTTATATGCCTTCAACAAAGTGCAGGAATTTTTTCAGTTATGAATGGAATAAAAATATTCATGGACGTCATGCATGCTTTGTGGAAATTGATAAAAGTTTAAGACTCCATACACACAAACGGATCTACTTTAATAGAATTACTCGTATACAGAGTTTTCTTCTCGACTTCAAGGAAATATGATGGAATCATCACGGATAATTCATTCTAATTCATCGGAATATGTTGAACTCGAACGGAGACTAGAGCTAGTCTTGTTCTTGAAAAAAGATCTTGACGTCGACGACCTACCAAGAACTCGGCATTGTTGAAAAGGAGGAATACTAGAAAAATGAAGAAAAAAAAAACACGCTTTAAGGGGTAACTTTTTTAAGTTGATGTGTCCAACCAAGGGAACTGCGCCTATAACTTGAATTGGGCTGGCAGCGCAACAATCAAGTTCGTAGTGAAGTGCGTGCCTTATTCCCCAGTGGTAGTTCCCGGTAACTGCATGAGTACATCCATACTAAAATGGCAAGGGTATGACGGGCTTGTAGCTTTATACTGGCCTACGCCGTCAAATGGCTCACAACCCGGAAGAGATTAAAAAAATCTGACGAACCAATTAATGGTTCACTATTGACGACCCTACCAAACGTCTAAATGACAACGACCTTGGGATCTGCACGTGGAATGTTCGGACCCTTAACGGGCCAAGCGCAGCCGAAAAATTATCAGAAGCTATCACACAGATATCACCTCCATATAGGAAGTGCGATGGGTTAGGCCGAATGCAAGGAGGATGAAAAACTGTGTCACATACGAGTACTCTGGTGATTGATATAGGAAAAAGGAACAGCGCTTATTCGGATGCGGATTTGCCATATGCAGCAGATTTAAGCAAGAAGTCTTGAGCTTCCGACACGTGAGCGAGCGTTTAATTACAACCCGCACCAAGACTAAATTCGTAGAAAGCGGCGCTGCAACGAAGAACCAGAGCCACTCATGACCTCTACTATATGAAGGAAACCTGGTAGTAGAGTCACAGTCAGTGCTGAGAGTATGGAACAACGTCAGGCAGAATAAACCATTCAACTTAGACGATGATAGCCAAAACTTCCGTCCACCTGACCAAAACGGAGAAAGGATAGCAATATCTAACAAAACAACTGCACCTGGCGGCTTATCCGCAGAGGTATTCAACGCTGATGGAAATGGCTTTGTGGAGAGCATACACCTACTCATTTCTTAGATCTGTTCAGAATAGTGTATGTCTTATGAATGGAATCTCAGGAGACTCCCTCAACTTGGCCAACTAGAGAGGTATAGATCTATTCAATATGGCAAAAAAATTCTTATCTGTCATATTGTGTGAATGTCTGAAACCCTTCGCCAATAACCAATAAATATTCACTCTGCGGCAGATCCTCGAAAGAACTCAAGAAGTCCAAATCGATACCCACCATCTTTTAATCGATTTTAAGGCCGCATATGACATCATTTATAATGACGAGCTATACAGAGCCATTTCTAGTTTTGTCATCACTGCCAAACTTGTCCGTCTCTGTAGAATGATGATTGAGAATGCTTGCTGCTCCGCCAAGGTCGGTAACGGCTTAACTGAGACCTTTTATGTCCAGAAAGTTTTTAGACAAGGTGATGCGCTGTCATGCTTGGAAAAATTGTGTGGAACTCACAAGCAAACACTGGAGGCAAAATGTTTTAAAAGTTTGTGCAACTAGTAGCGTACGCCGATGATATCGACAAAATTCAGCGGGCTGCCACCGGTCCGTTCGCGGATGAAACGAAAGCTGTGCCAAATTAAATTAGTGGTAAATGAGGGCAAAACCAAATACTTCTATACTGTTGGACAGAACATCACAGTCTGAGGTAATAAAGGAACTTGTCTACATTGGCGCTGCTATAAATTCTGCCAACAACACATGAACAGAAATAAAACGTAGAATATTCTGGTCAATCACTGTTTCTTTGGCCTAAGAAGGTAATTGGGTAGTAAGGCCCTATCCCGAAAAACTAAGGAGGCTCTATATAAGATCTTGATCATCCCAGCCCTACTTTATGGCACTGAATCATGGACTCTATATATCCTCAGTCTTTCGAGAGAAAAATTCTTCGTAAAATATTCGGACCCGTTTGCGTTGACCGGCTTTGAATGAGAAGATTCAACGGCGAACTATACGAGCTCTACAGCGATACCTATCTCGTCAGAAAATTGTGCATCAGTCGCCTGAAATGGTTAGGGCATGTAAAGCGAATGAACACCAAAGCTACAGCCCTTCGAATCTAACCCGAAGTGACAACGCAGTAGAGGAAGTCCTCAGACTTGGAGAGCACAACTGGAAGCAGTTAGCTAAAGACCAGGTTAAGTGGAGAGGCTTGTTAGTTGAGGCACAAGTTCACCCCGAACTGTAACACCACCTAAGTAAGTATGTGAGTCCATCCAGGAAAACCTCCCGCAGATCGTCCTTTCCATGGTGTAACGCTGCAGTTTTACCGCGTTTACATAAAAAAAATCCGAAAGATTCTGAACAAAACACTTTAGAGTAATTTGGAAGAAGTCAGCAATCTTCACAGATTGAAACAAAGAAAATATGATACCCTAATTCGCATTTCGAAAATGGTTTCCTAAAGAGACATTTGCGAAAACATATAATGACTCGGTAAAACCAGGAGGGCGGTCAAAGCCGTCCATAGCTTACATCAATCAGACTAGTAACACTCCAGAAGATCTGATGGCATTCGCATACGCACCGAACTCCTATCGAACAGTAAAATTAGCTTTTATACCAACAATCGGAAAAACATGCTCTGCAAGAGTTTTAGACTAACAGTCTGCCCAAAAATATTTTGCGAATATTCTGCCGGAGACGCAATATGCCTACAAACGCTAAAACGTCCTTCAATACTGAGCTTTTTCGGTTCAGCTGCAATGAAGGCGCACTAGACAAAAAGCAGAACTAAATATGTTTTGTCTAAAAATTCGAGTGCGCTTTCGGCTTCCTGCCCTGGGATACAATGCCACTAGAACAGTTGCGGTGAAAGCAAGAATTTATCTTTAAGGAACGTAGCCGGATCTTCACGAATGACTCCGAAATCAACTTAGCGCTGGTGTCTTTTTGGAGGACAACTTCAGGCTCCACTGCTCGTTAGGAAAAGTTGCGTCTCTTCTCCATGCAGAGATAGCATAACAGGTGTGATCGACACATAGATGGCGACTCTAATAACATATCCATACGATTTTTAGTTAGTATTGTACAAACCTTCAAAAGATACGTCTCAAAGTTTATTGAAGTTTTAGTCATATTTTCAAAACCATGGATGAAAAGGAATTTCGTACATTAGTAAAACACTTTTATTTGATTTGAAAAAATACCATTAAAATTCAGGTACGGCTTGGAGAATGTTATAAGGAATCTTCTCTGTCGAAAGCAACCATTTGTTACGCTTGCTACGCCGGAAAACATGAACAAAATCCACAAAATCATTTTGAACAACCGTAAAGTGAGACAGCTGACATCGTAAAGATGTCAGTAGACCGTGTACATCATATTTTGCACGAGTACCTATTGTATTGGATATGCAAAAGCTCTGTTCGAAGTGCGTTTGGATCAAAAACAACAACATGTTGATGCATCAGAACGCTGTTTGGAGCAGTTTAAACGAAATAAATAGGACTTTTGGTGTGGCATGAAACATGAATCCTACTACCTGTTCTCAAACCTTAAAAGAATGCTCGCCAGAAAGATATACATATGGCTACAATGAAGAAGTGATCGCCGCAACTGAAGCGTTTTTTGAAAGGTTGGACAAATTCATTTAAAGAGTGACCAGATAGCAATGATAGTTTTTTCCAATTGTTATGTTTCAGCAGCTGCCAAAGTTGCCAATGGCATCCAGCTGTCAAAATAATCAATAAGGTTTGCCATTTCATCATGCATCGTTTTACGCTTGATACGAGGGTTGTCTGAAAAGTTTCCGACCGCAACGTAAAGATAGCGGCACTCGTCAATAAAAGCTAGTGAATGCTAGTTGTGCATTTTTTGACAGTTTTAGTTGACAGTCGTTTGAGCGAGTCGATGTGAGTGTTTTTTGTGAAAATGGGAAAAATTGAGTATCGAGCTGTTATTAAATTCTTGTTTTTGAAAGGCAATACGCCTAAATCAAAAATGAGTTAGTCTCTGTGTATGGGGAGTCTGCACCATCATTTACCACAGTGAAATTTTGGGCAGCTGAATTTAAACGTGGCCGTAAGAGCTTGGGAGATGATGAACGTTCGGAACGTCCAAAAACTGCTACCACTGACGATAACATTGCTAAAGTTCACCAAATGGTGTTAGACGGCCGCCGAATTAAAGTCAGAGAGATAGTAGAGGTTAGGAAAATGTCCAAAGAACGTGTTTGTTACATATTAAATTAAGTTTTAGGCATGAGAAAGCTGACCGCTCGTTGGGTGCAGCGTTTGCTTACGTTAGACCAAAAACGTGTTTGAATGAACATTTCCAATGCCCTGTTGGCGCAGTTTAGACGCAATAAATCCGAGTTTTGGCGCCAATTAATTACTGTAGATGAAACATGGATACACCATTATCCGCCCGAAACCAAAATTCAGTCAAAACAGTGGATTGCAAAGGGCGAGCCGGTTCCAAAAAAAGCAAAAACAAATTTTTCTTGGGAAAGTGATGGCGTCTGTTATTCGGGGTAGTAAAGGAGTTATCTTAATCGATCTTCAAAAAGGAAAAACCATTAGAGGAGCATAATACGCATCATTTCTTGCCAAGCTGAAGGCAGAAATTGCGGAAAAAGGGCGACATTTGCAGAAAAAAAATCCTGTTTCACCAAGACAACGTCGTCTCACACCTCAGCAGTTGCCATGGCGAAAATCCATGAATTACGGTTGACCATCCGCCTTATTCACCAGATCTAGCCCCAAGCGACTTCTTTTTGTTCCCTCATCTAAAAACTGCGCTCGGAGGACAGAGATTTTCGTCAAATGAAGAGGCAATCCCCTTCGTGAACAATTATTTTGCAGAGAAACACGCCAAGTACTATTTGGACGGGTTAGAAAGATGGGAGCATCGCTGGGAGAAGTGTGTAGAGTTACAAGGAGACTATGTAGAAATATAAAAAAAAAATGTTGAGAAAAACTGTTTTATATCATTGCTCGGTCGGGAACTTTTCAGACAACCCTCGTAATATTATCGAAATTCCGGCTTACGCAACGTGAATGAAGGTCGGTCGTCATCATGGCTTCAGTGTGCAGGCAATTCGTCACACTGTGGTAAAGTTTGAGCGTGAGTACACTCTTTTGGATCTTAATCCACCAGACAGACAGAGATTGGTGCGAAATGAAGAAAACATAGCCGCAGTAGCGGCCAGTATCGAAGAAGACCCAGAAATATCGATTCAGTGCCGATCAGCTGAATTGGTCATCACCAGAGAGTCAACCCGGCTTATTTTGCGGTTGGATTTGGGCCTACATTTGTATAAAAGTATGCTGACGTAAGAATTGAAACCGTGAGCTCACTAATTGGCCACTGGAAATGTTGGGCGGAGATCCGGATTTTGGCAAAAAAATTATCTTCTCGGACGAGGCCCATTTTTGGCTTAGCAGCTATGTGAACAAGCAAGATTGCCGTTATTGGAACGAACACAATCCACAAGTGTTCGGCCGCGGGTTGATGGCATGGCGACATCATCGGACCTTACTTCTTTCGAAATGAGGAAGGAGACACCGTTACCGTCAATGGTCTCAGGTATAGAGCGATGTTAAGCGACTTTCTGTGGTAAGAGCTAGACAATATCGATATATCCGTGCTGTGGTTACGACAAGATGGTGGTGCTATATGCCATACAAGCGACGCAACGCTCGAAGTTGTGAAGGAGAAATTCGGCGACTGTGTTCGAGTCGAGGGTTCATCAATTGGCCATGCGATTTGACTCGATTATTTTGTCTGGGGTTACGTAAAGTCCTTAGTCTGTTACCTGGTAGGAAATGTGTCCTTAATAGCTGAGCAAAATAAAATATTTTTTCGCTTGCCTCAATTTTCTGTCAAAGGACAACAAAACTCTTCCTCACACTGCTAATATAGTTTCGAAATACCTAGGGAAGTCACAACACAACACTATGGACTGGTCAACTTGTGACATTCTTGAAAGACAGCTACAATGGAGACATCCGGACCCATCCACCTCAGGGGATAAGAACAGTGTCTCATTCGTAGCATTGAGAGCAAATCGTTTACATTATCGAAACCATGTCAAGGAGATGTTTTTCGTTATGCAACAAGAGGAAGAAGTAAGTGGATCTTTGTCAAAAACTGACCACCGTGACTCCTGTTGTTAATATCTTTACACGAGTGTCACTTTCAAAGTACCAAGAATATGACTTCTATGTCTAATATCCTCACTCTCCAACAATATTTCTCTGGAAAACCGAAATTACTCTCACAGACAAATAAGCCATATCAAATCGGTTTAATATTGTAGTTAATTGCTTATTACGAGTAATTTAATTTCAAGGTTATTTTAATTTAAAAAAAAAAATCACACCAAACAACAATGGAGGAACAACAAATAAAGGAACGTGAGGTTTATGGCCTTGATCTATAAAAGCGCCTTGGCTCCAATTTGTTTGCAATTTTTTTTCTTCTTTTTTCAATTCCGGGAAATTGATAATTGAGATAAAAAAGAATGTCATTACTAGTTCCGTTTATTAAGGTTATTTTCCGTAAGATTACGATAAGCAATGAAAGTGACAAACAATAAACAGAAATTTAAAAAGTTCCTGCTGATAAAGGTACGCACAAGTATGTGTAGATATCAAAATATAGATATTAAACCTTTTACTAAGAAAAAATTGTATTATCGTGCAACTAGCGCAGTGGAATTGACGTACTTACTCGTACAAATATTTATGGTGACATACTTTGTCTACTTGGGCTGTTTTATGGTCTGAAGTGATCCTGAAACAGAAATTCTCTTCACAAGGTTATGGCATTGAAAAATTCGCTGGCGTCAGTAAGCTCTTTTATTGGTCGACACGTATATTAATAATTTAAAATACTCGTACTGGTTAATGCATGGGCCCGTTACCCTTAGTCTCTTTATTACCTCTAACTCCTTGCTTCTAAGCGGCGATTGAAACATAGCTCTTAATGAAATCTGTTACTTATTTGATCTCTTGATCATATCTTATAGACCAGTTCGGTCTCCCTCCCTCCAGTTACTCACAGCAAATTGGTTGAGGTGCCCTATCAACTGCGTGCGCCACCTTAGGTAAGGTCTCCTGTACTGATTGATTTCATTTGGGTGAATTCGAAAACTGGATTGCTCGTGTCCACGTGTTCTAACATACATGACTGCAGCGGGTGCTTCTGATAAGATTCATACTACTGTACAGCCGGTTAGTTCCTTACTATACCTTTTGGTCTACACTCCGTCAATTCAGACGAGACTGAAGATCTCACGGAGATTCCTTCGTTCAAAGCATCTAAAAGAGTTTTCATCCGCTTTTAAGATTGTCTATGATAGGGATGACAAGGGTTTTTATCTTTTCTGTTGCTCGAGATAGGGCTCTGCTACCTAATTGCCTTCTAAGCACATAGCCAGCATTTAGCACCACCTCAAAATTATGTCCGCAGAGGATTTTGTCCATCTGACCTTCGTAGAAAAGAAGGGCTGGATTATTCATTGGATATAATTTCGCTAAAGCTTGACGGAGTCATCGAGGGTTCCTATTGAATGGCAATAAGTTGCTCCACTTCCTCTGGCAGTGCTGCTCTCTCATGAGCCATGTATGCTGATGAGAGGTGTGTTGTTTCGTTTAAACTAATATTTGTAGAGCAAATCGTATTGTTTGTCTTGAAGCCCCTTTATGGCCGAGTCTCTCACGCGGGGCTCCTGGATAATTCCGATATCAATATTTTCCTCCCTTAGGAAAACTAGCAGATTATAGACGGCACACATAGAGTGCCTCAGATTAGTCTCTATGACCTTCAGCACTATCCGTTTTGTCAGCGATCGCCAAGTCATCCAATAACTAGCCGTCTTCGAGCATTTCACATCGTTCTCAGGACCCAATAACAGGAAAACCTTAACCATGGCGATGCCAACCTAAGTCTGTGGTCTGCTTTCTCTATTCCTGATTTATTGATGAGGAGCAGGAATGACATATTGTTCTTATGGGGTTCCTCCGTCTTAATGACTGGACAGTCTTCCATTGGAACTGCGGGGTACTCGAGTTTAAGACATTGGAGAATCCTTCCCCCATCTATCTTCATATTGGGCAACCACATACGGGCCCTTTGTCTTCTTGGGATGTCATAAGCTTGAGCTTCATGCCATTCCAGGCGTCGCTAACTTTAGCGTTTACTACGAAAATACTTTGAGAATTGGTCCTCGCATTTTATTGCGCCATATCCTCTAATCGTCTCGCCGGGTCAAAGCTCGGCAGAGATCCTCTTGGTTTTTGATGAGGTGTTCCATCACCATGTCGGAAAATTTGGCCTCAATGCTTCCCCACGGTTCGGCTATAGCGTCCACTAGTGCGAGGTGATCTAGTTTGGACAGCACTGGCCAACGACCTTATTGGTTTGGTTGTTGTTTTGGCAGCAGTATATACGGCAACCTTGGCTTTCTTCGGGGCTGGGCGTTGGAGGGTCTAGTCTATAGTCCTGTTGCGCTTCGCTCCCTATCTTGTCTTATTCTTCAGGTACTCGTTGTACTCGTTAACTATTACCTGGTATTTCCTTTCGTGGACTTTTCCGGCCGCTTCATCTTTGGCGATCTTGCCTAACATGAAGAGGGCCATTTGGTACTTTCTCTTCATTGCTTTCCGTGTGTGCTTATGTTTTTTCTGTTTTTGTTTTTATGTTGCTGGCTGGTTAGTTGTCGTGGTGCTTGGCTTCTGACTGGGGTCCAGTAATTCGTCCTCTGATGAGGTGCCAACCTCTGGCAGCCTCAGCTGGTCTCTTGTTATATTTATTTTTATGATATCTTTTCTATTCACATTTTAGTTTTGTAAATTTTGTTCCCACGATTGAGACCGGGTCCATCCTGGCAGAGCCGTCTTACCAGGACAAGGCAACTATACAACCGACATTGCCTAGGCATCGGGGAGATCATTTATTGGTCATGCAGCTGCCAGTACGGGTGCCTCAACACTTTCGCTTAAAAGTAGGTTTTGAACTGGGTTCACGCCCGGCACCTTAATTGAAAAGGTTGGGTTGCTCTTAGTTTCGCTCTAGGGACAGTTGAGTTACAGTAGGCCTCCCAAATTTTCGGTAGACTAACTAAAAGCCCTGACAAGGCGGCAATCCAACGGGAAAGATGCCATGCTCAGGGGTCTTCTTCTTTATTCAGGACTGTATAGACGATTCTCAGAGTCCCTTCATCGGGCAAATTGTACAGATGAGCTGGTCGATGCTTCTCACCATATCATTTCCTTAGTAAACATCGGCTACTGTGGATTTGAGTTTGTGTATTGCTATCCTCAATTGGTTTTGTTCAGGAGGATGGAATTTTGTATGGTCTTCTCCCTTGTTAAATAGTGTGCCTTGCCTGTCTTTTTGTCTGTCGAAGTGGTTCTTCCAAATTTTCAGAACCAACTGCTTCTCGACTAGGATAGCCCCGTTATTGCCGCCTTTGCAGTCTTCGGTTCTATATTTTCGAAACTTATTCCTTCCGTATCATCCTTTTGATGATTTCTCGAAATCCCGCTTTTGCCTTCGAGAAGATTTGTGTTCGGTTTTTTTTTCCTCTGCCGTTACGTGTCAACAGCAGCTCATAAATCAGCCGTCGTCCTCCTGTTTGACTGAGAGTGCCCGCTACCATTCATCGAGAAAACCTGGGTTTGTTTGTTTGGGGTGAAACCTAGACAATCAGAGGCGGAATTTCTAAGTCTGCTTGCCATTGATCCTCCGCATTTGGTGCTAGCGATGCTGTGCTATGCAAGAGATTGAGGTAGATGCTGCCTTCGGTAAAGGATGTGACAATGTTTCCTGTTTTAGTAGTCCGACATATTTTCCAAGCCCTGTATTGCCTTTAATTTCCGCATTCATATGTTGGCTGTTACAGGGTAGTGCTCTGAATTAATGTTGGTACCGCTGATTGAGCAGACTTTTAGAATAATTGATGTATGTATGATCTGGTTTGTTGTACCATTTACTTGCAAAGCCTATCAATCTGTGTCCATTTCTGCATGTGATGTCATGTCGGCTGTGCTAGCAAAAGGGCTCTATTTTCCTATTCTGGCGTTAGGATCGTCGAGTACGATTTGCATGTCATAATTGGGACACTATTGATACGATCTCTTTAGAAGTTCACAAAGGCCTTCCTTGATAATGCTGCCTTTCTCCTCTGTTGAGGCATTTGAAAACAAAGGCTGCTGCCCTGATGTAACGCGAATTTAGCCCTGATACGGATTGTCAACAGTCGATCGCCGCTTATACACGACTAAAACACACGTTAGAAGGAATGGAAGTCACAGATGCTAACCTTAACTACGCTTAAGATCTCTAGATGTCACAGTCACTATACGACCACAGTGGGTGTCCGGGTGGATCTGCACACGTTTGTGGATGCCAGCGAAGAAGCTCTCAGCGCCGGCACACACCTTCGCATCGAGCATCATGGGGAGATCCACGTATCATTCGTTTGTGGTAAAACAAGAGTAAGTCCTAATAAACTTCTAACCATACCTCGCTTAGAAATGTCCGTAGAAATGGGTGGCAGTGGCTCAAGTAGTAGTCTATTGACTTCCCATTCGGACGGTTCGGGGTTCAATACCAGCCGTGACCGAATGACATTTTTTCAGGAAACTGAGCTTAAGTACAACATCAAGTCAATTTACACTAAAAAATTAGTCTCCCCATTAAATGTTGGATGTCACCCATGGAGCGAAATAACCACTGAGCGCAAATATCTTTCTCTCTCTCTCTATCCAATTTTCCGAAAAACTTAACACGTGCTCCGGCATTTTAAGAGTAGTCATACCCTCTTGAGTGTTAAATTCTCCGTCGTCAAATGTCACACCCTGCCTATAGCTGATCGAATCTATTGGAGTGATTCCAAGACCGTCTTACACTGGCTACGATCAGACCCCTGCCGCCATAGCTGAGATTCTGCAGGGCAGCAAAGCTGCTCAATGGCGATGGGTGCCTCATCGAAGTCAAACCCAGCTGACCACATTCCCAGAGTTCCACAGTAACAACAAGTGGATAAAGAGTCCTGCCTTCCTGAAACTGCCTGAAACAGAGTGGCCCCAACAACCAAATGATATCTCCGACCACTTGTCAACGGAGGAGATCCGTCGGAAGTATCTGCTAAGAATATCCCGCTCAAGCAAGCTACCCTTCGAAGTTTTCAAGTTTCCTGAAGTTACGTCGCACTATGGCCTGGGAGCTACGCTTCATAAACTCCTGCCGACGTATGCCGACGGAACGAGGTGAATTAACGGCAGTAGAAGTTAAGGAGGCTGAGGATCTAGTATGCCGACAAACGCAGGGTAAGGCCTATGGTGAGGATATCGAATGCCTACGACGAAACTTACCAATACTGAAGGGTAGCCAGCTCTACCAGATGACGCCATACCTGGACTAATAAAGCTCCTCGTGAGCGACTATCATCGCCGCTTTCGCCACCAGAATGACGACACCATAGTGAATGAAATACGACAACGATTTTGGGTGCCTGGACTTCGTTCTGCTGCGAAAGGTCAATGCCAGTTGTGTCGAATTCGGAGAGTCAAGCCGCCGTTGATTGGTCAGCTTCCGGAGGATCGAGTGACCCCTTTCGTCCGACCATTCACGTTTACCGGCCTTGGCTACTTTGGACCTGTGAACGTCGTCATACACCGTCGCACTGAGAAGCGGTGGGTCGCGCTGTTCACTAGCCTTACCATAAGAGCCGTTCATTTGGAGATAGCGGCCGATCTGTCTACGGATGCGTGTATCCTATGCATCCGCAACTTCGTCAACCGTCGAGAGACTCCACGAAAAGGTTACGCCGAAAATCGAAGCCTTGTATAGTGCGCTGATGGAGGCCGAAAACATCATTAATAGTCGCCCGTTGACCCACTTGCCGATCACGATGAGGAGCCTCTCACATCAAACCACTTCCTTCTAGGGGTCCCGAATTGAACCCAAACCCATCGACGAACGAGCGTTATGTCTTCGAAAACGGTTGAGGGTGAGCCAGCAGCTGAAGAACCATTTTTGGAATCGATGGGTACATTAGTGTCTGCCGGTATTAACAAATAGTTTCAAAGGGTGCCGCCGCTAAAGGTCGGGGACCTAGTACTGAAATGCGACGTTACCAAAGCGAGGAGTAGATGGACATGAGGCAGGATCGTCAAGGTCCTTTCGGCCGACCTGAAGACTGCCACAGGGGTACTGCGAAGACCAGCGACCAAACCAAATAAGCCGTGTAAACATGTCATGTTGATGGCTCTTTTAAGGCGAAAAAGAACAGAACGAAATTCATTGACATTTAAGACGATCTGTCTAACAGTCAGCGCGCGCTTGCGGAATTGGATTTGCTTCGAGTTTTACTCTTTCTTTGGTCCCCGAAATAAACTGTGGACTACAGAAAAAAGGCATTTTATTTTGAACGGTGAAGAGCGGAGCAACGACATCTAGCGAACAATAAAATTAGAAACAGAACCAAGAGTAGATAGAAAATAATACTCTTGTCAACTGATAGCACTTGTCTGTCATTAGGGTTATGCTTAAACAAGTGCGAACGGGGAATTTAAAACAAAAACCTTAACTACTTATGTCACCCCTGTTTTTTTTTTAGAAAAATGACTGCTGTCATAGATAAGAGCAATCTAATATGCACAAACCATTTACGAAATTGCAAAAAAAAAGAATCAGCAGTTGACAGATATAAATGTCGCAGATGCATACACATGTACGTACGAGTAAAAAGATACACTGCGGCGTAATCGAGACGTGTATTACTCGCCTATGCTCATACTTGTGTATTTGTATCTATCTACAATATAAAGTAACGATAAAGTGAAATAAATTTCGAAGTGAAAAATGTGGCAAGTGTCAACTACTCGTATCATCATCAGCTGCGAAAGGAATTTTGAAATAAATAGAAATAAATGGACACTTATGCAATTGAGATACGACTACGGATACGACCATACGAATGCGGTTTGCACAAGTACGAGTATGAGCACGAGTACTGTCTGAGGGAAATTAGTTCGGGGTGAGAGAGAACGATAAAATCGCAATCCATTACTGCAACCTAGATTTCGTGTCCATTAAAGTCAGTTAAGTAGCTTCAATTATTAAGTGAATAATCCAGGGGATGTATTGTATGTGAGTAGAGTACGACTTGTACTGTAGGCTGTGAGGCTAAAAGCGGCATACTTTCAAATTAAAATTACTGATGACAGATATTTGAATACCGTGGGATAGTGCTGATAACAAGCAAATTTTTGGGGGGATTTTGAGGTTGCCCCAATTCGCAGCATTTCTGTTTCGTCTGTTTTGTATTGATTATGATTGTTCTGTCCGAATTTATGCAACTAATATCTGTGGGATTTTGATGTTTGACAACACGATCTGGTGTTTTAATTTTTTAATAGATCTACCTCGTTCATATCTCCGGCTGTCTCAATTATGTTCTCATACGAAACGATTTAAGAGCCGTGTTCACCTTGACGAGTGAGCTCATGGTAGATCAACGGCTGAGTTTAGTTACCTACGAGGGGCGTTCAATATATTCTCGGTATCGATATGAAGGAAAATGCTAATTCAATTTAAATTGTTTTTATTTTTCAATATAATCTCCCCTAACATCAATGCATTTGTTACATCTTGAGATAAGCTTTTTTAAACCCTCAAAAAAATAAATTTCCTCTTTCTCTGCAAAATACCCATTTATTGCCGACTTGAGTTCTTCATCATCCGAAAATCTTTTTCCACGAAGACATTTTTCCAAATCCGGAAACAGGAAATAATCACTAGGGGCAAGGTCTGGACTATAGGGTGGGTGTTGGATTTCTTCGAAACCACAATCTCGCGCAGCAGCCTTGGAAACTCGCGCCGTGTGAACAGGAGCGTTGTCATGAAGAAGCAACACACCCGCTGCGAGTTTACCCCGTCTTTTCTTTTTAATTTCTTCCCGCAAATTATGCAAAGTGGAAGCGTAGGATGTGGCGTTGATGGTTTCACCTTTTTTTTTTTTGTACTCAATGGCAAGATTCCCTTTGAGTCCCAAAAAACTGTGGCCATGAGCTTCCCGGCAGACGGAGTGACTTTGAACTTCTTCTCGGGGTCTGTTCCTTTTTTATGCCACTGCATGGACTCTTGTTTGCTTTCAGGGTCATAGTGGTGGACCCATGTTTCGTCCCCAGTAACAATTCGATCCACAACACCGTCCGCGTTCTCACTACACATCTCCAAAAGCTCTCTACAGCATGCGATTCTCACTTTTTTCTGAGGCGCTGTGAGCATTCGTGGCACCCACCTTGCACTGACCTTTGAAAGGTTAAGATGGTCATGAAGAATGGTGTGAATGGTACCAATTGAAAGCTTGGTGATCTCCATCATCGTCTCAGTTGCCATTATGATTCTGTTTAACTAGAGATAAAACGCGAATTAATAATCACATTTATATGAAATTTTACATGAATGCACTAAAATAATAGTATTACTTGATAAATAAGTCAATTTATATATACAACCACAGCTTCACCCCGATACCGAGAATATGTTGAACGCCCCTCGTACCACATTAATAGGCGGTGATCTGTAACAAGGCTGGGTCTTATGAGCTCCAAATATGAGTACTATGCCTTCAAGTGATGCTCATTGGTATACCATAGATTGGTTAAAAAAGAGACTCAGTCATTGCACTTCTAAAGACTTTTCTTTGGGACCAATCTTAGGGGGAAAATAGGGTTTGCTAAGCCACTTCCCTTCAGGAATACTCGGTAATATCTGTGATAGCTGCCACATCGTCTACGGTGTTGCTACTTAATCCAATCACAGAAATACAAACACGTTACCCAATGATATTTAAGCATCTTTTGTCCATATAACTCTTACGAGTTGTTAGCCGATCATTTCAGTCAAAACTCCTAGAGACTTCGTAACTGAAGAATCGCAGATTTGTAAAGGGTGTTGTTTACTCGTATCTACTGATAGATCCAACAATAAGTATAACATTCATTTTTTATACCTTTTTGACATTAACTTGCACCGGTCTTCAATTCTTAAAGCGCACATCGGATTAGGTGAACTTTTAGGTGCTCATCATCGACGAACTGAGTTCACTATCCTGGATACGTTTCGTATCCCATACACGCTACATGACGAAGAAACTGCTGCCACGTCAATTTAACGTAAATCATAATAGTTTGACCTTTTTCCGTCCACTGCGTGGAAAATATTGCGAAAAAATCTTGTCCTACACCTGTACACTAGTACTAGTAGTGAACTAGTACAGAAACTAGTGCCACGGGACTATGGCTTGCCTCAAGAGTCCATGGATTAGGGTCCCAAGCATGGAAAATCGTAATTACTGACGGGGCTCACTTTTAACTGAATAGGTTTTCGAATAAGTAAAATTGCAGTGTCTGGAGTGAGGAAAGTCTCAATTGCACCCAAAAAGCTACACTGTTTGGTGTACTAAAATAGACCGGAGCTAGCCAACGTTACCGGACAACGATTTGTGATTATAATTCCAGCGATTGGAGCAAAGTACCATATTGTTCATGGAACCTGACTCGATAATTGTTATGGGCACTGCGACCTAAAGGAGGATCTATTCTGCCACAAAGCGATTTCAAGATTCCAATTTACCTGAACTTGAATAACAAACTTGGGAATCGTCATCTTCCATACATTCGGGAACGACATTCAGTTTCCTGTCTAGTACTGAGTTTGTGTAGGTGCTATCGAAGCTGGCTGTGCCCCATTAGAAAGCTGTACAGTCCTCTGATATTATCTCTTTAGACTTATTTTGTAAGGGTCTTAGAGCTCTCTTAGCCTATCGAAGACAACTTTGGTACATTGTATTTATTCCCTGAGTACGGGATGTCACATAAATTCTCTGCGTCATTGAAGGGGTCAGTTGAAACTAAAACAACATGTCGTTGGCTTCAATGCCCTAGTGCCCTGGTGTTTACCAGAGTTTGACTTTGTTTCTTTTTTATAAGTCCTGCAGAGTATTGAAGCTGTGTAGCACCAATTTGGAGTCAAGCTAGTTTGAGCTTACGGCCTTCTTTGCTACTTCTTGTCTGTGAGCATATGGATGGGGGCGCCATTCATTCCTGTCTCAAGGATGATGCTGGTACTTTCTTGAACTTGAATTTGAATTTTGGTGGGTGCTCACCCCCCATTTATGACTTAAAAACTAAGACTTAGAAACTAACAAAAATTAAGGATTATACACGAGATCAAGTTTGAGACGAGAAGTGCTCACGTTCAAATGGAAAACGGGGAGGTTTGAGTTGACCTTACGGAGCATGAGGGGATTGGTTTGTTGGAACCATAAGAGGTGCGATGGGTTGGAATATAGAAGAGGAGAGGACATCGTAAATTACGACGATTAGTGTTGAAGGAAATAGAATTGTAAAGGTAGGCGCAACCTACAGCTACGTCTCTGTATTTTTCGATGGTATTCAGGTTAAGAACTTTGAAGCGGTCACGAAAGGTGGGTAAAATAAATGGGTCATCCCAGGGTGGTAGTTCTCGAAGGAAACGACATTGAATGTTCTCGATTCGAAGTATATGAATTCGCCCACAGTTGGCTGGCAATTTCGAGAAGGGGCCGGACAACCGTAATATAAAATAACTTTGTCACATAACCCCTAAATGCCTTAAACCATCGTTTAATAAAACCAAGTGATGAGTTGGCTTTAAGGATTATCTCATCAATATGCGAACGGAAGTTTAACTGTCCATCGTATAATATTCCCAGGTCACGAAGGGATTGAACCTGGGGTACAGGTTGGCTATGCAGAATATAAAGTCGAGGAGGAGGTTCATTGGACTTACGTGACAAGGTCACAGATTGACATTTGGAGACATTAAGCTCTAAATAATTTTTTAGACACTAAGTGGAAACCTATTGGAAAACCTCCGTCTTCTTGAGGGAGAATAGAATTTTTAGGTGAAGAGATGCATGAAATGCAGTGTTTAATAATCTCCTCAAGATAATTTATAGTTAAAAGGAAAAGAAGGGGACCTAGATGGCTGCTTTGTGGGACACCAGAAGTGGCTTAGAACGGGTTTGAGATACCTGACCTAAATCGAACGCTATAACAACGATTCTCCAAATAAGAAGATATCCAATTTAATAATATGGGGTCCAAACCGAGGCCAGACAATTTAATAAGGATCAATTGATGAGATATTGAGATGTAGCAGTAACATCAATTTTTTTTTTATTGAATAACTTAACACTCATGTGGGTATGAATACACTTTTAATGCCTCAGCATGTGTTAAGTTTTTTGGAAAATGGGATAGAGAGAGGAAGAAAGAAAGATTTTTCTTTTCCCTTAAAATGTTTGCATACAGCGCTGGCTGTGTGGTTATTTTGCTCCATGGGTCCAACATTTAATGGGGAGACTAAATTCCTAGTGGAAGTTGGCTTGTTGTTGATTTCTAGTTAACTACTCATCTTACTTGATTTTCGTTAGCTGAAAAAATGAATGTCTTTCGGGCGTGGCTGGGATTCGAACACCGAACCTTCCGATTTGGAAGCCAGTCCACCACCACTTGAGCCACGGCCACCCACTAGGGCTGAAAGCGCAAAGGATACGGATTCAACTACGTTTGTAATAGTTGATCTACTTTCCAGAAATTCATGTTGACTGGGTGATATACTCGTGTGTTACTCGCACTGAGATTGGAGCTTCATATAAAAAACTTTCGAACATTTTAGGTATGTGAGAAAACTTAGCAATGGGGCGGTAGTTAGTTACTTCATTTTTTGATCCCTTTTTGTGGACTGGGGTTAGGAAAAGGGTAGATGAAATAGGGAGGAAAGTGAAATAGAAAGATTGGCAGCACACTTTTTGAAAAATATTGCGGGGAGTCCGTCTGGCTCGGGTAAAAATGCATCATTGAGATTTTTTAACTTTTCTTCGATAATGATAAGATCAAATGAAAGAGAGAGGGGTCAACGGAGAAATCACCATACTTACTCTTCAATAAATCGATTGTAGCGTGTGCTGTGTGGTTTGTGGGCACCATCCTGTTTAAACCACATGTCGTCCAAATCCATATCTTCCAATTCGGGCCAAAAATAATCGTTGATCATGGCGCGATAACGCTGATCATTCACAGTAACGTGACGATCGTTATCGTCGACGAAAAAATATGGCCCAATAATGAAGTGGTGATCATGAAGCACATGTGGATATTCACCCGACCAATAACGCATATTTTGCTTATTGACGAACCCATTGAGCCAAAAATGAGCTTCGTCACTGAAGATGATTTTGCGATGAAATTCATCATCTTGGCCCATCTTCTCCAGAACCCAATCGGATAACGTACGTCGCTTCAATTGGTCCATCGGCTTTAATTCTTGAGTCAGCTTGATCTTGTATGGGTGTGAACCAAGATCCTTATGCAAAATACGCCATAATGTGGTCTGAGCGATGCCCTATTCTTGAGAACGCCGTGGAATTGATTGATTTGGATCGTTTGCTACGGACGCCTGAACGGCAGCGATTTTTTCGATACTTCGACCAACCCGTTGTCTCATTGACACGGCAACATCACACAACGAATATGTAGACTCAAAGCTTGTTATTGCATGTCTACTAGGGCGAGAATTACGACCGAAAATTGAAGTTAACGCTCTTAAAGTTGCAGTCACCGACTACGAATTTCGGTAGAAAATTTTTATAATTTTTGACTCGTTCGACTTTGCTCGTTCGTCTACTTTACCACGATGAAAATGTTGAGTTTACTGAATTAATTGACAGTGACAGTTCGATGATTAGTGAAAGAGTGCGTTCACAAATTAAATTCAAATTTGTCAAGTCCCTATTGGAAAACCCTTTACTTGGAATATATGGGGACAAGTACGAGGAAGTTATCTGCAAATCATAGTTGGTGTAGACTATGGATCGGTGGTTGAAATATTATCGAACGAGATATAGCACGAAGCTCTGCTTGAAAGACACTGAGACTTCTTGCCATTGGTCTTGCTACGTTCATATTTGGGCTGCACCTTCTCCGGTGTGAATTTTGAATCCATCCGTATACTACTTATTACCTTTAAGGTTTGTTGTTCACTATAGTGAACCTTATGTCAAAGCATAAAATTGTTGGTATGCGGTCATTGATCGTACAAATCATGTCATGTTCGGGAATCTCTCCTGATTTGAATAACCTCACTGTATTACGAGTCGTCTCTTTATGGACATATACATATGTATGTATGTGAAGTGGTGTAAGGTCAATGTTCAGTGGAAGGTGTGGGGCAGTTCAGCAGAGCACCGGAGATACTTAAGCATGCGGGTCTCTGAAGACGTTGCAGCTTTGATATGGTGGCCTTTTTCTATTGCCTTACTCCATTTAACCCACCGTATTACTAACAAGTGGTCTGACCCTCATTGTGTAGATCCAATGCGTGCCTCCAGGTCTTACCGAACATACGTCTACTAGCCCATATGACTTTGATATTTACATATATGTGAATTTCAGTTTAGACTTTTATCTTTAGAACTACTCCTAGAGAGTTCTATAATTGTATGGTTCATAGAGATCTGGTCAAGGCTCAGTTTTCTTCTGCGACTGAAGGGATTTTAGCAAATTTCGTTTGGATGTTGGCCTTTCACGAAGCCAAGACAGTTTTGTAGCCTAAATTTTCTAGTTCGACTTGTAAGTCGTCGATGACAAGTGATCACAGAAGTGGGAATAGAACAGAGATTTGGTTTTTGAATGTGCAACACAATGTTCACTGAAACAATTTACGGGAGCACAACACTGGCAAATTGAGTAAATTAATTTTGAAAATTGTAGTTTTCCGAAATTGCTTTCGAAATATTCCTTAATCTGAACATCGTACTACACCACGGATATTTGAATTGATAATACGCATCCGCAGAGACATCGTACATTGCGCACCGAGGAAGGTGTTGTTGCTATACAGCGTAGTATAGGAGGAGGCGAATGAATCGATTCGCCATTGTGCACAGCAATCGAAGCTGTGTACATCTAATTTGTTGGAGGTTTTGCTGAAAAATATTGTTCTCCGAGCTTTCCAGATCTATTGTAGCTCGTACAAGAATTGAATCCGCTGGGCCCTCGTGTGCGTCGTACATTTGCTTTCGATTCCCTTTTCACCACAAAAGTTTGTTCAGCGATGAGGGTCATTTTCAGTTGAATGGTTGTGTATATCTACAAGTTAAATTGTCGAATTTGGAGTGAGGAAAATCCAAACCATTATTGACACCCGCAAGTCTATTGTGCTGGCTGGTTGACTCGTTGGTCCATATTTCGTCAAAAATTATGGCGGCCAGAACGTTACAGTCAAGAGTGTGAAACAAAAGAGCTATGATATGGAAGAGCTGTGGTTTCAAAAAGACGGGGCCACACAGCGCATGCCACAATCAATTTATTGAAGGAAGCATTCGATACTCACATACTCGTATTTTCGGGTAATAGACCTGGGAAACATCTTTCAAGACCATTTGAACTATTTTCTGTGGGTATATATGAAGTCGCTTGTCTACGCCGATAAACTAGAAACGATGGACGACTTGGAAGCCACTATTGTCGACGTTATTGCAGATATACGGTCCAAGTTGCTCGTAAAGTGGTTGTTAATTGAAGTTCCTGATTGCGCTGTATTCGAGCCAGCCAATACTATAGCCCTTACCGTGATTTTTGTGTGTATTCTTTCATTTCAAAATTTTTATACTTCCATCAAAACACCCTTTACTTCTTCTGTGACTGTCATTTTATCTGAGCTGCAGTCCCAATTTCTTCGTTTAAAGCCGCATGCAGCTTAACTATTTTTAGTGCCTGTCAAACGTTCTTACTTTTAATTCGCCCGTAAATGTTCATTGTTTCCGATATTATCTTCGCTGATCGGTTACACTTTCTCGTGTCGCTTTTGCCTTTATACAGTGGAATAGAAAAGCTGTCCCAAAACTGGTTACACCAGAAATCATGGCCATAGTGTCTGATTTTTAACGTAAACCACTTGTCATGGAGACTTATGTTTACGGGATGCCCGTACATCCATGGGGGCAAGGATACCCCTTCCCATCGCTCTGCCGCCTTCCTGAGATACCAAATCGGAACTTTGTTGTCGGCACAAGTTCCACCCTTGGTATGAGTCGAGGCCGACCTAAAACCTCTTACTGCTCTTAGGGTCACAGCACACAGTACTTATTGCAACTCTACATTGGGTCAAAACCAACAGGAAAACCCTTTGGGTTTAAATCACAGCCACCATGATGCTCGATAAGACCAGTACTTTGCTCTGCCCCCGCTTTTTATTAGACAATGCGATTGATGGGCGAACGCTTGATAATTGGGCGGGGTCCCAAATCATGGCCACTATGTTATTTTTATGTGTTTCATTTTGTTTTAAACTTGAATGCCTCTGGTTCACCGTTTTTCTTGAAACTTTGGAAGCGCCAATGACTAGATCTGCTCCCGAAAGGAAATTGGAATATATGAGGGTAATCTCACAAGTACCCGAATTGACGTATAGATGGCGGTTGTTGTTTAAAAAGAATGACTATTGTAGAAGGTACCAACCTTGTAAAACTTAAATTTGACGACGCTACGTTGTTTAGTATTTGTTCGGCAGCCAACCATAGTGAACGCTCTCAATGAATTTTCAAACATGGAAAAAATTGGTCACCGTTCTGTGGTACAATACTTTCATTTGAAAGGCCTCAAACCAACTACCATCAAAACGGAACTGGATTCTACTCTAAGGGAGTCTGCTCCTTCATTTACAACAATAAAATATTGGGTGTCAGGCTTTTTAGCGAGGCCGCACGAGATTCCAAGTGAACATCGCAGTGGATGACCGTCGGTTGAAAGTGTGTGAACTAGCAAGATATAGTAGGCATTTCTAAAATCAGCGATCGCATGTTGACTGAAAAATTGGACTTGAGAAAGTTTTGAGCAAGATGGGTGCCGCGATTACCCACAATGGAATAAAAACAGCGTCGTGAGGATGTCTTAATCGAGAGTTTGGCGAAGTTACATATAAATGGGTCCATCACTTCACACCCGAGACGAAGCAACAATCAAAAAAGTAGTCTCAAGGTGAAGACAGTTCCATCTGTAGGCAAGGTCATGGCTTTAGTTTTCTTATGATGCACATGGGATCATTTTCATTGATTATCTTCAGAAAGGAAAGACAATCAACGGCGTCTATTATGCGAACTTATTGTAACGTTTGAAAGATGAGATCAAGAAAATATGGCCGCATTTGGCGAAGAAAAAAAAGTTTTGTTTCATCAAGACCATGCACCAGTTCATACATCCGTCATTGCTATGGCCAAAATCAATGAGTTAAAGTTCGAATTGCTTCCTGATGCACCCTACTTGCCAGATTTACTCCTCTCGAATTATTTTCTATTTCCGAACTTGGAAAAATGTCTTGGTGGTAAAAGATTTACCCACAGTAAGAGGTGGAGTCTCCGGTTGATGGCTATTAAAAGGAGCTCGACGATTCTCATTATAAACAGGGTATCGAAGGTATTGAATATCGCTGGGAAAAGTGTGTTGAACTAAAAGGAGACTACGTAATAGTCCCAAATTTTTTGTGTTTTCTTGTTAGGTCGGGTACTTCTGAAATGAACATTCGTGCTATTGGCCGAGGAATGGTTGAGCGGTTCATTTATAAATGGTTTTTACTAGGGAACTAAAATAGTTGCAGCGCCATCCGACTTCGATCCAACTCAGATTTCGACAGGTTTTGGGTTATTGAGAAGATATTTCCTTGAATCGAGGCACGAAGCAATATCAAACTGCGCATACTGTGAAAATATTTCCGAAAACATCAACACACTTTCCCCGAAAGAAACTGAGAGGATCCCTCTGCGGTTCCAATGTAGGATTGGATGACTTTCGAAGACAATCATTCGGTTATCGTATTATCGTATTTTTACTGGTACGAGTATTTCGACCTCAACTGTTCGGCGGTGCACAAAACTCAACCTGTTCGGGAATGGAGGTGATTGTTGTTGGCATCGTTGGTGTCTCATGCAATTTGTCCGGCTTTTTTGCTTAAAATCTGAGCTTCAGAAATGCGATTTCACTTAACAGGACTTGAGTAAAAATTCATCTCTGTGAACGGTAGCTAAGTCGTCTTTGAAGCGATCCAATACAAGTGAAATTGTACTCCGAAGTAATACTCGTATGTGAACTGCTTCTTTTGTTGCCCACGGTTTTCTGTTCAACAGCAGAACTTGTTCTTTAAATCTGAATTTATTCATAGTTCTCTCGAGTATGGTGCTGTGTACATGGTGCACCCCATGTGGTCACTATTTTAGTCGTGGAAGTTTATGGCGTGGCAGTCTGTTTAAGATTTCCAATCCAGATCATTTTGAAAGTCTAATCAACTGAAATCAGAATAGAAAAGCCAATTTAACTCTAGATGGTGACATATTTAGTAAACTATTTGAACACCTGATTCGCCAGCCAACTCATTCCCACATAAACCCGAACACATGTCACACCCATTATCTGTCATCAAAGGTTTTCAATTTTTTTGAAAAAAAAAGAACAAAAAATTAATTACAATTTTTATCTCTAAAATTGACAATATTTGTACGATTGTCCAAGATAACTGTCGGCAGAAAAAATAACAAGAAACTATAGCAATCAATTTGAATTTCGATAATGTTTTCAACTTCTTTCGATAACACTTTGTTATTTATCGCTTTTCGTATCGCTTAAAAATAGCAGTTCTGAGTCACTTCGGTGTTTTGCACCCCCTTAACTTGTGTTTTGCAGAGTCGATTTTGTAATTTTATTTCAGGTAATTGCTGATTTGTTTGCTTCAGGTCTGTGGAAAATAAATAAAATGATATCTGAGATTAGTTTGTGTTTATACAATACAACGACTTCTATTGGGTATTTGGAAGATATTCATCTAACAATTGGTGGAAGACATTGCAGGTGTTTATTTGTATCTTATCGATTAAGGAATCAGGAAGTCGCTGGCGTTAGTACACCTGAGGTTGGTAGTGCCGATCAGATTTGTTTAAATTAAATTCGTCAGACCGAAATTCCGGGATTTCTGATGGAATCAGTAGAGTTGTGTATTTTTTGTTTAGTAATCTACACTGTTACATTGAACTGATGTACTTCTGAGTAAAAATAATGTCAGTTCAGATTAATTATGCTCCACTAGCCCATATGAAATCCCAGGGTATACTAGAAGAAAAGAAAATAAGCTGGCTTATAGGCTTTCCGTGGATTGGACGGAGTCATACCAATCATGCTTCAAAAAACGAAGCAGGCTGTAATACAGTTCTTAAAAAGACTATTCAGCAGTAAGATCTAGTATGGATATGTACCAAAAGCTGGAAGTAAAGGTAGTTTTCATTCCCAAGGCAGGTAAGCGCAGCCATACCCATCCAAAAGGCCTTTAAAAAAACTGCTTGACGCTCTTGTTCGGAGTAATCTGCCCTCAGAAGTCTTATCCTCAACCCAGCATGCCTATCCAAAAAGTAAAGGCACGGAAACGTCCCTACATGAAGTTGTCAGCATGATAAAAAAAAAGTTTTTACGACAGAGAGGACACATACATATGTCAATATATCCGCTATAAGTACAAACTTGGGAAATGGAATTCGTCCTGCATTAACTAGCCTGACAACCTGTATGTCCCGCAACAGGAATATCAATGCAACACTAGATAACACGGTATTGAAGGTCACCAATTCAACGGGCACCCGAGGACAACTGATATCACCTCTTTTGTGGGCCCTAGTGGTCTAAAAAATACTTCTGAATCTAAAAAGGGAAGTAATAAAAGCCACAGCATACGTGGGTGATGTGGTTCTTATGGCCATCGGCAAGTTCCTCCCCACCATCAGTGAAATTCTAAACCATGCCCTTAGAATCATTAGAGACTGGGCTAAGCTCTGTGAACAAAAAACAGAGCTTGATCTAGGATAATGCCACAATTTAACCTTGCTTCCATAGATGGCTGTCGAACTCCGACTACCTACATACCTAGGTATCGTACTAAATAGTAAACTGAGTTGGTAGCTCAACGTGGCAATCCACAAATAGAACTAGAAATCTTAGGTTAATGACAAAAGTACAGTGGATTGCATGTATAGGCACGACTCATGTCATGACAACGGCGGGATTGGAAAATATACTTTCCCTACTGCCCCTAGATTTATACATTCAAGAATCTGCAACGAAAATCGCTTTAAGACTGAGTCAGCACCCCTCGGTCCTTGCAAGTGAACTGGGTTTATGCTTCAATACGGGCTACATAATACCCCGTCAGGACTTTGAAACGCAATTTGCCTCATTTTCTCAAGCAGAGACGAATGGGACAGGGACCAAATCGTAGAAGACTCGATATACGAGCTGCACATATGGAGATAGGATCCGGCATCGGGATCTTTTCCCATCAATTTAACTTACGATGCTCACGACGCCTGCCGGACTACAGCAATTGGGTGTAGCAGAAGCAGCAGCAATAAAGGCAGTATCCCACGAGGATATTACTAAATTTATTGACAGCAAGAGATCCTCCCTAGAAAAGAAACTGGCAGATCCAAGTATAATATGAAACCTCCACTCTGCACTCTGAGAATACAAGTGGAGCAAACGATAGAAATGAAAGCCAATGAATGGAAAAACCTTCCAACCTGCGAGATCTTAAGACAATTATGGCCGGAACTCAGCAAATCCAGAAGAAGTAAGATTGCACTCTGAGAATACAAGTGGAGCAAACGATACAAATGAAAGCCAGTGAATGGAAAAACCTTCCAACCTGCGAGATCTTAAGACAATTATAGCGGGAACTCAGCACATCCAGAACAAGTAAGATTCTCTTGAAAAGTAGAGCTGAACTATCTACGCTTGTTGGATTGCTCACAGGCGATAATATTCTGGGGGCACACGCAATAAAGCTAAGACTTACCGACGATGACATCTGCAGAAGCCCACGGCAGGATACTCTCCAATTTTTGTGCCTCTGTTCCAGCCTCACATTTCCACGACCTCTCAGAAACATCTGCTGCTTCACTTACATCTCTTTTTAGATTCCAGGATACATCAAGACGGCTTAGGACCAAACGACAACCAACGCGTGGCGGAAAGCGGAAACCAGAACAATGAACTAGGAACTAGGCATTCAAATCCTCATCCTTTTCCTATATGTGATGAGGTATAAAATGGGCGCTCGGCTCTAGATATCTCATCAACCCGCCAACATAACCTAACCTAACTACATCTCACTTGAGCGTGCCACCTAAGTGGGATCTTTTTCACCTTGTTGTCCTCTCAAGAATGGATTAGAAGAAGCTTTTATCCGCCCAAAACTTTGGTACTGGTCAGGTGCCCATAAGAGTTCCTTGCACTTGCTAGATAGGATCCAAAATCGTGCGATAAAACTCATAGTTGATGTCAATTTCGACACCCTCGAACATCGACGACGTAATATCACGTGTCTCATAGAAATCGCCAATAGCATTCCGCCCCTTCAATCGCTGTGAATGCTCATCAGTGCACCCTCAAGCCCACCTAAGCCGCACAACTCGCTTATGGAATGCCCTGCCGAGCTCTTTATTTCCTAGTCACTATAACTTGCAAACATTTAAAACCAACGCACATCGGTATTCATCTTTTTTCTCGCCCCTAGTCCCTTGACTATCCCTTAAAAATCCCTTGTGCGCGCGCAAATTATAAAAAAAAAGAAGATTTTATCAGAATGATGGCGCTGTATAACTCGTACAAAAAGACCGAGACGTCTTATAGAGATTTTGTAATTGCTTGTGAAAGAAACGAGTACTCCTCGTTACTAAATTCGTTAGAAGCAACAGGTGCTCCTGACATACTACTTCTGCTTCTGTTCTCTGTAGCATTCATCGTATTACACAATGCATATGTCACAGTTTTTCATCCTCCTTCTGTCCGGTACCCATCTCATCGAATTACTTGTGGATGGAGGTTGTATCTACTCTATGTGATCTGTTAAATATTCGTACATTTGTGTTGCTTTTCGGTTGCCTTTTGTGCCTCTTATTTCCAGTTCCTCAAATTGTGAGTTACCTCATGAGTGAGTTTTACTCATCTGCGTTACGTTACGAACTACACACCGAACTTTGCCTACCCTATTTGGTAGAGTGTTGCGGCCAAACAATCAAAGATGTAAACAAACAAAAAAATTACCGAATTTTCGAGATTGGTGCATAATTTTTGCAAACTTTCACTTGCGAGACATTTTGTTCCAAATTTATTTTGCATAATGCTTACGTTGTTTCAAATTAAAACTGTAAAAGCTGTCTTAATGTCGAACCCCGAATGATGTGCCATCTGTTCGCTTCATTCTTGATTGACATACTTCCAGCTCGAGTGTGAACATGGTCTCAAGTATCCAATAGAAGTCTCAAATGACAGCCAATTTATTGTTCGATGAAAAAAGAAAAAAAAGAAAAAAAAATTAATTAGAGAAAATTAAAACCAATCTGTGAGTATCAGTTGGAAACACTTTTGAAAGCATGCAAACACCAGCCAACCGTTCTGCCCATAGGCTCGACTTGCTAATTTCCAAATCGCAGAAATGAAGAATGGAAAATGAAGTTTGAAAAAATTCAAGAAAAAAAGACGGCAAAAAACTGCTAATCATCTCACTTTCAAAGGCAGCGTAATAAGACCATAACCAGTGAAAAGAAAAGGGAGTTATGTTTGATGAAAGAAAAGTATGGAAGCCAAGTCGCCATTATGATTCAAGTCCAAGCGGGGCCACATCTGAGGAAAAGATGTCGCCACGGATGGCATGACGATGGTGCTACTTTGGTCTGGTCTGATGGTCTGCTGTCGTCTGGTGGTACGAGTATATCCCTTCATTATGGCTTTTCGTGCTTCTTTTGGAATTAATTTAATTTCTGGGCTTTACAATCGTGAAGTGGTGGGAGCAACAAAGCATGAAGCCTCTAGATAATGTTGGTCTTTCTTTTTTGTATTAATTCTTTTTGTTTTTTTTTTTTTTAATTTGCTTTTGTCTTTGCTCTGCCCTAAGAGGCTTTCTGTTTTCATAATTGCGTATTAAGATGGAAGACAACTACAAAAATTGGTGATTTTGTTATTATTATTTTTTTCTTGAAAATGAAATACGACACCCGCGCGACATTTAGAGTTAATTTAATTGTGAAGTTGCGATTGCATATGGTCTCGGTGTAAGTAAATTGGAATTCTTTTAATGAGATAATGCATATGGCTGGGTGGTTGCGAAAAATTCCATTCGTCTAACAGCTAAATACAAAAACCTTTCAGCGCTGTTTGATGTAGGAGTCGGTAGTACCCATAAGAAGGAACATACTCGTACCACTAGTGAGCTAACGCTATTAAGAATTGCAGTATTATACAATATGTTTACACCTACTTAGATTACGACACGTTTGTATCCGTAGAGGCATAGTTCTTCTTAATCTCCCATACCGCCTTCTATATGCAATATATGTAGACCTAGTGCTCCGCAGTGTTGTGTATATCACACTAAGGTGTTTAACAAAGGCGTATCAATCCAACATGGCACCAGTAAGCGGTCTACAGTCTTTGGTATAAAGGGACACTGACTCTAAGCTCTTGGAGACGGCGGGAAGCATTCGTTTGGTCTGTTACTGGAAGTCCGAGGAAGCAGGCGATTTTAACGTTGGTCCGGGCCTGGGACACTCTTTTCAACTTTTCAACACTCCGACAAAGAACTAGTCCATTGTACTCCTTGCAAGTTCCTTTTAATGAAATTTGACAGTCTTTCGAAGAACGACGAATAAGCGCTTCATTGATAAAATGCCTACAGTACCAGCAGTCAACACCGAGTATCTGCAATCTGGTGCGAGTGTAATTCACAGATATTCACAGAGGTAGTGCTCCGCGGTGTCGTCTTCACTTTCAAGTGATAATACACAAAAGTGCCCTTCACGACGCCAGTAAGAGTGTTACTGAGGGACAATAGAAAGTCCCCTGACTTCTTAGAAACCTCGGGAAGCATTTATTTGGTCTGCCAGCAACCTGGAGGGTCATGTAGTTATGCTCGTATGAAACCCAGTCCTCTGAGCCTTTTCTAGCAAGTTCACCGGCGATTTCATTTCCCGTGATCCCATTATGACTTGGGACCCCGACAAGACGCAGTGAATCTAGCCTTCCGACTGCGTTCAGTGAATTTCTTGCATTCTCGAATCAGCTTGAAGGTCTTAAGAGGGTTGATCAAGAATCTAAGCGCAGCTTGGCTCTCACTAGAGATGAGAATGCCTCGTCTCTTCCACCGACTCTTCACAATATAGTTCGTTGCCCTTAGGAGTGTGTATATTTCCACTTGGAAGACAGACGTAAGTTTTCCTAACGAGGAGGGAAATCTAATCGTCCTTCAGAAAGACACCAGCGCCGGATCCTATATCGGTTTTGGAGCCATCCGTGAAGACCTGATTCAAATCCTAGTCGGAACTATTCCAGGCAATGGGAAAGTCGATTTCGTGCTGGCACATTCATAGGAGTGAATGACACCAGACGTCATGCCCGCAGTCAGCTGTTTTGCCCACATTCTCCCCAAGCCTTCCAAGGAAGTCAAACTGATTGGTATGAAGCTTTTTTGGCATAAACGTACGTATTTGTAGCAGAATTGGATGTATGCCATGCCGCTACTAGGAGGATTGAGGCCATCAAAGGAAGCAGCAGTCTGCTTGATGACTCAACTGTCACTACAACCGATCATAGATATCACCTATGGCGTGTTGTGTTACCCAGCACACTTTCAGTTTCAGTGATGGAAGCTGGTTATGACCTGTTTCTGGTCAGGTCATCTGAGAAGAGTTTCTGCCTTCCTCTCAGTTTAGGTGTGCTCAGGTATTTTGAGTCTATTGTTTTACCGAGTGTTTTGATCTTGTTGCAAAAGTTGTTATAGGAGGCACTCTTCGAAACCGCTGCAACCGCTGCAAATTTGCGTTCCACTATAGAACTGGGGATCGGCAGGAGTTTTTATTGGCGCACCACGTCAGCTCAAAATATTGAGTCTGAGAGAAAGTTCGTAGCATTTTTAGCGATAGATAGTTGAATAGCTCAAGAACCCCGTCAGATGACTCTTCAGAAATTGCGAAACCATGGATGGGAAATTTTGATGCATCGGCCGTATAATCTGGACATGGCATCCTCTCACTATCACTTGTTTTGTTGGTCTCTGCAGAACTCTCTCAACAGTTTCTTTTCATCGATGGAATCACAATTTTACTCGAAAAATGGCGGAATATTTCCAATAATAATATAGCACATGTTATTTGGTTTAAATAAATTAATTTGTACGCTCTAAGAAAACCAGCTGAATCTTACTTCCTCCAACCATTATTTAACGAGACACTATTCCGGCTCTGAACAGCTCACTCTACCTTTTGTTTCGGTTTGAGTTTAGATGGAGCATTGACAGACTTGCCGAGCCCCTCGTTGAAGTGTGTCAAGTACAGGTTATTGCAGGAGACGAGCTATCAGGTACATGCATATAAACCACCAAGATTTGGGACACTTGATTTAAGGACTTACGATAGCAAGCAATAGGTAATATTTCGAAATGACTCTGCCATGAAAGGAGGATTCAAAGCCAGAAAGCAAGTGAGAATGACCAAATGTACATCCTATATACTCGTACATCTCTGACATCGAGCAACATGCCAGACGAATGTTAAGGACGAACATTCATGCATTCGCATGTGAAAAAGTGATTGGCCCTTATTTTTTGGCGGACGCCGATGGCACCACCACCGTAACCAAAACTGGTGAGCGCTATAGACAGATGTTAAACGATTTTTTTTCGCCGCAAGTTCGAGCAGGACGGAGCCACCGCTCACACACCATTTTTGAATCACCAATTTCAACGCCGTGTAATCTGTCGTTTTGGTGAGTTAACTGGCTAGCCAGATCGCTAGATTTGACTGCGCCAGACTTCTTCTTGTGGGTTTTTTTAAATCTCGCGTTTACCACAACAAACCACAAACCTTGCAAGTCTTGATAGCCAACATTGAAGAATAAATCACCGCTTTGGAGGCAGATGTTTTGCGAGCAACAATTCAAAATGACGTAAAACGAGCAGAAATATGCATCAACTCAGGAGGTGGTCATCAATTTTACACCTTCAAATAAACTTTTTGTGAAAACAGAGCCCAATCTTTTATCATTTCTAACAAAATGGCAGCCAATTCACATTATGACATTACTTTTGTCCCATCTTGTATTTTGGAGGAATTCATTACCAGCTCCATCAGCTTATTGTGCATCAATTTCTGGCTTAGAGGGAAGTGGTGGCATCAGGGTTTTGTCGATCATTCTGTTAGTGCTTCGAGTTAGGAGTTTTGAAATTAGCTTATTCACAAGTGACACCGAGGCATATCTCTTCGCGGAAGTCTGAAATCGAGTATGCTTTCTAGTTTTACATGGCAGTTTTTGCGGTAGTCTTTCTACATGTCACCGATGTCGGTGTAGACGAAAGACGAAATTCATTAACCCTTTCCAGGATTTGTCTAATTTTCACGTTTCGGTGTATTGTCGATTTGGCGGACCTGAATTGACTCTGTTATAGGCGTTCTAGAGGTTCACACAGAATGCTGAGTATGATTTTATTTGAGGCTCAATGTGGGATATTTCTCAGTAGTTGTGCTAGGACGTAGAATAATTTCTTGAAGGCGGACGGACATACCACCTTGATCAAAAAGTTCACTGAATTTATTCAGAAAATTAAAAATACAAGTTTATTCATCTAAATCTATATTGTCCCTTTCAAAGTAGTCCCCATCGACTGCAACACACTTATGCCAGCGCTTGATCCAATCCTCAAACATTTTTTATATTCGGTTTTCGGTATGTCCATCAGTGCTTCCAGCGATTTTTCCATTACTTCCTCTCGGCTGCTGAAACACGCTCCCCGTAGTGGTTTTTTAACTCGATTGAAAAGAAAGAAGTCACAGGGAGCCAAATCAGGTGAATTCGATGGCTGTTGGATGATATTTGTTGCATTTTTCGTCAAAAAATTACGAATAATGATGGCACTGTGCGTTATCATGGTGCAAAATCCACGAGGTTTCTGCCCACAATTCTGGTCTCTTTCGGCGAATTGCTTCACGCAATCGTCTCATAACGCCCAAATAATACTCTTTGTTTACTGTCTGGCCTTCTGGCAAAAATTCATTATGCACTACACCGTTGTAATCCATGAAAACCGTGAGCTTTGCCTTCTTTTTGACTGAAAACGACGTGTTTTTTTTGGTCTCGGCTCATTTGCCTGATGTGTGGATTGCGTGTCGTTCTCATAAACCCACGTCTCGTCTCCAGTAATGATCCTTTTGATGAATGTGGGATCGGATTCAGCCTCGCAAATCATCTCTTTTGCGACGTCAACACGGTCTCGTTTTTGCATGAAATTGAGGTCTTTTGGCACCAACTTTGCTGCTACACGACGGAAACCCAAATCATTAACCAAAATGTCTTGGACGGATCCATAGGCAATGTTCAAGTCCTCCGCTATCTCTCTGATGGTTAATTTGCGGTTATTGACCAACATTTCTTTTACCCCATCAATGTTTTCGTCGGTTTTCGATGTCGATGGTCTGCCACTGCGTTCATCATCTTCGATTGACTCACGACCACTTTTGAACCGCTCGTGCCACTGGTAAACGACCGTTTTCTTTAGAGAATCGTTGCCGAAATACTTTTCCAACATTTTCGACGTTCGCGCACCATTAAATCCGTTTTTTACGCAAAATTACGAATACAAGTTCGGTGTTGCAAATTGAAATCCATTTCCAAAATTGTAAAAAATCGCCTACACACACAGATATAGATGTACTCTTGGCTACGTAACTTTTGAAAATGTCAAACTATGACGCTAAGATTTAGAGGGAATGTTAACAACAGATTTACCAACTTAACAAAAAAAAAACAGAACTCAAATCGGAGCAATGGGAGCGCCACACGGTGAAAATTCTGATCATGGTGGTACATTTCTAAAGTTTGGAACAGCCCGTTGACACATTTCGAAGGATATCACTTCACATCTTCAAAAATTCGCTCCCTTAGCTCTAGCAGATTTTGGGGGCGACGCGTAAATCCGGCGACCGCGCAGGCCACCCCATGTCACCTCTCAAAGACGCTAGACTGCGGTCTGAAACCCCCAATACAATAGCGTGACTTCGAGCAGAACATCTTGGCGATTGCTCGAGTGCTGATCTCACTAGATCCACATTTTCTGTCGTTCTGATGGATCTTCGTCAGCCATGTGTATCTATTCTTAGTGTGCTACCAGTTTCCTCCAACTGCCGAATCCAGGACCGAATTGTGTTCGCAGTAGGAACAACATTATTGCGCGGTATGTTAAATCGTCGCCGATTTAACGTCGCAATCACAGATCGGTTGTTTTCATAAAACGCACGCACGGCAAAGCCACGATGTACTCCGGTCCAAACCACTACCGCCCCAACACCTGCACCTCCAAACTGCTCAATTGGTTCTGCCGCACCCTGTACTTAGTCGATATCCTGAGCTCGTCTACATTTTTCTAGTCTGTATCCGCTTGCTTATTGCCATTTTAGGGCAAACGATTTGCTTAAGGTTGCAGTTTGCCTGTGCCGTCAGTTTGGGCAAAAGATACAAGTATTTGCTGTACAAATACAAGGTGGTCAAGTCTTGATTGACACACGGTATCCAAGGCTCTTTGGCCGCTTTTTGACGGCGAAAGATCTAGGAAGTTAATACAATTAAACAGGAATAAGCTTAGGACAGTAATAGGAATCCTGACAGGACACTCTCTCCTGCGGCAACAGGCAAAGAGACTCAAATTGCCAGATACGGATATCTGCAGATTCTGCGGTGATCTGCAAGCTATTGAGGTCATGACACGTATACTGTGTGAATGCCAGGCAATATCGCGTAGTCGAAGAACATTTTAGGGGGAAATATTTTTCGAAAACCTGGACGAAATAGATGGCACCAACTTCAAAGGCCTTCTTGGCTTTTGCAAGAAAATTCGGTGTTTCACCAGGGCGATTGTTTAGGTTTTTGTCATTTGAAGACAAATTCAACTGGTTCCGCATGGATCCCCATGGTCCCGTTTTGGTGCCTGGTGTCTGTGTGATGGCATATCTATCACACCCCTGTATAACCTAACCTAAGCAAGTATGTTTGTATCTTCATCATTGTCATGACAAACTCCACAAAATTGCAACCAGTCTAGCCAGACATTTGTATGGCTGCCCATAGACAACCTCAACACAAACAACAAAACCAAATGAATCCGGTTTCATGCGTATTTTTTCCTCTTAATTTTAATTAGGGCCATATGCTAGATTTTTGATTTTTTTTTTTATGGAAATACCCCCATTCAGTTTTGATGACTAGTACCTACCTTGGATCACCCAGTCCCTCATTAAATTAACACTGTGCCAGGGCTAGACTACCATAAATGTCTAGGAATTCTTCAAATGAAATCGACTACGACTTTCGTCACGAAGACTATTCACGAATATGAAGCTAAGAAGCCCTCCATATCCAAAGTGTTAATTATACGTATTTATCTTAGTCAAAGTAAAGACTTGCCATTGCTAAGGTATCTGCAGAGGTTTTAGTATGTAAGGTCGGCGGTGTTACTTCCGTTTCCGTTGGTGGTTGGCGTTGTTGGCAAAATTCTCAGATGACTCCTTTAATTTGATTTACTTGATTTCATCGTTCAAGGACAGTCTTTTCCTGTTGGATTCGGTTCTAAATTTGGTGTGGAAATGTACCATGTTTCGTTATTTAAGCAAATATACTCGTACTTTGTGTCGATTTGGTGCAAGTGATCGTAGACAACAAACACTCGACGGTACGAGTACTATCCATAGAATGACGGAGTTATTTCTTTCATGGGACTATTGCCTTTAGACAGGTTTTCGAGGTATAAAAAGTTGATTGAACCAATCTCCTTCATCAGCATATTGTAGTTCTACGTGTCTGTCATTTGCAGAAATCCAAACAAAGATTGTCACTCCAAAATCTTCAAGAGATTAACCCGAAATCGCCGTTGACAAGGGTATCGTTTGTATCAAAAATTCATACATACATTTCTCGGGTTACCAATCACCACTTAGCACCCATTCAGTTTCGAGTGAAGGACCTTTGCAATGTACTCAAAGACGATCAATCAACATTAAATATCTCAAAGACGACACGAAAGATTGCCAAAAATAAACCGAAAATCGCTCTGAACCATGCTCATCGTCACATCAAGTCGTCTTGATGGAGTAATACCTGACAGAAGAATCCTTTACATTCACATTAACATCATCAAACTTCAAGTTCACTTATGGCGTTTCGGTTTCGGCTCTTTTAATTAGCAATTGCACGAGAGTTGGGCTAACAGATACTATCTGGTAGTCGCTCCCCTTTCACCTATTTCGATTCGTTGTTTCGTCGTTTCTTTGATATTCCTCAAATACATACATACACATCATCATCACCTTTTTGTAGGGTTTGGTGTAAAACGATGATGACGAAGGTTGGTTTGTATGGTGCTCGGTGATCATATCGTCAGTGATGCGTTCTTTCATTTTTCGTCCCATTAAACGGAGTACTCGTAATTTTTTTTTGTTTTCAATTAGCAAAATTCAGAAGAAGAAATTAAAAGCAACTTTTCTTCGCCTTGTGTTCGAGCAAATTCTGGGAACTGGAAACAGACTTCTGTTTGACATACCATTACTGGCCATGGGCTCTGTCATTAGCGCGATGAGAATCTCGCTAATGTTGTGGGATTGTGGTTTTATTTTCTTTTATTTTTGTGAGGATTTTGGGGGCGATAGTGAGTTTTGGTTTGTTTTGGTCGGTCTGGTCTGTAATATAATATTTTTGGTCGGTTTAATTTCATAGATGATGTAACACAGGAGAAAACTCATTCAACACGTACAGTAGCAGCAGCATAAGTACAGGGTTGCACATAGAAATGTTGAATTTAACTGGTAGAATGAGGTCAGTGATTGTCCTGAGTGAGTACGTGATTCTGTATACTTTGTGCTTTGCAGGAAGTCAAGCGTAGTTTTATGTTGATTTTCGGTTGTTTATGTGGGATGGTGTACTTGATGAGAAGAACAACCAAAGCAGTGCGAAACTCTGGTCCAAATCCAACAAATTTCGTTGTAACCGCTTGAGGTTTCCCATCTGGGATTTTGGTTTAAAACTCCTTTCATTACAAACACAAGGCTATTCTGTTTGAGGTAAAGTGTAGATGATTTAATAGATGGACAGTACTCATGTGGTTACCTAAAATTGATCGTCAAAATCAATGCTATGAACGGGTCAGCGTAATCTGCGTACAATGGAAACTGTAGCCACTGTACTCGTATGTGGAAAATGTTTCGGAAGATTCAGAATTGTTAATTTGGTCTTTATCCGTCCCCTATGTGGAAAGCATTATGAAACGAACGCCGCCTACACCGTTATAAGATCCAGTTGGTGGAGAAATTAAAACCACTAGACCATGGCTTGCGATGGCAGTTCACGGATTGAGCTCTTGCGCAACTTGAAGTCGACCTTAATGACGGGCTCATTTCCGGATCAATGGGTTTGCGATTAGGCGAATCCGCAAGTGACTCGTGAGATTCAATGTGAGGCAAAAGTGCACTGTTGTGTGGTCAATGGTCAATGTTACCCGACAATGATCTGGGATTATTTCTTCGAAAATATAGACAACATTGATCCGGATGATATATGGTTCCAACAGAATGACGCGACATGCCATACTTTCCACGAAACCATAGACTGACTGAGAACTCGATTCAACGAATAAATGATTTAAAGACTATTGTAGATACCCTAGCAGTAGATCAACCAGATTGATCATAAAGTGTTCTGGATGTCTGCACGTTTTGAAGAGCCTACATCGACTCACTTCGTAGCTAAGGTACGAATACGAATATCCCAAACGACAGAACCCCAAAAAGTACTGTGAAGGAATTTGACGTCGAACGGCTACAATCGCTAAAGACTTCTGTTAGATCCTGAAGCACAGAAGACATTGTCGGTAAGTCATTAGACACCGCGTTGTACCCGACCTACAAAATGAAATTTGTAGTTTGGCGAAGATTGTCGTCAAATGTATGTAGCGAAAGAAGCCATTGTCTCAGAGAAGAACGAGACCTTATAACGAATTCTATAAGCAAAAGGGACGGGAGGAACATCGGCTTCTCAGAGTGGCGTTCGATCGAGGCCATGGAGAGAAATGTAAGAAAGTTCTACCAAAATGTGAAAAGATCTTGATAATTACAAAAATACCGAAAAGAAGCATGCAAAGATAAGGATAGGAGCTGCATTCACTGCTCAAAACTTGGAGTATTTCTACAGACTGTAACGTGGATGATGATCGATAACAACTTCGACGCCTGACCAAGAAGAGGTCTGGATAGCGATGTCTAAATTAAAGCCCAAAAGACTACAGGAGTAGACGGATTATTTAAAACAAAGGTTGAGTTGGTAGGAAATATTATTTTCTGTAACAGATGGCCTGATGAAAGTATGCCCAATGAGCGCGACTCTGAACTGCGTCAGCTACAGAGAATTCAGTTTTTAGGTACAACATGTACACGATTTTATCTACCGCACTATGTGAAGGCCTAAAACTACATATCAACAATCTGATGGATCCTTATCTTTCGCTGTTTCGTTGGACCCAGAAGACAACTGAGAAATAAATCCCTGTATAAGACCCTTATCGACCAGTTCTACTGTATAAAGCAGAAGTAGGAACTTTATCTAAAGCGGGCCAAAATGCTCTTGATTCCTTCGAATCATATTTGGTTCCGTCTGCATAAACGAAGTTTGGAGAAAAGGGTATAACAATGAACTGCAAGGACTATACAGCAACATGTTGAGCGAATTCACAACACTGCTCGCTCGATAGTCAAACGAGTGGTGAATGCGATTATATGAGAACACAAGCGTTCTCACTTTGGCCTCACACCATCCACTCCTACTACTCACCTCCATGTCGTGACTGCTGGGTGCCTGGTACCTCGACTGGAGATGGGGTAACCAATCCCTGTGGAAGGTCGTTGGTGGCAGCTGACGAAAGAGGGGGGAGGATGTTTCCGGGCGGCAGGGGACGAACACTAGGGATGGAATCAACGGTGATGTCCACTGTTCCATTTAAGTCGAACTAGTGGTATCTCTGTATGAGCTGCTTCAACGTATTTGAATACCAGGTCTGTAGGGATCTGCAACACTAATTCAGGATATTGGAAAAGAGTTGGTGGCGGATGAGCCCCTAAAAAGGGCCAACGGCAGCACTCTCATTCCCGAAGCGGGTTACTGACTCCGAAATTTGGTCCGATTGAGCGACCAAAAGCCTCGGATAAGTACGGATTCACTGTTCACGACCCTGCAAAACGAACAAAGGACTACGATTTTTGGATCTGTACGTGGAATGTTCGGACCTTGAACGTAATGTCTGATTTTTAACGTAAACCACCTGTCATGTAGACTTATGATACGCTTTGCCATCGCTCTGCCGCCTTCCTGAGATACCAAATCGGAACTGTGTTGCCGGCACAAGTTCCACCCTTGGTATGAGTCGAGGCCGACCTAAAACCTCTTACTGTTCTTAGGGTCGCAGCACCCAGTACTATACTTATTGCTACTCTACAGGAGGAAGACCCTCCCCGCGACTTTGGGTTTAAACCACAGCCACCATGACGCTCCCACAAGGGGGCCTACCTCTTCAAGTCAGGCCCGGACCGCGATCCGGGGGGCTCCTCACCGTGATTTAAGTCCTGGTAGGGACTACCGGTGTTCCAGCCGCGTCATCTGAAGATGTTTACGATAAGACCAGTACTTTGCTCTGCCTCTGCGTAGCCTTGATAATTGGGCGGGGGCCCTCGGACCTTGAACAGGCCTCATGCAGCCGAACAATTAGTGGAGGCCCTAGACTGCTGTAAAGCAGATAGCACCGATATCAAAAAAGTCCGGTGGGATGGGCCGTGCAATAGACAGATGAAAAACTGTGATGTTTACTACGATGATTGCTATAGGGAACGCAAGCAGCGTCTATTTAGATGCGGATTTGTTGTAAGGGGCAGACTTAGGCAAAGAAATCTTGAGCTTTCGACACGTGAGTGAACGCATAATAACAATCCGTATCAAAGGTAAATTCGCTAACATCAGCCTGGGGCGCTCACGCCCCAACAGAGGAAAAGGACCATTTTACCAGAGAAAGTTTCTACGAGCTCATCGACAAAACCTACGAACAATGTCTGGCGACCTTAATGCCAAAATTGGAAAGGACGACATCAATGGTAGCACAATCGGAAGTCTACACGACACCACGTCTGGAAACGGACTTAGGTTAATCGATTTCGCTGCGGGACGTAATGTTACTATAGCAAGCACACGGTTTCCTCACATCAGTATTCACAAGGGAACATAGTTGACAGCAGATCAGCAAACGGATCGTGTTGCAATCGACGTAAGGCACTCCTCACGGAGTGAGGACTTCTCGAGAAGTCCTTTGCAGCCAGCATCAAATGCCGCAACTGACGTTCTGGGGTTCACCCGCCCACCACCACGAAACCTCTGGTTTGATGAAGAGTATATATATAAGACCCTTGTAACCCCAGTCCTGTTCTATGGTTCCGAAGCATGGACCCTTTCTAAAGCGGATGACGATATCCTTGGTCATTTTGAGAGAAAAATTCTTCGTAAGATATTTGGTCCCGTATGCCTTGGGAACGATGATCTCTACGAGCTGTCGACATCGACCTGGTCAAAAAACTGCGCAGTGGGCCTTTGAGATGGCTGGAACATTTAGAGCGAATGAACACCAACGCTCCAGCATACAGAATCTTCGACTCTAATCTGGAGGGACAAGACGGTAGAAGAAGGTCTCACCTTAGGTAGCGCGCGCAAGTGGAAGTGGACCTCAACTAAGTTGGGGTGTGCAACTGGAGGTAGTTAGCCAAAAACCAGGTCCACACCGGACTATAGCGCCGCCTAAGTAAGTAAGTAGCTCGCCCGAAATATCTTCAAATCCTTCAAATGAAAACCGTAAAGTACAAGCTCGCCTTAGCCGGCGCCCTCAAGTGGAAAATAACCGTAGGTAAACCTAGTGAGGACAACTAGGTGCAAGGATGACGCCAAAAGGAGAGTACCATCGGTTGAGGCACAGGTTTACCCCGCACTGTAACGTTACCTATTTTTGAATTAAGGAACTGAATTCTTGACATATTTTAATCTATGTTCTGTTAACCTAGAATGCCTGATATGACATGATATCAGTGTTGGAAATAATAGTGGTAGCATCTACAATATAAGTCAGTGGCAATACATTGCGCAGAGGAATCGCGGCAAAGCCTAGCTCGTAGCCCTAGCCTCTACTCCAAGTCAGTCTTATATCTATATTTGCTTGTCCATATATATACCTACATATCTTACACAAAACATTAAACAAAAAAAGGGCCAACTTAGAAACTAATCTTCCCACAAGACCTATCTAATGAAAGTGTATCTAAATAAAAAAAATTGAATTTGAATTTGAATTAAAAGCCAAACAACTTAAACGTGATTTACGCCCCCACAAAGAGAGAAGGAAATCAGAAATCCTATCCCACAGTGGGAACCTTCAAATCACGACTAAAATAAACTCAGAAACCGACAACACCACCCAATTATGAGATTATTTAATCGAAAAAAAAAAACAGAAAAAAAACAAGAAAAAAATGACCCTTCTCATGGTTCTGTTTCGAAAGAATTCTCTTCCGGTCTACTTTGTGTTTATTTCTTGTTTATTTCAGTATACGCAAATTTCTTGGTACTTCTTCCTCGCCGCCGCTGGTTGCTTGGTTGGTTTTTTTCTACGCAAAGTATCGCACAGATGAACTCGACATAGAAAAACAAGTTCAAGTGGATTTGCTTTATTATTACATTCTTGATGAACAACAAAAGGTGATTCAATCGGTTTTGTGCCTCATGCAAGCACACAGATACAAAAATTCCGAATGAGAACAAAGGTGGATAGACAATGGGATAATTAGAAAGATGGATGCTTCCCCCCCCCCCCCCCCCCCCCTCCACCACCTTTCCGCCTTTATTCGTTTTCAGTTTGTTGTTTCTTTTCTTAATCACCGTCTTCCAATTTCGTTTTGGCATAACTTTGATGTTTGCATATTCAAGAGGGAGAAAAAAAATAAAAATTTAAATAGAAAGATAAAATAGAGAACAACAGTTAGAGTAACAGAATCTACAAAATGAAACAAAGACAGAAAATAATGACAACAAACAGATGAAAGACAAGAATTTAGTGCAAAATAGTTTAGGTGCGCGTTGACGAGGAGGATGAATATAGAGCGGAGTAGGACTGAGAAGACACCCTATGAAGGAGGAGACTTTCTGGACGGCGAATGTTGTACGTCATCAGCAACCTGAATCAGATGGTTGAAACTGATGCACATGAGACAGTTTATGAAAAAAGAATCATAAAGGCGCCAGTACCCAGTTTGAAGTTATATCTGCCGAGGAGCAGGAACATTTTAAGAAGTCGGCAAGCATTCGTTTGGCCTGTCCTTGACTCGCAAGCTACGAACGAGGACGCAGTAGTTCCTTATACAAGTTCAAGCTCTATGCAATGCCTCTCACCGTCGAGCTTATCAAGTTAAGCGGCGATTTCATTTCGGATAACCATTGAGGTTGGACAAGTTAAGTTGTCAACTTAAGGGGACTATAGCTCCGCTCGCCTAATAACATAAGCTGTAGGGTTTCCTGTGAAAAGGTTTCATTTCGAATAGTCTTCTGTCAAAAGATCTATGTTGAAATGGTTCAGATATTTGAGCCTTTGGGACACGTTAGTGATGTAAAGAACCGAAAGCCATTCCTGTTGCGCAAAAATAGCTGCAAATATTGCTGCTGCAGCTCGAAGTTTAGGTCGATTCCACGTCAATCTCAGGAATTGGGCATACCACAGACAATACTGCGGGAAATTTAACACATAGAGACTGGAGTCATAAGGCGGTTCGTAAATAAGCACGTTATCCACTAAGCTTAAATCTCTTTGCTCTGTTAATTAACGATCTTGCTGAATATTTGCCACGAGATGTGGAATATGGTATGCCCTTTTGTTTGCGGAGGATGTTGTTCTGTTGGTCTACTCCCCAGATTCCCTACCCATGATCAATCGCTCGCTTGCTTGCAACACATTATGGAAGCTACAGGTTAACCTTACGAAGTGAAAAGTCATGGCACTTTGAGGAGGAACCAGCTGAAATTGTCAAAGAGTGTAAATATGAACATGGAATTGCATCTTAAAGAAAATCTCGTTAAGTCTAAAACGACCATCAATGTTTCTTGGAAAAATTGCTTCAACAATGACTAAATCCAGCATAGCAGCAACTACAAGGTCTTTGAAGATGTATCCGAGTCAATCCTGCTATATGCGGCGCAAGTATGTGCCGGGAAACAGTATGAAATAGTAGAAAAGCCTTTAAGATTTGTTGTCAAACGAATGTTTCTTCTTCCGTTGAACAGGAATAAATACATGATTATGCTTGAAACAGCTCTATCTCTGTTATGTATTAAAACATTTAAGCTACATGTAGATTAGGTTTGAAAAGCTCTCGACATGCCTTTTCACCGCCTTCCAGTTCTGAATGCTGTAGAAACAAGAACTAGGTGGTACAGAGTGTGCCTTGATCTTTCGAATAGAAACTCAGTCGAACTCAGCAAAAATAACATTGGGAACTAGAAGCCCTTATTTGGAAATTACGGTAGACTAGAATGCGGTACTCGTAAATCGAAGATACATTTCACGGAGCAATCTACACCAAGCTTAGTGAAAACCAGTAGCAAAAGAACTATTTTAGTGACAATTACAAAATAGAAGAAAAAGCGATGGTTCTGAGACTGCGTGGAGAACTCCTAAACTCCAGATACGATCTACCTTTTACTCGTACATGCAATATGTGCAATATTGGAACGGTGTTCTATTCTCCTTGTAACAAGAGATTTTATATTTGGATTCTAAGGGAGATGCAAATGGTATCACTCCTTAATGAAGCTGATGTAAGCAAACTGTATATAAGCGAAAATTTTGAACAAGACAGACGCCACGTTTAAGAGATATATTTAAATTTTGGAAGGACTGAGCAGAAATTCGAGCATCTTGAGACATGACAGTGTGAATCGAAGACAGCATTGTTTATCAAGACTACTTATACGCTACCATAATCCGCTCTGGTTTTATCCACAAATGTTTCATCTAATATATATTTCAACAGTTGACTGTCTGTCTAGTTCATACTTAAACTTGCCAACTATATCCTGAAATGCAATCTCGCCGTTGCATCTTCAAAATGAGGCGAATTCTTAGAATAAATTCCTCCAAACATTTTAGTGAAAAGGGAAGTCAGACTTGCTGTTCTGAAGTGATGGGTAATGAAGCAGTCGCCCCTAACAATTTTTAGCACAAATTAGGAGCTTAAATGTTTAAGTGTATGTGTCATGCTGGTCGTAAATATTATATTTAAAGCTGATCACAGTAAGTTCAGCCTACCTAGAATGCCCTTCTTAACTCATTATAACCTTCAAACATTTAAAACCAACTTTCATCGGTACCTCAGGCTTAGTGACCTTTCGACAGATTCGTAGCCATTTTTTCAATTACTATCTGTTCTGATTCGGGAAGCAATCGTAGGTCCCTTTTTCTGTCCACAAAAGGACTCTAGCTGGTTGTTTGACTTTCAACATAATCAAGACCATTTATAGAAGGAACCTTGAGCATTTCTGAATTTAGGCCGAATTAGTCCTTTGTATGCATGAGATTGTCTGGTTTCTTTTTCCTCGTGCTCGGCAGGACTCTGTGCAGGACTTAGATAAATTCGTTGTCCCTTAGAATCTTTTGGTCGGGATGATTTTTAGGAATCAAGTGGAGGTTAAATGAATCCCTGAATGCTTAGTAGTCGCTTTCTCAATGCATCATTAGATTTCATGTCTGGTCTGAGTCTGACGACTGCAAATATTATTCAATTAAGTTAGTGCTGGCAGGTGAATCATCGTCCCTATCTTAGACCCGCGAGACCACGGTTGAGCTAGCTTTTACCTATAAATCGTTGGCTTGTTTGTAAAGTGCTCATTCTGTTGGTTTGTTTAGCAGTCGACTATCTGTTATTGGTGTGTGTTTGTTTGCGAGTGTATTTATGCGTTTTTTATGGTTTGCGCCAATGGATGTTTAATATTCATAAATACCAGTAGCACGTACTACTGACAAGCTTGCTTCTCTGGTTATGAATCGTATTGGCACTCGTTAGCCAATCTCCCTGCTACTACTACTTCGCTTGGCTAGCAATTATGTTGTATTCTCAATGCTATTTCTTAGGTTCTCCACAAAGGTTTAGCAAACCTCCATCCAGTTGCACTTTGAACCCGGCAAGTCATCTCCGAGGCCTTCTGGACTTACTGTAGTCGTCCTCTCTTCTCAGCCTGCAGAATGGTCATTTCGGACAGAGGGGAGAACTATCGTGTGTGCGCAAATCTGTGGAGATATGAGTATTTCTGATAGCCTGTGCGCCCGGACAAGAACTGGGCAAGGTATTAGGTCCATCCCCTCTAAATTAGCTTGTGGGTCCACCTGCCGAACCATTTTGACCTCTTTCCGGCTCGAGGGTCTTCTACGATACATCCTTTGCATCTCCTTTCCGAGATGTCAACTAGGATTATTCTGACCAACATATGCGCTGCTCCATCCGAAAATATTTACAACCGCTTATAATCCTGAATGGAAAGGACCTTTATGCTGATGACAGCTTTTTTTTTTAATCTAACCATTCCAGAGCAACGTATCAGAGGACTGAACTGACCACTTTTGATGGACGTATCTAAGGCCACCGATATTCAAAATCATTCGAAGAAGTGTTGCCTGCATGCTTTCGATGCTTTCTTGATCTGAAGCGCAGTTTGCTATCCAGCATTACTCCAAGACATTTTCCTTGCTTTGACCTAATTGCTTAGTTTCTTACTCGGAAGGTAGCGTACTCCACAATCTTGCTGCTGGTTCTTAGAACAACCTCTGTCTGTGGTTACCTTGCAGACTACAACCAACCTCTGGTTCTCGCAATAATCCTATTCGTGGCGAACTATATCTCGTGGGTGTGCTTGGCTATGTCGTCAGTGATTCTCGCTGCTAGGGAGAGCTTTAGTCGTTGACCTCCATCTTATATTATATTCCAAATTAGAAATTTGAGGACAACTGTCCCTTCGAAAGGTATTACATCGTCCTGCTGGTAAACCATTCGTCTGATTTTTGACTGTATGTTTAAGTTTAGCTGCCAGGGGAATATTCGTTTCTTGCTATTCCGGCTGCATTCTCTTCGCGTGCGCGATTGGCGCTTTACCGTCAATATGACATCATTTGCCGACCCCAGGCTTTGCTCGTCGTAACCTTGATTATGCTTCCATCAGTAGCCCTTGTCCCGACAGAAACTGCGTAAAGTAGAATTTTACCGCTTCATGATTTTTGCTTGTCCAATTCTTGATTTTTGGCAGAAGCTTGAATGTTCAACGTGCTTTTGCTGAGATGTTTCATTGTCTTTGCCACTTGCGTTTTCGTCGTTAAATATTGATGCCAATATCTTCGCAAATCCGATAGGTATTCGCTCGCTTAGCTGAATACTCTTCTGTGCACAGAGTTTACGTTTCTCGGGTACGCTTGAATACTTAATGCTGCTGCTCATATTGGACAAGTATACATCACCTGCGTTATGCGACAATGGTCTATTGGCCTTCTCCAAAATTAAGCCTATGATCCGAAAGTACCCCTCGGTACTTAATCTCAGGCTTTAACTCCTGTATGTTATGCTGTATGGCCAGGCACTGAACTTGTTTGTCTCTATCTATGAGAACACCCCGTCTTTTGCGGTCTGTCAGTTTTTGGCCTGATGGCAGATTTGTATTACTTTCTCCATGATTTTGGCAACGACTCCTACTGCGAAGCCATTTGTATGTATATCGAATGATGTTCACTCTTTGTTTTGCACAATCAAAGTACTCCGATTTACAAGACCCAAGACTGGTTCCTTGTGGAACTTCTCCTGTTATTTTGTATTTCTTTGGCCTATCGTTTGTATCGTAAAAGAGGAGTCTATATTCAAAATAATCTCCTCTTGTTCCCAATTGAGGTACTTGATACCTGCATATTTCGTAACACTCTTTTGGCAAGGTTCTTTGACATCAAGCGGCATTCTTTTCCTAATGTATCAATATCACACACTACTTGTATGGCATGGTCTGGCGGGTCCATTCCCTCCTTCGATGTACTGGTCCAGTGTTTCGCGGAAGATATTTTCCCGCACTTTTCCTACTGCATCCAACTTGGGGTCTATGGTATACGACGGCGGTTACTCCGTTGGCTTGTCACCTTTTGGAATCTTCCTTCTGCTAGGCATCCTGTATAAAGATTTGTGCATCATCATCCGTCATACTCGTACTCACTGAGTATGATGAAGAAATTAAGGAACATTTCGAAATTAATCGTTCAATGCCACGCTAAGCCGCCTAAGATGTTGAAATCAATCAGTGATGGTGAATCTTTACGGATTTCCTCTGCTGATACACCCCGATCATCATCTTATTTCATCCAATTGAAACACACATTGACTGATGTAATTGGTAATTGCATTGGTCAATTGAAGAAATATTGCAATCTCAAACCGAATACACGTATCTGTATCTAGTTGTAACTTAATTGCAGCCTTTAAAGCTCAATAAAACACGTCGTACATACAAATACGAGTACTCGTATATTGTATTAGGCGCAACGTTACGCTCCATTTTCTCATACCAATTTCCCGTAACAGAATTAATTACTGGTTTACTTGTTTGAGTATGAGTCCGAGTACCGCTTAGGTGAATATCTCAGTCTCTGACTCGTATCGTTATTGCGATCATTACCGCTAACCGCCATTGTCATTGTCATATGGATTTGAACGTCGTATCATACAATAAAATTTCATATTTTATCGATACTGTGAAGTTTTCTTCCCCCGTCAGGTGACTGTCCCTCATGGTGTCTGTCTCTGCCCGCCTGGTATTCTTCTGCTGACTGTCCCGAATTCTGTTTCTTGTTTACCTTATAATTAAGTCGACCTAATCCAGTATTTTAGCTGAGGTTCGACCGATACAAATATTGATAAATTGCTTGCTACTGCATGTGTGCCCGACTTAAGGTTACGTAAATTAACTTATCATTACAGCTGTTGTTAACCTCTAACAAAAAAAAAAAAAACTCAAGTTACTCAATCAGGCAGTAATGGGGAACACTGAAAGCACCTTATAGATACTTAGATACATACGAGTACTCGTACTTTCCACACTTTCCACACTTTTCATTCTATAAATGTGATTTTTTCTGATGTTTTTTTCATTTGGTTTTCTTTCTACTTTCAGGCGTATGAACTTCAGCGATAAGTGATAGAAAAAGGTGAGTTTTATGGTGACGACTAGTCGGTTGTTAGTTGCTTGTAGTTGAATGGAAGGTATTTCAACGCCAAGGACGGTCGGCGTTCTAGATGTTTTTTTTTTTATTGTTTCTCGGAACATAAGAGCGATAAAGTCGGAAACATGTAATTTATACATAAAATGCAGTGACACGATATTGGAGCGTGGCGATAAAATTATAACCGTACTAACACCGTGTGGGGGATGGGGAGGTTTTATTTTTTACTGTTTTGATTTGAGCTGCTTTTTTTTGATTCAGTAGGTTTTCAAGTCTGTTGGTGCAAAAATTTACATAAAATCGGTTTGAGGTGAGTTCATTCATGAAGGTTGAGTTAAGCGAGATAGTGATGGACAATGCACGGGCATGTCCCTAGTAATTGTGTAATTAAAACCCGGTGCACGTGTGGAAATGTAGACTTTGAATTTTTAATTACTAGACCGAGGATCAGTTTTACTTCCAATGACCTACAAGTATATATTTTTTTTATTACAAAAGGCCTCTCTTGCTAGCGGATTTGTCATATAGAAATTGTGACTTCAAATAAAGTGGCTGTTTCTGTGACAGTTTTTTCGATCATTACCTAAGATATTCTGCTTAACGTCTGTAGGTGCAGATACAAGAGATCTTTTTGGTTAATTGTATTTGCTTCAACATTCAGTGGAAGTCGATTACCCAAAGTGCATCTAACTTATTTCACAGCTTCGTTTTAGCAATGCTCAGCAGAGAGGATAGCTAGCTTATGATTTCCAGGAAGAATAATGGATATAATGTAGTCAAGCCTGCCTTTGAATACGAAGTCCTGCAACACCTTACCATTTTTAAACGCCACGTTGTTACCTTTATACGAGCAAGCTTTTCACAAATTTTTATTTTACTTTTCAACGTAATCTCCTTTAAACACGATACACTGCCACTTCTTTAGAGTATGATATGTCAAATGCTTCAAAATAAGCTATTGTCTCGCTGATGGCCTGCTCCGTCGAGCTGAATTTATCTCCTGTGAGTCACGTTTTCATGTTGGGGTATAAAAAAAATGTCGGAGGGAGCAAGGTCAGGCGAATACTATGGATGTATTATATCGGGTTTTCCAATAAGGACTTGACAACTTTTTTTTTTAAATAAAACGCAAACCATTTGAGGTATTTCAAAAACTTTATTATCGGCTTGAAGTACAATCAAAACATTTATGAATGGAAATTGACTTCGTTCATATGGCCACCGCGGGCACATTTGCAGCGGTCGATTCGTTGGACCCAATTTTCAACGACTCGGCCACACACGGCAGCTATTTCGCGTTCAATATTGGCTCTGAGCTCTTCCAAAGTCGTCGGCGTGTTGGGATAAACCAATGACTTAATGTAGCCCCACAGAAAATAGTCAATCCTTCGTTAAATCGCACGAACGAGCCGGCCAATCGACTGGCCCATTTCTTGAGATAACACGCTCACCATACTTACTCTTCAATAAATCTATTGTATCGTGTGCTGTATGGCTTGTGGCATCATCCTGTTGAAACCACATGTCATCCAAGTCCGTATCTTCCAATTCGGGCCAAAAATAGTCGGTGATCATGGCGCGAAACGCTGACCATTCACAGTAACGTGACGATCATTATCGTCGACGAAAAAATATGGCCCAATAATGCCGCCGGCATGCAAACCGCACCAAACAGATATTTTTTGTGGATGAAGTGGTGATTCATGAAGCACATGTGAATTTTCACCCCACCAATAACGCATATATTTTGCTTATTGACGAACCCATTGAGCCAAAAATGAGCTTCGTCACTGAAGATGATTTTGCGATGAAATTCATCATCTTGGCGCATCTTCTCCAGAACCCAATCGGAGAAAGTACGTCGCTCCAAATGGTCCATCGGCTTGTATGGATGTAAACCAAGATCCTTACGCAAAATACGCCATAATGTGGTCTGAGCGATGCCCAATTCTCGGGAACGCCGTGGAATTGACTGATTTGGATCGTTTGCTGCGGACGCCTGAACGGCAGCGATATTTTCGACACTTCGTCCAACCCGTTGTCTCACTGACACGGCAACATCACACAACGAATATGTAGACTCAAATTTTTGCACTAAACTTGTTATTGCCTGTCTACTATTGCGAGAATTACGACCGAAAATTGGAGTTAATGCTCTTAAAGTTGCAGTCACCGACTCCGAATTTCGGTAGAAAATTTTTATAATTTGCAGACGTTGCTCGTTCGTCTACTTTACCATGATGAAAATGTTGAGTTTACTGAATAAATTGACAGTGACAGTTCGATGATTAGTGAAAGAGTGCGTTCACAAATTAAATTCAAATTTGTCAAGTCCCTATTGGAAAACCCTTTAGTAGCAATTCGTATCGTATTTCATTAACATTTTTCACAGTGATTCCGGATGAATGAGCTACTGCGTTGTCGTGGTGGAACAGCACTTTTTTTCTTTGTCAAATGTTTCAGCCAATTTCTCATTCAACCGATCCATTTATTTACTTTACTACGGCCCTGAGATGATGTTCTATTCTTCAAAAGTGAATGAGGATTATTCGTTTCAAATCCCAAACATGAGACCGTTTTTGGCTTATTCGGGACAGATTTATCAAGAAAAAACTCATTGCTTTGATTGTCACTTGAGCACTGTTTAGTAGTGAATCCAGGTTTCATGGTGACTCTTCGACACAAAAAACGTCTGCCAATTTCGCTAAGAGAGCTCCAACCACTGCTTTGAAATTGACAGCGTGACAGGCGTATTCGCTTGTTGTCCACTGTGAGCAATCCCCGCACCCATTGGTCCGGGAGCTTTCTCATGCTTAATTTGACATGCCAAATGTTGATTGCCGTTCTTTCTGTACGATATGCTTACGGCCTCTGTTAATTCTTTCGTTCGGCGATCAACAAGAATCACATCGCGGATCCTATGGAAGAAGCATTTCTAAGGTTTCTTTCGAAAATACCTTTTTTGTTTTCGATGTTTCTGACTCGGAGGCAACTAACTCAATAGCAATCTATTAAGAACATCGATGTTGCAGTCTCTCCTAGAGAATTTTCTTGCGTATTTAAGCCGGTAGAGTATGTATGTTAAAGTTTTTATTGTTGGATCAACCTTTCATTAACTTATAAGATTAAAAACAAAATCATTCTCAGTGAATAGTTGAAAAGAAAAACCAAGTAAATTGGTTGAAAATTACGTGAGTTATACGTAAACGCACAAAATATCAACTTAGTTTTATACCACCTTGATCAAAAAGTTTCAAAAAGTTCATTCATCGAAATCTATGTATATTGTCTCCTTCAAATTGATCCCCATCGATTGCAACACACTTATGCCAGCGCTTGATCCAATCCTTGAAACATTTTTTGTATTCAGTTTTCGGTATGTCCTCTCTGCTGCTGAAACGCGTTCCCCGCAGTGGTTTTTTTAACTCGATTGAACAGAAAGAAGTCACAGGGAGTCAAATCAGGTGAATTCGATGGCTGTTGGATGGTATTTGTTGCATTTTTCGTCGACAAATTACGAATAATGATGGCACTGTGAGACGGTGCGTTATGATGGTGCAAAATCCACGAGTTTTCTGCCCACAATTCTGGTCTCTTTCGGCGAATTGCTTGACGCAAACGTCTCATAACGCGCAAATACGAGTAATACTCTTTGTTTACTGTCTGGCCTTCTGGCAAAAATTCATTATGCACTACACCGTTATAATCCATGAAAACCGTGAGCTTTGCCTTCTTTTTTGACTGAAAACGACGTGTTTTTTTTGGTCTCGGCTCATTTGGTGAACGCCATTCATTTGCCTGATGTCTGGATTGCGTGTCGTTCTCATAAACCCACGTCTCGTCTCCAGTAATGATCCTTTTGATGAATGTGTGATCGGATTCAGCCTCGCAAATCATCTCTTTTGCGACGTCAACAGGGTCCTAGTTTTTGCATGAAATTGAGGTCTTTTGGCACCAACTTTGCTGCTACAAGACAGAAACCCAAATCATTAACCAAAATGTCTTGGACGGATCCATAGGCAATGTTCAAGTCCTCCGCTATCTCTCTAATGGTTAATTTGTGGTTATTGACCAACATTTGATACCTTGATAGTGCACAATCAAGGCTTATAAATGATCCTAAGTCTTTCTACCAATTCGTTAATTACAAAAAAAAAATCCGACGGTTTTCCTCCATCCCTCTCATACGAAAATATATCATCAACTGATCCGCATACCATAGCTAACTCTTTTGCTACTTTTTTTAAGCAATCTTTTGCCGATAATTCCTTCGTACCGGATCCCTCTTATTTCAAATACCTACTTAACTTCCCTAATGGCCCCACTATTTCTCATAGCTTTGATCATACAGTAATAGAAAACAAATTACAACAACTTAATGATGAATACTTACCCGGCCCAGATGGCCTTCCATCCATATTTCTTAAAAAGTGTTCCTCAACTCTTTCACGCCCCCTTGCTAATCTCTTTCGATTATCGCTCTCTCAAGGTGAATTTCCACAGATATGGAAGTCCTCTTTCATAACACCCATACACAAAAAGGGATTAAAGAGCGAAGTCACTAATTACCGCCCTATAGCTAAACTTTCCCATATATCCAAACTCCTCGAAAGTATTTTGCATGAAGCCTTAAGCTTCCAGTGTAAATCTTTTATTTCCCCCAATCAACACGGCTTTCTGAAGGGTAGATCAACTACCACTAACCTCGTAGAATTCGTGTCCTCTGTTCTCTCAGCCTTAGAAAATGGTAAAGAAGTTGACGTTATAACAACTGATTTCAGTAAAGCTTTTGACAAGATATCTCATAAACTAATCCTGTTCAAATTGTCCGTCCTGGGCTTTGAACCCATTTTGCTTAAATGGATATCTTCTTACCTGGATAATCGTTTTTATAATGTTCGTTTCAGATCTGTCCTATCGGCCCCTTTCTTGGCCACCTAGGTCCACTCCTCTTCATCCTAACTATTAACGACCTTCAAAGGCTCATTCAAAACTCAACACTTTCTCTCTATGCTGACGATACCAAATTTTTTAAACCCATTTCCTCACAACAAGACTCCACCCTCCTTCAAATAGATCTAAATAGTTGTTCCACCTGGTGCATCAAGAACTGCTTAGAACTCAATGTCTCCAAATGTCAATCGATTACTTTCTCACGTAAGTGCAAGAAGTCTCCTCAACGAATTTACCATCTCGACGGCCAACCTATACCCTTGTTGAATCTATCCGCGACCTTGGTATATTATGCGACTGGCAGCTTAATTTCCGCTCGCATATTGATGAGATAATTTGTAAAGCAAACTCATCACTCGGCTTCGTTAAAAGATGGTCCAAAGAATTCTGCAACCTGTACGTGACTAGATCACTATACATCACTTACGTTCGCCCCCTTCTCGAGTACGCTAGCCAAGCGTGGTGTCCCTTTCAACGAGTTCATGTATCTCGTATTGAGAGGATCCAGCGTCGTTTTCTTCGATTTGCTCTTCGAGGTCTACCTTGGACCGATCCTCTAATCTTACCTCCCTATCGAGACCGTCTCAAACTCATTAACCGGAATACCCTTGAGGAACGAAGGGACGCAGCAGACATTTTGTTCATTCACCCACTCCTCTCAGGCTCCGTCGATTGCATGCCTCTTTGCAACTCCATTTTCTTTAACACTAACCCTCGTAATCTACGTTCCACCCGTCTCTTTTATCTACCTATCCACCGCACCACATATGGCTCTAACGAACCAATCTCCCGTATGCTGCGTAAGGTAAACTCCAACCTTTCCGTTTTCGATTTTAATTGCAGCACACTTTCCCTCAAATTCGATCTTCTTCACCATCCTTAGCTTTAAGCCCTAGTATTAGTTTAAGTCTTAGTTTTTAAGCTTGTATTAAGCATAATAAATGGGGGCGTTAGCCCCCACCAAAATTTCGTTTACTCATCATCTTCGATTGACTCACGACCACTTTTGAACCGCTCGTCCCACTGGTAAACGACCGTTTTCTTTAGAGAATCGATCGTTGCCGAAACACTTTTCCAGCGTTCGCGCACCATTAAATCTATTTTTTACGTAAAATTTAATACAAGTTCGTTGTTGCAAATGTAAATCCATTTCTAAAATTATAAAAAAAATCGCCAACACACAGAGAGATAGATGTACTCTTAGCTACGTAACTTTTGCAAATGTCAAGCTATGACGCTAAGAGGGAATGTCAACAACAGATTTCGTACCAACTTAACAAATAAAAACAGAACTCAAATCGGAACAATGGGAGCACCACACGGTGGTTATCCCGGGAACATTTTGATCAAGCTGGTATATATAAAGCTGAAGTTGTTCTTGTGAACAAGGATTATTTCATTTCATTTAAATCCCCTTCACCATTTTCTTCCATAATATCAAATAAATATTTTGTGGTCACAGCTCTTGAACCAGATATCCCTAATAGAAAAACTAACTTATGTTGGGATTTTAACTTAGTCTAAAGCCTTGTTATGCGTAAAATAAACACTCACTGTATACTCTGACTAGAACACATAAGCCGCTTTCCAAATCACACAAAAACAAATCACAGAAAACATATAAACAATTATCTATAATTTAAAAATCTTGTATGGCGTATGAGTGCTTTTCCACAGTGGTTAAGATTGCAATTTATGGTGGCCACGTCTTTCTGCATTGGTTAAAATAACATTCAAAGTAACTTAAAAGCTCCAAACCAATGCAGAATGGCAGGGTATGCTATATCAAAAAAATAACAAAAAACAAATCAATGATTGCCACAATGCTTTTAAACCCCAATTCAAACAAAAAAACAACAGCCGAAGTTGAATTTTCCACTGGGAAATTTTAAGCTTACATTCGCAATCACTTATTGAATAACATCACCAAATTGTCAAGTATTGCAAAAAAAAAACACAAATAATGCATTTTGTCACGCTAAGTATAAATACCGTCCGCTACGCAAAGCCTTTACTTCTCAATTTTACTTTTCGGAAAATCGGATTTTGGCCAGGTTTTTGATGCAATGTGCGGCGGTATGAGCGCACCTCATCGAAAACGGATGTACGGCTACGTTTGAGTTCTTTGACCCAATATCTGACGGATGTGCATCTCCGTAAAATGTGCATTCTCAAAGTAAAATATGAACTTAGACCATAGAAGTGATTCTATGAAGAACTACGGGGAGCCCTTACATTTCCAAAACCGGCAGCATATATTTAGTTACATCATGAGTTCCGCAATTTTAGTGTTAGCTTGTGAATCGCTCCTTACCATTTCTTGTCATTTCTTTCAGAAGAGATGCACGAGATGCCGGTTCTGTTCGCTGTTTTAATGGGTGATTTTTTAAGCGTTTGATTAATTGCCAAAAGAAAAAACAGGATAATTGCAAAGGTGTATACAATTTTTATTTGAGTTGCTAAATCAATGCTTGCCATTTACTTTTTACAGATTATTTCATGTAAAAGTTGACGACGACTACGTTTTGAATCACTTCTTCGAGCATATTCGCTGGTATGTCACTAATAACATGTGTCTTCCATGGCTGGTTTATCGGCATAGACGAGTGATTTGAAGTATTCCCATAAAAAATAGTCTAATTGCGTCAATTCTCACGATGTAGCCGGCCAATTTACCGGGCCAAAACGAGAGATAAATTGCTCATCGAATTCATTTCGCAATTACTCCATGGATTTGCGTGCTGTGTAGCATGTAGCGCCGTCTTGCCGGAACCACATGTCGACCAGGTTCAGCTTGTGAATTTTGGACAAAAAAAGTTAGAAATCATTGAACTTTAGCGGTCGTTGTTTGTATTGCCTTCAACCAGAAATGAGCTTCGTCGCTGAATTCAATTTTTCGACAAAAAGCGGATCTTCCTCCAGCTTTTCCAAGGTTCACACACCGAAAATTCCACGCTATAGCAGGTCGTTCGGCTTCAGTTCTTGCACGAGCTGTACGTTGTAAGGTTTAAGACCAAGATTGTTGCGTAAAATCTTCCACGTAGTCGAGTAACACTATTCCAATTGCTGCGATCCAACAAATCACTATCTTCGTTAACACTGGCGGATACAGCAGCAATATTTTTCTCTGTACGCATATGGTTAGGTGGCTTGATGTCCAATAGCGTGAAATTGGTGAAATTTGGTCACTTGAACTGCTTGCTCAGTAGGTCGATTATGACAATCGTAAAATGGTCACAGAGCACGAATTTTGATAATAAAATTCAATAATTTGTACGCGTTGTTCGGGTGTAAGACTTTCCATGATGAAATGGCAATGCTAACTGAGCATATTTGACTCTGACACTATTACTGCGCCTAAGGGTTTCCAATAAGAGTTTTAGCTTTGACTTATCTAGAAGGGCTTTCATTAATAATGAAAAAAAAAAATAAATAAAAAAATCAGCCAAATGACTTCCACGACCAATGTTGTACGGATACATCCAGGCTCTCTTGATAAAAGTCATCAAATCATTTTCGCACATTTGTGGCTCTACTTTATTGTAGAAGTGTGAAGTAGTATACTTCAATTGAATAGGGAAGGTTGGCATAAACTGTCTCTTGCACTTTGTCGCAAATCGCATAACAGTGCGTTAATGTTACCATTTCCGTAAAATGACCCGGCCAGGAAACTTTTCTGGTAAAAGGGTAATAATTTCGCCATTTATTTTTAACACGCATGTATTATAGCTCCGTCTTGTTGAAGATAAACGTCGACCACTGGTACTTGTCTTCAAGTTCCGCCCATAAAAGTTTATTGATGATGGTTTGATGGCGTGATCTATTCACAGAAACAGCCAAACTCGAAAAGACGTCTCCTCGTCGCACTGTAACACTTTATGGATATATAGCCCTCTCGACAAAGATTCTTCTGATAATTCTGCTTCTGATTTTTTGGTCAAATTCTTGATCAGTTTCATGCATTTCAAACATTTCGAATGTAACGAATGCTTATGATGGTTGATAAACGTACGAGTAAGTTCTTGCGTCAATTGAACCCCTTGGCATTATCACCAAGCTGCAGAAGTAAATTTATTAGTTTTTCTAGCGCGACGGGCACGATTTCGTGTCTAAACATCGTAAATTCAAAATTGTCGTATTAGCTCAAATTTCTGAACAATTCGTGGGCGAGAAAGTGTTTCAAGTCGGCCGAGAATACTTTTAACTTTTCGAATTGTATTAGCAAAATGTTCACCATTTTTGTAGTGATTTGTAACATTTAGAACATTTTACTGGGAAAAATAGCGGCAAATCTATTGTCAACGGATAGCCATTTTCACTAAACTTTGACATTACGGCAAGATACTTCGCGCTTTAGTTGTATTCAAAATAAACCTACCCCTTGCAAAATGATCTCTAAATTGCAGACGCATAGGGTAGGATAGCCAGCGAACCTCCGGAACATTGCAGAATCTTATTCTCTTCAAAAGTGTAGCACGGGAATCAGTCATAAAATGCCAATTTTGTAAGGTATTCAATTTCAGTTGTAAGACTCCGAAAATAGGCTTTTCGTTGTCAGTGCCGAGAAGTCTTATAATTGCAAGACTTGATCGTTGATTGCACAAAGCGGTTAGAAAAGCAGCAACTCACTTTGGACGTGTTTTATAATAAATAAATAACAACTCAAAATTGATATCTGGGTTCAATTCCCAGGCAAACTAACGAAAACCCGGAAAAAATATTTCTGACGTCACCGCTCTTTTTGAAGCCAATGAAAATCCTTGAAAAGTAAAATCGCCTGCATAGTCTTTCTAGTAGATGTCTCTCGCTTACTTTGTGGATAAAATGATGAAAAGAAGAATACCATGAGTGTAGCGAAATGGCCGTTGTCCACTGTACATATTTTATGCTCATTTTCGTTAAACCTCTCCTACAACTAACATAAGAGGACCAGCTTTACAGGAGAATCATCATCACTCTTATACTCGTAGTCTACTCTATTTTCTGATAATGAACGGCAAAAGTGCTTGTGACACTAAAATGAGACATTTAGGACTCGGGAGTTTCTCACGCAGGTGAGGTCTGCGTATGAATTAAACGGCTACAAATTGATTCGTGGCGATAGGTATAATCGAGTGGGCGGTGCTATATACATCAACAGGTGACTTAAATACAAATTTGTTGCTAAGTCTTGTCCCGATTCTCCTTTTGACTACTGTTTCGCGGAAATTACTGTTTCTAGTGGAAACAAATGTCTGATTGGTGTTGTCTATAGGCCAAATAGTAACGGCGACTTTTCACAATTTTTTAGTTTACTTGAAGAATTTTCACCGCATTATTTTGAAGTAATTATTTGTGGCGACTATAATTGTGATATCCTCTGTAAAGCGGGCTCAAAAGAATTCTTGGAAAAAATAAATACATTTGGCCTAGTGACAATTTACTCTAATAATCCAACTCATTTCACAGCTTCCGCATCTTCATTGTTAGACCTGTTTCTTGTCAATGATCCAGATAATACTCTTTTATACTCACAGCCCCGGTTTATTCTAAGCACGATCTAATTTCAGGATGATGCCTGAAACTTACTCTGCTTCGTATGAATACCGTGATTTTCTGAATCTAAGCCTTAGTCAACTAGAACATGATATATATCAGGTGAATTGGCAGCAGGTTTATTTCATGGTCTCAGCTGATGACCAAGTTAGCTTTTTGCAAAATGCAGTAGATAAAAACTTCCTTTTTAAAAAACACGTACCACTTAAACGGAAGTTAGTACGTAATGACAACAGTTCGTGGTTTACAGTTGAAATTCAGGATGCCATGAAACTGAGGGATCTGGCCTATAAACGTTGGAATCGCTTTCGTCTCGTGGAATCTCACGATGTTTTTTGTGTCTTGCGAAACAAAGTGCGTGCTAAAATCAGGGAAGCGAAACGCCGACTTATACGGTGAAATTCGATAAAAGCCTTGCACCTAAAACCTTGTGGAAAAATATTCGCGAGCTAGGTGTTGGCCTTCAGAAAGCACAGCTTCCTGAAAACATCAACGTAGATGCTCTAAACGCTGAATTTGCCAAAGTTCAGTGCTCCTCACCAAATGCCTTAGTACCAGATACATTCGAAATATTAAGTGACCGTAACTGTGACAATGAATTCTTTTTTCAAAGATTAAATGATGCAGATGTTGTAGGAGCTATATTGGATATCAAATCTAAAACTGTTGGTTGTGACGAAATAAATCCAGTATTCATTAAGATCATTTTGAATCATATTCTTCCAAAACTTACACATATATGTAACACTATTATATTAACTTCATCTTTTCCGATTGCTTGGAAATTTGCAAAAGTTGTTCCAATACTCAAAAAACCTGCTACCCGTCTTTTACCACCCGAATATAGGCCGGTCTCCATTCACTCCTTTCTGTCTAAGGTACTTGAAAAAATGTTACACAAGCAAATGTCGACTTTTATTAAAAATAACAAGCTTCTGAATCCGCATCAGTCTGGTTTTAGAGAATATCATAGCTGCACATCATCCATCTTAAACGTAGCCGACGATATCAGACAGGCAATGGATAGTGACCAGGTGTCCTTTCTTTGCCTTCTTGATTTTTCAAAAGCATTCGATACGGTCAATCACAAAATTTTGATCTCAAAACTGAGAAATCAATTTCGTTTCACAAAAAGTGCTGCTACACTGATGTTGTCGTACCTTTCTGACCAGAGACAAGCTGTTGTTGCTGGTAAAAACTCGTCCCGTTTTCTAAATTTATTGTCAGGAGTGCCTCAAGGATCTATTCTCGGCCCTCTATTGTTCAGTGTATTCATAAACGATCTTCCGCTTGCAGTCACAAATTCAGCAATTTACATGTATGCCGACGATGCACAAATCCGCCTGAGCTGCAAGCTTGGAATGATCGAGGACGGGGTCCAACAACTCAACAATGACCTTAAAGCCATTGCTCACTGGTCCGAAAAGAATAAGCTCTTTTTAAACTCAAAAAAATCTCAATGCATGATTATTTATAAAACCAAACTTGAAATGAGTTATTTTCCTGTCTTGTATCTCGGCAATGCTGTTCTACAATATGTGGAGAAAGTTAAGAACTTGGGCATCTGGTTTAACACTACCCTTAGCTGGGACCTTCACATTCGGCCAGTAATTTGCAAGATATATGGTTGCTTACGAACTCTATCGCTATCAAAAACTTTACACCCCAACATATTAGGCTCAGCTTAGCGAAAACCCTTTTTATGCCCATCATAACATACGGGTATCAGATTTTCTGTTGTCATAATACTCAAACTAGACGAAACCTAATTATAGCCTTTAACAACATAGTCCGGTACGTGTACAATCTTAAACGGTTTGACCACATATCGGCCTACTCAAAAAACATCCTGGGATGCAACCTATACATGAAATACTGTTCCCTTAAGACATTAAATAATTTGCTGATCAATAAAGAGCCACTGTACCTCTATGAAAAAATAGAATTTTGTATCTACAATCGCTCTTATATGTTTATTCAACCGAGATTTAATTGTAATAGCTCTGAGCGTCAATTGTTTGTTTATGTCATCAGGCAATTGAACTCCCTACCCCTCTTCATTAGAAAACTGAGAGGAACCAGTCAATTCGAGAGGGTGGTACTCGTATTTAGATTTTTGGCTGATAATAATATTTAAGTAGGTCCCGTTTAAATAAGAAAGCTTCTCTTTTATTTCCTAAAATGTGTTTCATCAAATAACATTTTAGTTTAAATGTCTATTCTAATATGAATTATGCTTAAACCAAAATATGTAAAATATGTAAACTTCTACATACTGAAAGGCTTTGAGTCTATATGTAAAAGATGTAAATCAATCAATCAATAAATGAAATGAAATGAAATGAAATGAAATCTTTACCACTGGAATTCATCAGTTATCTCATTTCCTTTAGTCTCACTATTGTCACTCGCGAATTCAGCATGTTTGGCAGTTGTTAGATACAGAGACAAGAATTTCCTTACATTGCCTTAAAATGTAGTAGCCTATCATAATCCTAAGGAGGAGAGCCTTTCTATGTCTAAACACACTTCAATGAGCCAAAAGTGACCTCTATGAATAAACACGATTTTTCGGTGAGATTGAGGATCGCCTTCAAACTGCCCAAGGCGTCACAGACTATGGTCTCGTGTCTTTAGGTTCTTCGTCAACTGGATCTTGTATGGGCGCAGGCTGTTTTGATCGACGTCGAATTGACGATTTCGGATCTTGCGCCACACTTCAACTCAACGAGGCTACAGTTTATTCAACACGACGAATAGAGAGCTCACATGGTTGGTTATGGGTACCAAAGAAAAATCATTTAATTTTCTATACGTTTCGCGAATTGAAGACCGATTTTCAAAATAAGTTTGAATGATGCAGAGGCCTTCTTTTGGTGTCTTAGTCTATTCATGATGATTTGCCAAACAAGTCATGAACAGGAACATCCTTTTTGACACTTCTTAAGCACGATGGCTAACAAAACAGGGACCATGTTCATGTTTTTTTTCATTTTGTGACTGCCACCGACAAGCAAATTAGAGAGTATGAGCGGAAGTTTTCACTTTTGAAGATTTGGGTGTCACCACCCTTTGGTCAACAAATTTGACACCTGCCCAAAAATGTGGTTTCGTATAGAGATGGGCGAAATAAATTTGTGGTCCAAACGCAATGATTTTCAACAAAAAGATCACTGACACTGAACGTTCTTAAACTAAAGTGCCGGAGTTCTTTCGACATCCCAAGAGCTACTTCCGAAATTCACTGAGGAACAAAATCATTCTAGGCAACGTATACAGTACATCACATCAGTCAGCTCACAGGCTTGCCAACAATTAGTTTAGTTCTAAAGACAATTTTGCTGATGTGAATCCTTTGCTAATTTTCAGCTGCAATTTCAGAACGATAAGCCGGAAACACCAATGCTATAAATTATCGCAATTTACAAGCCGCAAAGTGTGTAAGTTAATAAAAGTGATGTCACCCACATTGCCCTTGTTAGATTGTAAAATCATATAAAGCGTATTATCTTTTATGAAAGATAAAAACAAAGTCCCCTCATTTATTAACTTAACTTCCTGAAAATTTGCAAAAAAAATAAAATAAATAAAACCGACCAAATAGACCCTAAAATGTTTTCCACTTTTATCTTATCGACGGCGAATCTAAAACAAAACAAAAAACTACTGGCACTTGGCAGATGACATTTAGTGTATTCGTACGACATAGGCGCCAATTTAATTTTTTCGATTTTGGATAGGGAACTCTTATCGAGGAGTGACTTTTCTTGATAAAATTGCTAGAGAATGAAATATAGAGCAAACTTCCTGTACATCAGAGATTAAAGACTGAATCACTGACCACAGGTTCGAATCCCGAGCCAAATTGAGAAATTCTTTTTTTTTTGTTTTTTGATTCCTGATCAAACTACGCGAACTCAAAACAAAACAAGTAAAAGAAAAGAAATCAAGTGATGGATGGTGGAGAGCGTTCCGCTCTTCCCATAACGGGAGATACTAAAGGCAACAATACGGTTGCTGGTGCCGTTGCGAAAGGCATTAAGAGAAGGAGCAGGTTGAAAACCCCTCCTAATCTAAGGAAAAAAAAAATAAGTGCCGTGGTAAAAGACAAAGGTGTGGTCCAGTATGAGGGGGGCAAGAACAACTTTGCCTCTCTAGCAAATAAATAATATTACCAGCAGCATACAAAGGCTGGAAGAAAAAGTGTTTGCTATTAAACAAAAGCAAACAGCACGCAGGCAGAGGGAGCAAGTAGAAGCAGCGAGCTCCCAACAACAAATCTAGCAGCAGCAGAAACAACAACTGCAGCAAACAAAACAGCAGCAGCAGAAACAACAGCAGCAGCAGATACAGCAACAGCAGCTGAAAAAAAGCAGCAACAACAACAACAACAGGAGCCGCAGCAGCAGCAGACGAAGAAGAAGGAGAAGGTGCCTCCTATCAACGCCTATAAATTGGAGGTGAATGCAACCAAGGACCTATGTAAGTTGGTAATTGGTAGTAATTTTAATATTAAGCGATTGGGGAACGATCGCCATGCCATCCACTGTAATACAGTGGAGGGCTACGCGAAAGTGAAAGAGCTCCTAAAGGAAACGACGACGGAGCACTACTCATACACACCGAAGTGTGAAAAGCGGCAATCGATGCTGCTGAAGGGGTTGGAACCGTCTTCTGATCCTGAGGAGATCCTGGCACTGCTCAAAGAGAAGGAGTGCGAAGGACTCAAGTTTGTGGGGGTAAAGCCATTTACCACAGCTAGAGCCAGGCGGGAGAAACGGAGTTTGCCGTTCTTCCTGGTGCAGCTCAGTCCCGAAAGCCGTCTGGATAGTCTAAGGAGTATCAATGTCCTAGACTACCAGGTGGTTCACTGGGAAAAACTAAAAAGGAGCGAAGGCGTTATACAGTGCGTTCGCTGCCAGAGGTTCGGGCACGCCGCGTCGAACTGCCAAATGCAGCCTCGATGCGTGAAGTGTGTTAAGAACCACAGTTCCGAGGAGTGTGCTCTGGGTGTTGACGGAGCATCCGATAGATCGAAGCTCTCGTGCGTGTTATGTGGAAACGTGGGACACACCGCAAACTATCGGGGTTGTTCTAAGTTCGCTGACATTAAGAAAGCAAAACTGGCTCGGCAGCAGAAGTTGGAGGTCAAACGTTCACCTGTTCGGTTTCAAACACCAGCCGTCACGTCCCAAATTTCCTATGCCCAAATGGCGTCAGGTAGGTTGGTTACGGTACAGCAAGCGACTGTTGCTTCTCCGGCGCCAATGCCGAGAACAACGGAAGCTGCACCTAACATGCTGGCCATCTTGCTCGCAATCCAAGGGCAGATGGCTCAGCTGCAAAAGCAGGTACAAGAACAGGCCAAGCGGGTGGACCAGATCTATTGTCTGCTGCCGGGCCTAACGCAGCACATGTCGTAATGGGTACGCACATGGTGGAGTTTTTGAAGGTCCTTGCGGTGAATGTTAATTCACTGATTAGGATCGAACGAAGAGCCGCGATGTTTAAATTGCTACAAGACCAAACTCCTGATGTGCTTTTCGCTTGCGAAACCAAGCTAACCGATAAGCACAAACTGGAGTACAATAATTATATTGTTAGAAGAAGAAATCGACCCAGATCCAAACGTGGAGGCGGTGTCGCGATCCCTTATCAGGCCCATGCTGGTATTTGGTTGTCCCGTGTGGTTCAATGTACGAGCAAGCTTAATGGAAAAGATTCGGGTGTTTGAGAGGGCTTGTCTTCGCTTGTACACAACACCAGAGTCAGAGTACAAGAAATTTTATCCTAATGAGGTCCTTTACAACAGGGCGAACCTAATACGAGTGGACAACTTCGTAATTAAGCTAACTCGAAGGCACATTGCAAGAGCAATGACCTCGACGAATAACCTGATATCTGGGGCTTACTACCCCAATTACCTTTACCACGAGAGTGTGTGCTCTTCATTCCACCGGAAGCATTCCTCTACCTAGATCAGATAGGGTTGATCCAGGATAGATCAGCGGTGCCGTTAATCTTCCATGTCGTCCGAGCTGGGGACAGGCGACTCAACTACGGAAGAGACATCGCACACGGAAGTGTGGATCGCCTCAGGTTCAGTAGGGCGGTGGGGAATCGCGATAAGAGGTATGTCGTTCGGCAGCACCAGCATTTCTGGTGGTTGAATGATGGAGAAGATGTTTCGTCGTCGTTTCCGTCAATTACGGACCAGCCTCACTAATGAGGCAGAGCTGACCAATCTGTTTTCTCTGTAAATAGCGATGGCCAGCTTGCATAGGTTTATGTTAGCATCTAAGAAATATATACGTGTGTATATATATGTGTGTATTGTGTAGGTTAGGTAGGTTAAGGTATATTTTAAGTTAGATACTAAGTTTTTATAAAAAATAAAAAATTATGTCCATATGCTAAGTTTTTGTTAGCAATTTTTTTCTTAGCTTTAAGTATAGTTAATAAATATTAGTAAAGAAAATGTACATAAAGTCGAAAGACAAAGATATAAGTATTCAGAGTAGCTTAGAGTGCCTGTGTGGGGCCAGTAAGTTAGTATAAGATTGTTAAGTAATTTTAAGCTAGCATTTAAGCATTTTTTGTTAGTATGTAAGAGTTAATGATTAAGGAAATAAAATGCTTTAAAACTGAAAAAAAAACTGGAGCATCTGAAACACAATCTTGAAATTGTACTCATACCGATTGACGTCATTCTTTCATCTGACAATCTTATCACTATCATAAAGGTAAACAAATAATTGAACAGGCCTAAGGAAAGATATACGAGTGAGCATCTTAGATAGTTTAAGAATCGCACGATTAACTTGAGTAATTACTTACTTTGGACTTTTCACGTTTTTGTAGGACCTTAAACCTTTTTACTATCACTTATTTTATCATTCTGTAGATAGTGCAATGCTTGCAAAATATTGCATTTGATAACATGGAATAGTTGAAGTAAACACTAGTAACGCACCACAGCAGTTAAAAATTAATCAACAAGGTAAACTTGAATTCAAAATATTTTTCCGCATTGCAACGACCACGATAAGTCCATTATGAGTGCCATTAGTGTCAAACAGAAAACACCGTACTGATCGAAATACTTCAATCTGTCCAGGACAGTACCTAAACTTTCATAGTTGCTAAATTCGAATTTCGCAAAGCCAATGAAAAAGGGCATAAATTGACAGTAGCCTAAGTCATAAAGGCGCAATAGTCAGAACTGTTTGGTCTCCCCTATGATTTTTTGCAGACTCCGATCGGCAAGAGAATGAGAAATAGAAAGATGTTTCTACAGGTTTGCCATTGCTTGCTGAAAAAGTAGTGATGTCAGGACCTTTTTTTCGTTTTACGGTATTACAGTAGTCAATCCTAGGCCATGCAGACCAGTCAGTGGTATGGTCTAAAAAATACGAACAAACGGAAACTGAATCGAAATTATGAAAATTAGGGAGGAAAGAGAAAGACATCGACGCACGTTGGTTTTGAATGTTTGCAGATTATAACCACTAGGAAATAGACAGGGCAGTAGGGCATTTCATAACCGAGTTGTATGGCTTAAGAAAGAATCACAATATTTCAGAGTCATCCAAAAGAGGGTGCACCGATGAGCATTCATAGCAAGATTGGTGTTATGGTTGAAGGTATGTGTTGGAGGGTGTCAATTAACTATGTTATGGAATGTAAGCATATAAGTATGAGTGACGAGCGGTTTTGAATTCTATTTAACACGTTTACAGTGGTGTTTGGAGCATCTGACCTGATGTGAGCATTGTACTCCAATTTTAGGCTTCTAAATGCCTTGTGTTGTATATTGAGGCTAAATCAGAGGGGGTAAAATATTTTTAACATCGGTTGAAGAAAGCTAGACATTTCGCAAGAATTTTGACGACATATTCGGTCATTTCAACGTACGACGGGCGGAAAGGTAGAAGGATGAGAAAGGAAAAATTGTTTTTGTAGTGGTTTGAAACTCAAGTGTATTTGGTTTCGTTATTCGCTCTCTAGCGGTGGGAGTCCGAATAGGACGGAGAGTTTTTTCTTCACTCAGGGTGATTCGAAGTTATAATTCGCACTAGTTTTTTGTGGTTGAAACTAACAACAGCCAAATCTACATGTCAGTGTTATGCCTTCCCACGCAGAATTTTTCTGTCTGACTTCCAATTACACAAACGAAGAACTGACTTGTAATGGGCAGGATTCGAGCCTGAACCCTCCGAGTGAGAAGCGATTGCTAGTACCAATACACCACGGCCACCCCTTAAGTTGCCATTGACGTATACAACCAGCATTGAAAGTTTTTCGGTTTCCATCGGCGCCATCTTTTATGTCGGTAATGTAAACATTGAATAACTTTGACGTTTATCAACTGATTGATACGACCAAACAGTCGCTCGAATGGTTGACAGTAATTTTTGATGACCAACGAGGTCCATTTGCACTCTCTTGCGCAGTTAACAAGCAAAATTGCCGCATTTGGGGAAAGGAGAATCCACACAAGATCCATGAAACACCATTGCATGACCAAAAAGTGATATTATGTCTGCCCGCAAATGTGTGGAAAATGTCTCGACGGTTACTGGTTTCAAATCAAACAATGCAGTTTCTGAAACAAAAATTCCCTGGACGTGTGCTGCCAAAACTGGCGCCATTGACTGGCCACAAAGATCTCCAGATTTGACCCCTCCAGACATATTTTTGTACGCCAGCAAGCCTCATACCATTAACGATCTCAAAGCAAATATTCGCACCGAAATCATCGAAATCATACAGATGGCGAACCCTGTATGTTTCATTTATGGACAATGGCTGGGTATTTAATTTTTCCTTTAAAGACAGCATTAATGGTGGTTAGGTGGTGGAACTTGATGAGCTTAGCATACGCTTCTGTTCTTTTTCTACAGACCAAGGACGTGTGTGGGGAAACGAATATGAAGAGCAGAGAGTACTGTCGTCAGCAAAGGAATATATTGGATTAGAAGTGGAAGAGACCAATAATAAAGATAGAAAAGAGTGTGACAGACAGAACTGAGCCCTGCGGCACCCTACATTTATTTTGAGGATATCAATCGTAAAAGTCAACTTGATTTGAACATTCCGTAAGGTAGTTTCTAATCTATTGAAGAAGATTCGTCAACCCCAAATGCACGCATTTCCGACGGAAGAGCTCTCTCTTGCTTTCGCTAGATTGACGTAGACTTTGGTTCCACTTTTCGGTAAGACATGTTATCATATCATCAGTGTTGAAAATCGTACCATGACATTGGAAATAGGGACGTAAGTCATAGGAGGAGACAGAAGAAGATTCGCTGGATGAATGCTATTTTCCATCTACCCGGAGAGTGTCCTAAAGAGTAGGATTATTGAAAGAGCTTACAGTGGTTTTGCCAGTGTGCAAGAACACCTTGGAAATTTTGCTTGTGTAGTTCAAAGTGTGGAGGAAAATCCAGGTTTGTCGATCTCAGGAATTGTCCATTTCAAAAACACTTGGTTCATAGAGCATATGCGACTCAATTGAGGTAAAGCCAGCCGACCATCGTCAATGTCGTAACTCTGCCAATTGGATGTTAGAATGCATGAAATTGATCAAGAATATAACCGGAAAATCGTTTTGAGCGATTAGGCACATTCCCGTCTTTAAGATTCTATTTATAAGCTGAATTGGCGAATTTGGGACTTAGAAGGTCGAAGAATGATTGTCGGAAATTCTCCCTATCCCCAACGCGTTGCTGTTTGGTTGAGTTTTGGGCAGGAGGAATCATTGGACCTGCATTGGAATCATGGAATCATTGATGTAAGTACACACAATTTGCAGTTTCAAATGTAAAATTCCATTTCTTCTATCAGAACAACACTAAGTGAGGCGGAGTGGACGAGCATAAGCAACTGTGTTCGGTCTAAATGATGTTCTGGTCTATAATTGTCTCGCGATACTTCATGAATTCCATAATTTAAATCTGCTATCGTATACAGAATGCTTATTGAGACACATGCAATGTCAAGATTATCTCTGAGAGCCGCAAGTTTGCCATAAAGAGCCAATAAATATAGGGAACACGATAGGACTTAACACAGACACTTGAGGCACATCTTAGTTAATGAAAAATTGTCTATTTCTGTACTTTGTTTGCGGTCTTTTAAATACAACATAATCCAATGAAGATGAGGTCACAAAATCCTGTACAATATAAGTTTTCCAAAAGAATATCATCGTTAACTATGTCAAACGCCTTCTTAAAGTGAAAAAGGGTTGTCTTGTTCAAATCATTCATCACATTATATCATCACATGTATGTAGGTGCCAGTCATATCAACCTCGTAGGTCTCCAGTGTTTCCACTATGTACATATCTGTATGTCGTCATACCCTTAAGTGTATCCTTTAAATTGAGAGCGGTTGTTGGCAGAGCATAACAAAATTGGTTTTACGTTCTGAATTTCAATCGAAAGTAGGAAATGCAGTTGTAGTCACTTTTAATGACCTTCTGGCATACTAGTTGCATAATATTTTTTGTTGTCCTTAAAGAATTTGTTTTCCTGCGGCAAATTTAAACGACTTTAACCAGATTGCTTGAATTCGTGACACCAAGTACTTTAACGATCGCCTGACGTCAGCCAACATTTTTTCTCAAATTCATCTTTTCTCTGTTGATAAGGTATTCGAAATTCAAAGTCCTGTTTCCTAACGAAAACCTCGTTAAAATTTGCATGCGCATACACAAGAATCTCATTCCTATCCTGAGGCAATGCATTTTCTCCCCTTCCAACCAACACAAGGCTTTGTTTCCTTTCAGTGAAATTTTTATCAACTCCCCCAAAGAATAAAGGAGGGCAAAAAAATTGTCAACTAAGCGCACAACTCCACCAATTATACTTTTATTCCTCTCGATTGTGCGGCAAACAATAAAAACCACTTAAAGACGACAAAAAAGAAGAAAAAAAAAACACTGCAACACCACCCCAGAGGTTCGGCTCCAACCCCCCATTTTCTAGATACTCTATTCATTCACAAAAAAACTCACTCATTCATGAAAACACATACACATAGGAAAATGTTGTAGTATAGTCAACTTTTTTTTTATTACTAAAATCACTTTTATAAAACGTTGCCCACTTGAAATACGTACATTGTACAATTTCGAGTAACGAGTTGGGAGTAACGAAAATGTCCTTTCATTCTGAGATCGCCAGCGTCATCATCTTCGTCGTCGCCGGGGCTAAAAACACAATAGAGCCACTGAAAGACGACGGATACACGACCCACATAGAACATATTTGTACAATTCAGAGACGGTGAAAATGTCTCCTGGCACATCCTTGTTGTTTATTTTTTTGCATCCTTTTTAGTTCATTTTGTTTCCTTGTTTTTCTGTTGTTCCCTTTTCTTAAGAATCAACACATTTCACATTCCTCTTGGGATATCTCTATTTTCTACAAGCAAAAAGGAATTTCGAAAAAGGAAAGACGAAAACGAAAGCATAAATAAGGCCGATACCAAAGGGAATGGCGGAAAAGAGAAGAAAAAATCGCATGCTCTTTGGCTAAAGTTTAACCCGATTAAGTTAGTGATGTATGGTATATACGAGTATTTTCGTCCTCCGTTTGCTGACGCTAACGCTGCCGCCTGACGTACATATGTACATATTGTAAGTGCAAGCCAGGAATGTTAGATACACGAGTGAGGATTTTCTCAAAGGCAATCGTAGAGCCTGGGAGTGAGTATCCTTGCAACTGGTAATTTGCCAAAGCTGCTCTGGTTTTCTATGAAAAGAATATTTTCTCACTTGTGCTTCAGTTTATATGGAGTTTTGTAATTTATTCTTTTAATACAGAGAAATTGGATTTGTTGCTGGCATCCTCGTATAGAGGTAAGTGAATTGTGAAATTTTCAGTTATATAAGGAGGCATTCCCCACGCCAGAGTCATGTCTTATGTTAACCCACTAGTTGAAGAACATTCCAGAAGGCTGGAATGGACGTTTATTTTCTGCAAACGGAAGGAAAAAATTATTAGAACGTGACCAGATGAGGAAAATAGTCATAGGAGACGTCTGGGGAATGATTTATTCGAGCACAAATACCATAGGGCGGACAGTTTAAATTAGATTTTGGCAATGACAATAAAATTTAAGTCACATTTTGTGGGGGTGAAGCTGATTTTTGATTTTTTACTGAGTTGAAGATTGTTGAGAACAAACCGTAATGTTTGTTGGCGATAGTAGCAATTATTCTGTCGGTTTTTGCCGTTTAAGGATGTCACGAATGACCGTAATAACAAATTGGTTTCAAAGGCACTTTAACAGGACGAGGATCGAGCCGAATCGAGATATTGGTGGTATTACTCCAATCCAAGTAAATGGCGTAAAGTTATACAAATATCACCTTTCCTTCGGCACATCCGGCAAACATCCAAATTAGTCCAGTCTTTCACTGCTTTTTAAGACGATCTGTTTCGCCAACGCTTTGTAAACCCTGTTATCATGCAAATCGAAAAATTCAAGGAACAGGGCGACTTTTCCAGCGCTATACGTACTACCAACTGTAGCTAAGACATCTGGAAAATGAACGAAGTTGAGGTCTAAGGCCTAGTGGATTATGCAGACTACATCAGGATCACAATAAGGGTCGTAGACAATGCTAAAAGACATCTAATCGTACAACGGCCTGTTAAATCTGACGGTTACGGAATATCAATTGTGAAACGGATCGATTATTGTTCGAAAATACTGCCGAAAAACCGTCTGTGTAAATTTAATCGATACGTTTCTCCTTCAATTCGCCTTGTTTCAGAATGAAATCTTCAAAAAGCAAGGAACTAGAAAGGATAATGGCTTAGCACCGATCGTGATCGTGTCTTATTGGGGTTCTCCACAATCTATCTTCACGTGGTTCTTCGATTGTTCAATGTGCCGATTTATACTAGTTTTCATTCTGATCTTAGAGTACTTGATAAGCGTTCCTTTTAGATGGAAACGAAGTGTACTTTTCCAATTTTAATTTCACTCGAGTATGGCGGAAAATATTGAATTTCCGTAGTTTATTGTTTAAGAGGTCGTTGTAGTAGTAAGCTTATCGGGGTAAAGAATAAGTCCGTCTGTATATCTGTTGTATATGCTTGTGACGGTGGCTACAAAACGCCTATACGTATCACGCGATGGCCTTTCATTATTGGTCGAACTGTTTCATGTAATACGGGCCACTGCCAGATTATTCTATAAACCACAATATCCCATGGAACCTTTTTTCATGATTTTGAAACAGTATGCAGCCAAGAATACATGGTCTACTGTCCGTTCAGAGATAATTAAAAAAATACGGGCTAGATGCTGGTGAGAGAGAGTCTTCTACTAGAAGTTGATTAACTGGTCCAAGAGAAGTGTTGACAACTTTTCCTTGATTTCGTCTGCAGTGATCGGTAAACATTTCTCTATCAGTATGAGCTTTTAGGAGGTAAGGATGACATGACCAACGAAAGCTGTGACGTCCTAGACCAGACTTAAGAGTATGTCCCAGCTATTACACCAACCTTGTGCAAGGAAATTTTAACGAAGGGCTTTGAATGGGTAATCGGAAAATACAGTCTACATGACGTATTAGTAGCCAGCTCGCGTGGATCCGCATAACATCCATAAAGGGTCTTTCCCTGATCAATCAACAGTTAACCAGATTGATTCAGACAGATCATTGTTTTGCTACAGCCAGGGTATGAATGAGTTATCACAAGCGCAGCGGGGTTAAGCACTCCTAAGGCCACCAAGGATCAACATTGAGAATTTGCAAACGCAAGATACCAATAGTATCTTTCCTGATCGCATTTCCATAAAGCTCTCTTTAAAACCTAGACTCTATACATAAACCGTAGAACACCAATGGGAATGTAGTCAACGAACCATCGCCTAAAGCGAAGTCTCTGGTTTGCAAATGATTGTAGGCAGGTTGTCGTTGCACGGACAATTTCCCACACTCCTTCCTTCAAAACAAAGATCGAACTATCACAATAATCCACAAAGCCCAAGTTGGATTCAGTTCACTTACCAGGTGTTAGATGACGAGATGTTCGATAAGATGCAGTTGCCAGATTTTAAGGTGTCCAAGAGGGAAATACTTAGAGCTGTGATGCGGATATTCGATCTACTTGGACTCATCTCCATCTACGTCATCCGTGGTCGCATTGTTCTGCAAGAAGTCTGGATGGAAGGATTTGACTGGGACGAACCAGTATCAAAGGATCTACGAGATAAGTGGATTTCATTCGTGACGGATTTAAGGAGCATTGACCGACTTAGAATTCCTCGGCGGTACTTGTCATGGAACCCGGACGACTCTAATAACAAGTTACTCATCTTCGTCGATGCTTCGGAGAAAGCCTTTGCTGCTGCCGCTTATCTTCGTTTCGAGCGGGAAGGACAGGTAGAAGTCGCGTTGGTTATGGCTTAGGCTAAAGTCGCGCCTGTAAAAAGATTGTCGGTGCCACGGTTGGAGCTACAAGCTGCCGTGCTAGGAGTTCGACTGCTGACCACCATAAGGAGCTCGCACACGGTCCCGATCCACGAGGTGATCTTCCTGTCAGATTCTAAGACGGTTCTCGCCTGGATCAACTCAACGAAGTTTAAGTTCCCGTCGTTTGTGGCTACTAGAGTGGGCGAAATTTTAGATTCTTCATCTCCTCGACAATGGTTCTATGTGGGGACAGTGGACAATGTAGCAGATGACGGAACGAGGTGGACTGACGATATGATCGGCCATCAGGAGGCGCGTTGGTTTAAGGGCCCTGCTTTTCTTCTAAAGCCAGTTGAGGAATGGCCAATCACGCCGGGTAGCGCGGACGAAGCGCTGGAGTTGGTAGAGGACGGGATAAGAATTCTCGTTCATGAGCGTAGCAAGGGGGTAAGCTTTTCCGTTTTTGAGGAATTGCGGCCTCGGTTCAGGGGAAGTGGACGTCGGCCGTCAGAGTTATAGGCTTCATTCTCCGTTTTATGGACATATGCCAAAGAAAGGAAGTGGAAAGAACATATGCAGCCGAACAAGAGCTGGTGTTGGGTTACATGCCAGAATGGTAGTCTGCAAAGAACATGGGCAACTTATAGAGTCGCAGTCAGCATATTGTAAAATGGTGATGATAGTAGAAAATCCCCCTGCCAAGCAGATTTAGGCATACACATTGGACGAAGACAGGAGAATTTCGTCCCCCTGTCCCAGCGAAGTTAAGTTAGCAATATCTAAAATTTACTGGTGCAGACGGGCTACCTCTTGAGCTGCTTAGAGCAGCTGGGGATGACCTGATTGAGAACATGCATCAGCATCAGGCCCGATGTCTGGAACTCAGTATCGTTTGTCGCATCCACAAGAAACGAGACTCTTTTGACTGCGCCAACTATAAGTCTCCTAACTATCGCCTTCGAGATCCTTTCTGGCCATATTATGTGAGCCTCTTAAACCATTCATAAATCACTTTGGTCTATATTAGCGAGATTTCAGGCCAGGAAAGTTCGTCATCGATCAAATATTCACACTACCGCAGATCTTGGCAAAGATCCGTGAATATCAGATCGGCACTTACCATCTATTTCTTGACTTCAAATCTGCATATTAGCTCTTGCTTTATTAAACGGAAAGCTAGTTTTTACGACTTTCTTTTGACTCCGTCTGATGCAATGACAGAAGAAGCCCTGTTTCTGCGAAACTCAGGAATCGACTTTCTCTGTGTCCGGGAATAATTTCGTCCAGAATTTGAGCCAGGAAAGAAATATAGTCTTGTCTTAATGGATTTCTCCGAAAACGATCTGTGATGCATCTCATTAAACGAGCTTTAAAAAGCAAACCTTGTCTGAACACAAGAAAAAAGCTCAATTAACTGAGTCGTGTTTGGTCTTGTTTGCACCAAAATCACTGACGAATTGTTCATCAAAAACATCGTGACGATCATAGCGTTCTGTTGCTTATTCACAGAAACTCTAATTCTGTTTGCTCTAATTCAAATGTCAAAACCCAATTGACATTCGACGCCATTTGTAAAATCTATGGCCCTTTCCGATAGGGTCATACATTATGGCGCACCTTGTACCTGCTAGCAGTGCTCATAAGTGGTTTATCAGGACCTGAACCTGATGTTAGGACTTGTGTCTTTGATTAGGGCTTCCATTAACAGCTGGGTTCCTTGTGATCATTCATCATCAAGACATTGCCAAAAGTCTTCCATACGCACGCTTTTAAAAGGTCAGCGGCTGTCCTACTATCTCTCTGTAGGAATGACTGCAGACCGCTTTTTGGCGCATACGGGTGATGCTTATTGGCTCTGTACAGCTAACTTCGCTTTTTTAAAACACGTTGGTATGTTAAGCATAAGTGACATAACACCTTGTGAAGCTCACATTAAGAGAAAAAACACCGTAGGTCTTACAGGTTGATGTTGTGTGAGCTATAGACACTTTATCACTGAAACGTTTACTTATCTGTCAACGAAAGACTGATAAATTCCAGTAAAAGGAACATGCAATGGACCAGTTCTATGTCTGTTTGCTCTGTGGCGACAGAGGAACAAAAACAAATTGTGTCTAGGGGATGATTTAGTGAATTAACTCTTAACAGGGTTCAGAGATTGTCGGATGTCTTTATAGCCTATTGTTGATACAATATTTTCTTATCGGAAGGAATCACAACAGCAACAACACTTTCTATAAAGGATTCCACTCAGATTGATTTTTTGAAAGTTTTTCCTGATGGGACAGCTTCTTGCCCACCCAGCAAACATATTTAAATCAGAATCCTATTAAACTTACAAGCTTACTACCCTACCTGCGTACGCTGATAGCGCATGACTTATGTAGAATCGATTTTATAGATCCTGCTATGCATCCGTTCGTTTGACCGTGCTTCCTTCCTGAGCCGAGAACTATTTTTGTTTTTTATAATTAATTAGCGCCTGCTCAGGGTTATTTTATCCTTAAAATGTTTGCACACAGCACGGGCGAAACCCTGCCACTTGAACTTCACATAACTTGGATGTGATCTTTTTGATTTCCGTGACTGCATTAAATGCATTTGAATGGTGCCTTTCGTGACATATGTATGTGAACTTTTCCTGTTGCGTATTCCTGTGAAAATCTCTCCTAGGAAATATTGCATTAAGGCCGACGAAGCGTTCAGCATAAATAGCTTGTGATTGGTGAATAATGGTCTCGCGCAGCCAGTGTCTTTTAGAGCTGTAGCAAATTCTTTTCCCATTACCATGAATCTCTCTTTCTATTTATGTAAAAAAAATATACATTTCCAGTATTAATTAATCTTTTAAAGAGTATCGGTCAAATCGCCCACCCCTGCGGAACCCCATCAATAATTTCTTGTTAGAACAGAACATCAAATGCTATTCAAAAAAAAAGAAGAAAAATCTTGTTTAATTGAAAATACGGATTGATTGAAGCCCCCAATTTGTACAAAGAAGAACAAAATTAATGGGAAAACAATTTCAGCAAAATAAAAAGGCAAAAAAACAATCATCCGCTTCGTAGGAAGAACGTCCTCATTTCCGATTTCATTACGAATTTTCGCCACTGCCCCATTTTTACCAATCAATCGATCAATCACACTTGATACTCGAGAACAAATCGAAATTCCAACTCGGATAGCACATGTTTCAATCGCAATTGAACCAATAACAAATTAAAATAAAATACTTTTATCCGTACACGTGTTGTGTTGTTATGAACCAACGACTTCCGGCCTTGTTGTTCCACTGCCTCACTTTCAACCGTATCAAATTGAAATAGAGTATACCACGGCCACACGTCCAATTTCCATCCCCAAATCTCGGGATTCTATATTATCTGAATCACATTCATGCTACTAAGCCATGTAAATATTCTCAATAGGATTTCATCTAATACCAACCTTAACCGCGTTGTCGTCTTAATGTATCCACGTGTATGCTGCTGCTGTGCTCCGACAAGAAAAACAAATATATTTGCCCTCACTTAAATCACATTCCGTTTTTAATCAGAATCGAGAAATGGTCATTCTGAAGGAAGCCTTAAAAGTGATACATCCTCTCAGAACAAACGCACAAAGGACATCACAGAAAGGGTGCCTTTGGAAGAACAATTCCGTTCCGGAGGATTCGGATTCTTCCAACCGAGGAGTAATGTGAGTTTTATTCAAATGCGGGCGACATTCTACAACATTTCTTTTTTTAGCTCCAAAAAACATTCGTTTTCCAAAGTTCCGTTTCAACTAGAAAAAAGGAAAGAAAATCGAAAAAAAAAAATCTGAGCATAATGGGTACAAATGAGTGTGCCTTGGCCATGAGCCAGGTGACACAGAGACGACTCCTGGGAGCTGCCATCCTGCCGGGGTGATGCTTTGCTTCACAACAAAAATTTCATATCGTCTGCCAATAAAATTTCGAGAGGAAACTCATCGGAAAGTTTTGGCCTAAATGTATGTCCAGCAGAGACAACAATGTTTGGTTTAGAGAAATTTGTATGCCATGGAAGGTCATGGAAACATGGACCATGTTTCTGGAGCTTTTTTCGAATTTTTCTTTTTTTTCTTTTCAGTTGAGGTTGTTGCGGTCAGCATTGAAGTAGAGTAAAGGGATTTATCTGAGCTAGTAACCTCGTTGTGGTTTCGTTTCCTTTTCATTATGTGAAGTACAAGTACACTTTGGTGGTTGGGTATTGCAGTATATTAAGATGCGGGTCAGGCCAAAGAGTGTTTCAGATGTGATAATGTTTCAAACGACATCTTGCAAAAGGAATACTTATTCTGTGGTTTTCGAAAGGAAGAGCAATTTAAGAAAAAGAATTTTGTTTAAGTTTTCGAAACCTAAGGCTTGGAGAAGATATCATTTGTAAAAGGAAAAGTGGGCATTTTTTTTACTTGCATTCAGTTGCTGTTTGTTTATAAGTTATAAAGGGCTTCAAGGTCAGGGTTTTTTCCCCATCATCTGTCACCATCTGTCACCATCTTTATTAAAGAGTTTTGCCTGGGTAACGTTCAGTGTTTGTAGAGAACTATGCCAATTCTACGATCAACATAATCGATCAAGCCACTGAAAAGAATGCTCAGAGTACGCTCAGATGAAAATATCGGCGCCGTTGAGGAAGTTCCTAATTCAACAATTAGTCATCGTGCGCAAGAACTTAGCCTGCATTGGTCGACTTTGCGCAAGGATTTTGGCAAAGTCGCGGGATTCAATTGCACAAGAATTGAAGTTAGGCGATCATCGTTTGCGTCGTGACTTTGCTGATTGGACGCTTCAACGGTTTGAAGTTGATCCACTTGTTTTGACCGATGAATTTTGTTCAGTAAGGAGGTTCACTTCTGTCTCAGTGGCTTTGTTAATATGGAAAATTTTCGAATTTGGAGCGAGGAAAATCTTAAGGTAATCCATCAGCAATAGAAAAATGTATTGTTTAGTTCGGTCAATGGACTGGGGGCATTATCGGTCAGTACTTCTTCAAAAATGAGGAAATTCTAAATGGGGTCTAGTGCAGTCTAGTGGAACCAGTTGAACTTGTATTCAAAAGGGCAAAAACCTAAGCAATCTCCCTGGTAAGACATCCAATTGTCGAAAAAGTATTTCCTTAAACATTTTCTTCGACTACGCGATATTGTCTCGCATTCACACAGTATGTGTGTTATGTCCTCAACAGCTTGCTTATCCTGTCCGAAGCTTATCCCTGTTTAATTTTATTAAGTCCCTAGATCTTTTGTCGTCAAAAAATGGCCAGAGAGCCTTGCATACCCTGTGTTCTTCAAGACTTAAGGACCACCTTAGGTTGGCAGTCTTTACGATTTTTTCCTCGATAGTGCCCCCTTGCTATGCAAAGGGGAGGTTTGATGTTAGCAACCTCACGTCAGAACCTCTGATTGGAAAACACTGCTTGCGCCCGGTATTCTTAGTTCTAGGTCTTCTGAGAAGATACCAGAACCTGTTCCTTCATCTGTTTTCGAACCGTCTGTGAAAATTACAATTTCATTTGGCCCGATTATTGCATTTTTTTTGCCAGACCTCCCTCTCCGGATATATTATATTATTCGGAATGTCGAAGTCGAGCAAGGAAATAATCTCATCCCTTAGAATCTAGTCCACTAGGACCGTGCCACGTCCGAAACTACTTCTCTTGAAGTGACCCAAATTAGTGTGTCGTATCGCACTGTTGCGAGCAAGTTTTTTGATCTGTAAAGCAGGCATTGTTAAGTGCAGAAAGGATCTGTTCCTAATCCCGAATCTCCAATAATCGCTCTAGCGGTTTTAGCATAAATAATGACAGACTTATTGGTCTGAAATCTTTTTTGTTTCCCTCCAAGCTATTGGTATGTACCCTATTTTTAGAGACTGTGTCTAATAATTTCCATAATTTTTTGGATTGCTATCTCCGGTGCTTTCTATAGCATAATCGGTAGAATACCATCCTATGGTCTCACATGATTTGGCTAGACTATTTTGTGCAGGATATTTAAAATCGTTTGCCTATGCGGACAAGCCAACAAAGATTAAAACCTTGGAAGCCAAAATCGTACGCACCATTCGTGAGACACGACCTCATATGCTCGAAAAAGAGATCGAAAATTAAATCTACGTAATCCATGTAACTCCAAACCTAAGGAAAGCCTCTAGTTATCGCAAGCCCTGCAAACCCCCTTGGTGGACAAGCGGACTAAAAAGACACAGAACAGAGATCAGAAAACTTTATATTGTAGAACAGCCAAACACACTAGTAGTGGAGAGGATGGGACCAACTATAGGTCTGAACTACACTAGAAACGATAGACCAACAATCCAACAACCCCGAAATATTTGAAAGACTCCAATGTAGTAGAGACAGAGAACCCCGTCAATATTGTTTCTTATGGAAACTCACTTCACGGGATGTAAGGATGTTGATGAACAGGTATTAACTGGCATCACAACATCAACTCCCAACGACCACATAATCTCTAGCCTGATCACAGATATAGAATAACATGGGCGATCAAATCGTTCAACCCCTACAAATCAGAGGAAATAGACGAGATAATCCCGGCCATGTTGCAACACGCTCTTCCATATATCATATCTTGGCTTAAAATTATCTTTATCGGGTGCCTAAACCTGGGCTACATCCCAAACAACTGGAAAGAAATAAAAGTGGTTTTTATTCCCAAAGCAGGAAGACCTAACCACTCCTCTGCTAAGGATTACAGACCCATAAATCTCTCCTCGTTTCTGTTAAAAACTGTTCTAGATCAACACATGTATGAACTGGTACTCGTATAAGGCGAAAACTCAACAAACACAACCTCAACACGCTTGCCAGTCAGTAGGGACAGCACTACACGAGGTTATAGCTACCATAAAAAAGAATATGCAATATGGCGACCTTCCTAGATATCGAAGGAGAATTTAATAATGTAAGCACCGGATCTATTGTACAAGGGGACGACCTTGGACAAGCTCCATGTGAAAACAACAACTTTAGAACATGCTAAAGAACTGAACAGAATTTGGGAGAATCGCAGCTAGGCAAACGGTTGCAAGAGTACGAGAGTAAACGACGTCCTTACAAGTTTCGAACAGAAGGGTGTTAAGGCAGTAGCCTACGTCCAGGACTTAGTTATTTTGGTGGGAGAAAAACATCTTCCAACGGTCAGCGAACTAATGGAGTCGGCTTTAACCTCACATAACCGAACTAGTGTTGCTCTCAAGAAAAAGTTTCATCTTCCCGGCATCAGCAGTGTTAGGATATAACTTTCATCCGAAGCTAAATATCTAGGAATTATTCTAGACAGTAAGATCAGCATAGTATCGAAGAAAGAATCAGAAAAACATTAGGAGCATTATACACATGCCAAAGAACCTTTGGTAAACTTTGGGGACTAAGTCATGAATAATACACTGGATGTATGTTACATGACCAGAGTTAGACCCCTTTTTAAATATTGTGCGCGCTGGTTTGGTGGAAAGTCGCGAAAGGACTAGTTATCCCAAAATACTCACACAAGTTTACATGAGTGTTCAGGTCTGTTTAAGCGGCACTAGGCGAATTCCTTAAATGCACGGCTTCCAAAAGCTCGATCACACTAAAAGAATCAGGCCAAAGGACACTCGTCTATAATACAGGAGTACGAACCATCAAAACTGACAAAGTGTAGTGACTACATCGTGATAAGTGTGGACTTTGATAAAAGTTTCTTCACATCGTTTCCTAGCCGACATGACTGGTCATCTAACACTGCCAAGAACAGTAAAAAATTTCACCTCTACACGCACGGCTCCAAAATGTTAGAACAGAAATAGTTGCCATTCGTAAAGCTGCACATTCTGAACTACTCATGAAACTTGATACCTCAGAGATCTCTAGCTTTGTGGACAGTCAAGCAGCCATGAAAGTTTTATCAAGTGAAACCACCAAATCAATAGAGGTTCAAAAATGTCGTCAAATTACCATATCTGCTGTATACCTGGACACAAAAGTGAAAGGGAATGAGAAAGCGGATGAGCTAGCAAGTGAGGGTGCCTCTCTGCATAGGAATAACATGCACTACGATATTAATATCCCAATTGAAACGTTGAAACATGAAACTTATAGCCATAGAATGATCCAACAAATCAAGCATGGAACTCCAATAGTAACTGGTTCAGCGTGAAAACAGGTACCCTCCTGCAGAATAGGACCCTCTCTTCTCAAGAAGCTGTACGCACGGAGAGGAAATCACTCACTTGCTTAACGACTGCCCTCCAAATACGCCGTGCCAGACACCTGGGGTACAGACTTTTTAGAGAATTTAAGGACGTCAGCAAAGCAAAACTTCTTCTCCGATCTGGCTCGTTTTCAGCCAACACAAGCTAGATATGACCCACCATAATAATAATAATAAGGGAATACTCCAACAACGTTAATAGGGAATCACAATACACCAATAGGCCTACGTGTATGCTTGTCCTTTAGGGACTAGAACATCCCTTATTACTTAACCTAATCTACCAAGCAGCAGGATATGGAAATTTTTTAAGTGTTCTTCCCAGAATTCACACTTTATAATATAATACGAGTACCTGCTGCGTGGAGCAATTTGAGGGCCTAGTGCTCCCATCATCTTATGCTGCCTATAGAGAGTGGTAGACTTTTTCAAACTGCGGACTGATTTTGAAATTATATTTACATCCAACGCAAGAAATATTTCGTATTTGTAAACAAAAGATTTTCGATCTTCGATCTTCAATCTATCATCCCTCATGTAGAAAAGGTTGGATTAGCTGATTGATATGTGTCGAGCCAGCAATGTATTCATGTAGAGTTTCCGTAGAATAGCATGCCTTATTTTAAGGTCATAATTCAGCCCCAGAATAGCATGTCTAAAGTTTATGGCCCTTATTCTAGCCCTAGAATAGACAGCTTTATTCCTAAGACCGTGTTTCCAGCTCAAAAATAGCGTGCCTAAATGTTAAGGCTGCTATACTAGTCCTAGAATAGCATGCCCAAACCTTAAGGCTTCAAATCTAGCCCTAGAACAGAACTTCTAGATTTTGAGGCCCTAATTCTAACCCAAGAATGTCATGCCTTATTTTAAGGCTGTAATTCTAGCCCCAGAATAGCATGCCTAAAGTGTAAGGTCGTTATTCTAGCCCAAGAATAACGTGTCTACATCCATATACCATAATTATAGCCCTAGAGTAGTATGCCTTAACATATATTCTGTAAATCTAACGCCAAAATACCATGCCTAAAGCTTAAGACCGCAATTCTAGTCCTAGAACAGCATTCCTTACTTTAAGGCCGTAATTCTAGCCCTAGAATAGCATACCCAAATCTTAAGGGCGTTATTTGGACTAAGTAGGTATTTGTTTGTCCGGTGTGCTATTTGGGTAGCACTCACGTCTCCTACATTTGCGCTTATAGGAAGCACAAACATACGTTAGAATGAGCTGTTAAAACAACCTGTAACACATTTTGGTCCGGGATATATCAGATTGGGGAAAAAGTATCAGGCCTTTTGTAGTAAAAATTCAGAAAATTTTATTCCTATATTCAGAATTCATTTTAGTGATCCAAATATTGTTCATTTTGTTCGACCACTTTCTGTCATTTTTGTTTTTTAGCTAGAACCAGTATTCCATCAGTGTAGAATCTTTGGGGCTTTCTTATTTTCACATATTTTGAAGCCGATTTTACGTCAGCAAGAGAGTGTTGCAGAGATTGGAACAATGATAGTCTGAGGGTGCAATGTCAGGACTATACGGTGGATGGTTCAAAACTTTCCAGCAAAGATCTTTAAATTTTTGCGGATCTGGCATTGTCATGATAAAACACCTCAACTTTCCTGTTGATCAATTGTGGCCTCTTTTTTTCAATTGCTTGGTTCAACCGCTGGCAGTAGACATTCGAATCGTTTGACCAGGCGGTAGTAGTTCATGATAGTTGATACCCTTCCATCCACCTCACAAAATACACAGCATCACTTTCCTTGACTATCCTGGCTTTGCTACCTTTTCAACCAAGAACGCTTTCGCACCACATCATCGTTTCTGACCCATTTTTGATCACCCCTTACTCGCTTCAAAAATGGCTCGATTTGTGGTCGATCAACTGATCTGTCAACTGTTATTCCTGCATGTTATTTGACATTTGTGGGATCAGCAGTTTATCAAAACAAGCCGCTGGCTAGACAAAAACTCATTTCAGAGGCTTTGAACTTAATCAATACCCTAATTCAGTCAAACAAAATGCTCAATAATATTGGTACAAATACCGACCCCTGCGGCATCTTTCTTTTGACCAAATATTCGCTTTTGTGTTCATATGTTCGGATTCAATTGATAGCAATTTTACGTTCTACTGTATGTCCTGTACTATGATCATCACATCATCCCTATGCCTTGTAAAGGGATATAATGGTGTAGTTCGGCCTTGTCTACCGTTTTCTATGTCCTATTACGATGTAAACTAATCAGTTCTTCACTGTTTTTTTTTTTTACTTTAACATCATCGATAACGTCCACATGGATACAAACCTGCAGGATCTCAACCAATTGACAAGACTGTATTCATGTCTATCAAACAAATGGCTTTCAAATGATTCATCCGCAAAGATACTTAACACAGAAACCTTGACCATAATTGATTTGTTCGTGTTTAAAATTGGTAATGTACACTTGTCGTCGCCGTTGTTGTTGCCAGAGGTTCTCCAGTCAGAGTACCAAACCAGCCGGTGACTCCACCGAGCAAAAGCAACAGTGGGGCAAAGACTTCGCTTATATTAGAAGTCAGCCCGTTGTCATCGTCCTCGTCGCGTCGGTTCGCTGTCGATTGTTAGGGTCTTCTGCAGTTTTTTTTTTTTGTTCGACCGACAAAGACCTTAATCGGACAGCCGAACAGCAAGAAAAAACATTAGGCCAACATCGACGGAAGTTGTTCAGAGTTCTTGTAGTGTCGTCTTTTCTCATTGTACGAGTATATCCCACCTACACGTACATTTCCACAGATTCCGAACACAATCCATCGGATTTAATTGAATTTCAAGTCACGTCCCAAACGAAAGGGAATGCCTGTGCTTCACCTAAATGATGATTACCGCAGTGCTTGTCATGTGCTTTACCCTCTTACCCATTTGAGAACTTCAAAACTCTATCGCTTTTGGTTGTGTTTAACTGTCACAGTTTGAATTTGTGCACGCAGAAACTGTTGAACCCAAAATTAAACGTTTACAGCTCGTACGAGTAATATCTGTCGAGGATACAGTATCTAAAAATATACACCACTTCGCTGCAGTAAACATAAAGCTAATGACTTAAAGTTAACTGCGGTTAACGCTAATGACAGAAACAGTCTGAAACAGAGGCAACATAACGTCACTCTTACACAGCTAAGTGTCTAAATTTATTCGATGACTCGGGTATTGTTGACTTAATTGAGAACCAATTGACGGAAATCAGCAAGTCAGTGGGAGAAGCTGTACATGGGACATTCTAGAGATGTATCTGCTTCTGACGGCATTCAACTTGAAGTCGTCATTTAAATTGAAATGAAATCTGAAAAATTGTTGCTCCGCTGTTTGTTTGCTAAGCACTGGCGTTTGTATTTAAAAAAAATAAATAAAATTGTCTACTGCAGACGAGAGGAGCATTCTTTGAATTCCAATACACAAAGAGGCGGATTCAGGAGGTGCCATTCGAAGTGTGGATATATTCAAGATTGAGGAGACGATTCTGAATAGCAATCTAACCGAATTCAATGCCAGAAGATGGTGTGTTGGAAATGTGAACCTGGCAACCAAACCCGAGACAGGCATTCGAATTGAATACGGAAATGAAGGAATTTGGTTGGGTCTAGAGTAGATGATTTCAGCTGTGTCCAATATCGATGCCGCTTAATGTTAGTAAGTAGCCGACGAGGCGGGAATCAATTTGTTCTGGTTACACGCCGGACACATGTGATATCAGCGGTTGCATCTATAATAGAAACCATACTCGATGAGACTCATCTCAAAGGTACCCTTGGTATTACTTGGCCGAGTACCCATCGTTTGATTCGAAAGTAGGCCGAACACTCACAGAGATAGGCTCCGCAGTGTCGTCATCGTTTTCACAGCAAGCATCGCAGTATGTTATGTGAAGTAGGACACTTAGATGCTTACCAAAAAGGATAGTGCCTCGTTACGACGCCAATAAGCAGTTTGCAGTCATTGCGCCTCAAGGATAGATGGAAGGCCGCTGAATTTTTAGAGACGTCCGGAAAATTCGAATGCCGACTCATGCTATCTGTAGTTATGCAGGTAGGTAGAAGTTGTTTGGTAAGGTCTTATCAGAAACACAAGGATGCCCTACGACTCAGGTGACCTTTATGTTGAAGGGTGTTGGTCCGAGTAAGAACGTAGTTTTCAGATCCATCTATCTTGTGCAGTTCAGGAAATGAATAATGTTGCAGAATTTTATGCCAGAAATCTCTGGTTATTCCTTGAAATAGGGTTTGCCATGTGTGCGATGTCTGGTTCTACCTAGTGCCGGGCAGTCACAGGGAAAGTAGAGTAAAGTATGTCTAGCTTGGCAGTGTGGGAACCAATTGGCCAGTAACCTGTGCTATTTGCTGCGATTCTTACTGTCTCGATGCGAGTTCTGTTGATTAAGTCATTCGTCCTATTTTTATGGTAGGCGGGCCATATCTGTCTGGATATGGTAAGCTGTTCCACCTAGAGTTCTTAATAGAGACAAAGCGTTTGGGAATTCTACCCTTGATGGGTCCCATTGGGGAGCAGACTGACACCGCAACTGAGACATCGAAGATAGAGCCACATCTGGCTAGCGCGTCGACTTTCTCATTTTCTTCCGTGTTACTGTGGTCGGGAACACAGAGGAGAGTGATATTAAACCGAGCGCTTACCTGCGTGATAATTTCCTCGCACTGTTCTAAAATTTTAGAGGACGAACGAATCGGATGTATTTGATGTGCTAGTTCAGGGACAGTATATGGAGCAGCATTTTTAGAGCTTCTGTCGGGTTCGATCGTAGTGCCCCTGTGGCCCCAATGCCAGCTGTTCGTTGACCTCTGCTAAGGTGTGTGATGTTGTGGGCTTTGCTTACGACAGGCCACCACTATAAGAATGATGAACTACAGCAATGTACATCCAGGGGACCATCTTCTCAGGTTGAAGTCCCCACTTTTGGGAATGGTCTTGCTGCGGGCGTAGAAAGCGACGCATGGTGTTCTTTACCCTGTGTTCTATGTTTAGTTTTCAATTGAGTTTGGGGAAGAGGATGACCCCAAGGTGCCTTGTACTGGAGGATAACGTAAGTGTTTGGCTGTTAAGACGTTGAAGCATGAAGGTCGGTATATTGTTATTTATCAAGTTAACAACTTGTGGCCCGAGCGCTTATCTTAGTCAGAGTCCTGTGAGTTCACTAATGACTGAGAGAAACATACCTGATACTAAAATAACCACGTCATCCACGTATGCGACTGCCAATGTGGTCGAACTTCATCAAGATGTTGTTGATGACCAGGAGCCATAGAAGAGGCGAAATAATTCCTCTGTCTACGGATTTGTTTGTGACGGAATGATTCTGGTTTTTAGCATGGATATGATCCATTTGCTGACGAAATCTTCTGTGCCAAGCTTGGCGAGAGATTTCAGAATGGATTCAGTGTGGACATCATTGAAGGCAATTTTTATATATGTCTCGGAGGGTGGCTAACGTATACTGTTTGTAGTATGTAGCATGTTCGGACTTTGATAGAGGAGATCCTTTGAGAGAGTCCCGGATAGGCATGTCCAGGATACGTTCAAGGCTTTTGAATATAAACGATGTATGGCTAATGGATCTAAATTTTGGGCGATTCATGGCCACTTTTACCGGTTATTGTGATGAAAAGGAATCGGACACGTCTCCAGGTCGAAGGGAGCCACGGCAGAACGTAGATCTCTGCTTGGGAGACCACGTTGTGGTCCGAAATCACTCCTTTATGCAGGCAAAGACCATTTCGTACTTTCGCAGCAGCTGGAGCTCTGGTATCACTGCATCAGAGGGCATGTCTGTAAAACCAGAGTAAGTGAGTTAGCATGAAATGTCATACAATTCCAGAGCGTGGTGTGTCAGACACCAACTCTTTATAAACGGAAGATATTTTTGAGAGTGCAACTTGCAACATATCAAGCCCCATGCTCTGCCGGAAGCTCCTTTACACTACGCTTTGGAGGTTCTTCACGTGACTTGTGAAGTTCAAAGAGTTTGTTGTTAACGATGACACCCAATATTTACTTAGCTTTGTTGAAGTCAGACAAGTCAGATTCTTCCTCTCCGTGTAGGATACAACCTCAGTTTTGAGATAATTGACTGGAAAGTCCAGTAGAGGCGGTACACAAACGGGAATTCTCAGCTTACCCCCGCCATTACATATTGGCCACAGTAAGCATCCGCAGTCTGGTCGATATGCATTGTTGAAAACACACTCGAGTTGATGTTGTGCCTTCGAAGCTACCTACTTTCTGAGTGCAGTGTTGCAGGATGATCTGCGTTGGTAGGCATGTTGTGGCAAAGCAGTTGTGCGCACATGAAACAAAATCATTTCTTCATTGCTTTTCAACTTGAAGGAAATCAGCGTGATTTATTTGACACTCTTGGCGAGCATGCAGCCAACTTTCCTGATTTGAGCTATAAAGGCTACGCCAGCAGGACTTCGATCTTTTAACTAGTGCCAGGTTAGCAATGAAAATTCTCTTCAGTGTTTGCCGGCAATTGGTTTATACCTTTTTGTAGCATGCCATTGGTGGCATGCGACTTGATACCATCAAAGGAAGCGTATTTACTGAGCTCATCTGTTCCCACAATCGATGACAGCTACTAGCCCCGGTGGGTTGTGTTACTCAGGTCACTTGGAGATTCGGTGAGAGAAGGTGGTTGTGAGCCTGTTCTGGGTAGGTTACCTGGGAGTAAAGGTACTATCAGACGGTCATCCAAACTTGTCATCCGGATGACATGCTGACGTCAGAGAACTTTCGTAGTTCGGTTGTCATCTGCGAGCATGTCATCCGCTAGATGACAACCGATTACACAGTGTCATCTGTTCGATCAACCGAGTGTCATTTTGTCCCAAAATGGATGACATGCTTGCCTTGTCATCCGGTTGACATGCCTGGATGACATAGCCGGATGACAGGCGATCACACGAGATGACATTAATAGCATGGATGACACTAATGACACTGATGAAAATTTGTTATTTGTTGTTTGCGAAAAACAAAAACGTCAGTAAAATAAAAATAAAACAACAGAAAAAGTGTCCGAGAAAAACGCTACTGATTCGGTGTGGAGTCAACCTACGATGGCGAAATAGAAGTAGTAGTGGTGTTTGGGTCGATGACATTTGTGCGTGAAGGCGCCGACTGAGAGTAAATCAATTACTTGATTCCACCCTCAAATTGAAGGCGACGCCTTCTGGAAGTCTTCGCAAATGTGATGTGACCAGTTCACCGGACATACAATGCCGATCGTCTTGCCTACGTGCTGTATTTCCCAACACTTCACCTGCCAAATTCCGAAAGCTACCAGAATTGGAATTCGAGGACAACGAGGGTGATGGCGTTGCTGATGACGACGGCGTTTTCGCTGTTTCTTTTTTTCCCTTTTTTCGGCACTGGTATTGGTTGGGCAGCTTCGAGGGACGGTTCAGCGTTAGACAACCGCGTCAACTTATTTAAAATTGAGTAATCATCGTACGCATCCTCCTAAAAAACAACAAACGAATATAGTAATGTGTGAATGTATACATACATGAGAGCAGATCAATTGAAGTACGAGTACCTACCAATTCTAATGTGGACATCGATGGGCACGATTGTGTCACTTCGGAAGACTCCAAAAACGTTATTTCACTTAGATGAGGCTACTTTACTTTCGCAATTTCGCCTGTCCCTTGGCCGGATTTTCTGGCTCGAAATTTGCCCAAATGGGCTTTAAAATGGCTACGAAGTGATTGCTATTTAAGACGCGCCTCGACATCGATATTTAAATTGACCGTCACCTGTTTCAAGGAATCAATTTTGGAGTTCGGAGTTTTGCAATCCTTACGCTCACAGAAACAAAACGAAAATTAACTTCTAACTATTTCAACGATTCAAACGTGTCATCCGATGTTAGATGAAAATGTGTAAAATCAAGTAATGTCATCCATGTCATCCATGGAACCATGTCATTCGGATGACACGCTGTCAAAAAAATTTGGTCATCCAGTCCCAATGGCGATGACAAGCGATCACACGGTCATTCAATTCAGTCATCTGGGTAACATAGAAATCGAGTCATTTGGTATGTTATCCAGATGACATGCCGGGATGAGAGGCGATTACACGGGATGACCACTTTGGGACAAATTCTACGTCATAGTGACGTCAGGATGTCATCCGGATGACAAGTTTGGATGACCATCTGATCGCATCTCGATAGGTGCCATCAGATCCGGATGTTTCGAGTCTGGTCTCTTTCCATTTTTTCGCAAAATTCAAACTACCTTCTGCACTGCAGTCTCCCTCAAATTTATTTTTAAGCGACCTGTTAAGCGAGAAGTTGTGAGTTTTCCTTACATAGTCGGTGGAAATCAGTGTGCCACCGGGCGATCTACAAGAGCTGTTCCTGGCCTAGATACTCTCGTTGAAAACATTTGGTGAGGGCGCCATTTAAGTTTTAAACGACTTGCTCAACATTTTGTTCCATTTCGATATTATGCGGAACCTTGGCGCACTTGCTGAGCTCCGTCTTGAAGCCTCTCCGGCGAGACCTCGCATCCGATTCTGAGTTCGATGTATCCATGGTCTGACATATAAGCCTCCCACCGTACTTTCTCGCCAGTTATATCCTAATACTGCAGTACTAATTCTTACATAATTCGGCAAACTGTATAGTCATACTGTCACACATACTGTATGGGCAAGTTTAACTGACTTCGACTTTTAGCCAAACGTACAACATGCGATATTGTGCAATTGGCCTAATTGCTGGTTAACAGAGCTCTCTACACCACCCATTTCCGGTTCCCCATCTGGCTTAACCCCTCAGTAATTATTCTCGCACGGAATATCTTCTTGCAAGCACGCTTGTTGCACTGCGACAACGTCATCGTACCCTCCAATTTGCGCACATTCACAAATGCAAACATAAACACAAACATCTGCAAATAGTATGCACAATCCTTGGAATATTTACACCATATACCACGGTGGTATATGAAAATTTATTCCACTCCACTGTGCAACTACGAATAATTGCCCACACGCGACAATTATCCTGGCAGTACGTGCGGAAAATGAGAGAAACATAAAAAAATAAAAGAAAATTCAATTGAAAAACCATGTCCTTCTATGCGCCATATGAATCCTTTGTTTCAGCCGATGGTAGTAAGGACAGATAACTATTACAACATGGTCGCTCCAGGGACGGAGACCCTGTAATTTGAAATTTTTTGAAACATTGGGCGTTGAAGGAAAACGTCTCATTCACCGCTTGTATGTCATTTTCAATAGGTCTAATGGTGTACCCTTACGTCAGGATTCTATCTTCGAATTGTTCTACATCAGTGATGCATTGCAGTGGTTACTACTGCCCCAATAAACGACACAGTTTCGCCGGAAAACTAAATTTTTCGGCGAAACAACACCGAGGGAGTGGAAAAAGAAAAAGACGAACGAGAATGTAGGAAAACGTTTTATTGCATCTTTTTAACATATTCATCCTTTGAAAGAGCCCCACAAAAGCGCACACGGGGTGAATGAGACGAGAAAGGCAAGTGCTAAAGGCAGAGTATGGTTCTTCTATAAAAGGATAAAGGATACACTGTTTAGGCTTACGTGGGTTTATGGTTTTCGTTTCCTTTTTTGTGTGATGACTTGCTGATTTACGAGACACGCTCCTCGTACATGTATCCCTCATTACTTTCCGAAAACGGTTTTTGCCTTCGTTTTTCACCCAGTGGTGGACAACATTTGGCTGTTTCAGGATATCATCAACTACTGTATACTCTGGAGACGTAATGTTTCAGTAGGAGGCTATGACGGGAGGTGGAACGAGCCAATTGTGCGATGAAATGACTTTCTTTGACATTCAACGAAATAGCTAAAGGGCAACGACAACCTGATTGACTATGAACTTAGGGTTCAGAGCTTTAAGTCACCCACCCGAAGGCGTATGTGGAATATTTCGTTCAAATTTATTGCCGGGTAGAAGGATAAACTCAGAGAAAGGGCAGCTGGGGTGATTTGTTTGTGTCTAGAGCTTGATGAGAGCAGATGGTGGAAAAGGATATGTTTTGCGGTTTAGATTTTGATACATAGATACCTGAAGCGGTTTATCCCAATTATTTTGTGGTATGGGAAGGAACGTTGAAAATTACTGCAGACGTAATTTATGGGCCTCATATAGATAGGATTTCCAAATAAAGGTTATAGAAATGGACACGTGGCTTAGGAATTATAACTCATCAAACAAGAAGAGAGAATTTTATGCCAAAGCATTAAATGTTGAGCTCGAGTAAGCAGGAATAAAAACCTCCCTAGTTATGGGTATGGGAATCTCATGAAAATCATTCTTCATAAAGCCACTGTCATCTCACCGTTGGCCAGAACCGTAATAAATTATAATTTATAGTGAACGTAAGATGTTCAAGCTCAGTTGACCTAGCTCTCCCCGCTATTTTGGGTTTAACATACACCCACCACGATACTTACAATGGCTGGAACAAGTTCCAGTAGTCCGTATCCTCCGCTCAGGTTTCGCAACCTTGCTGTCATAAACAGTAGGGTATATTACAGTCCATTATTGGGGGCCTATGGTCGCGTAAGAATCGTTGCATCCTACGATAATAGTAGCAGCCCCCGCATATGCAATAAATCTATCAGGAAGCTGTAATTAATCCCACAATTTTCGCTGTCGTTCCATCTAGTTTGCAATCTGGATATGACACATTCGAAAAGCAAGGCATTACGCTAACCAACTATACCGAGGAAACCCAGTTATTATCACTCAGCTGGAATGCCTTCCTGATCCTTAAAGTGATAGCGCGATGTATCGTTTTATACAAACTCAAACAACATATTGAGTTCCCATTCAGGTCTAACTTGACCCAAATCACCCAATAATTGCTCCCTCACAGCTCCAGATGAGCTATTAAACTCATACTCTCACCAGCAATTGTTATGTCCCGATACTTGACCTCGGTTACATATCTAAGACTAACACTGTTTAGCCGTATATTGGGAGGCCGACTTTCTGCAAATTTGTCTTTCAACAACGTTCATTCCGTTTAGCGGCAATTGACAGCACTCTCGCTCCCATTCTTTGCAGTTCAGTTTCTAGAAGGAGAAGCAGATCATCTGCATCACCTTGAGTAGTATGACCAATTGCCACAAAAGTGGGTCCATGAAGCGACCTGATCTTATCATGAGGCTTCAGCAGGACAACCACCCTTGCAATCTGAAGAGAAATAGCTTCGGAAAACCCACTTGATGTACAAATCCAGCAGGCATTCAGGAATGGCTCTCCAGATGGCTTTCACTATTCCTTCGGTCTTCTCATTTACTCCCGTAGATCTTCTACAGCGAAGAAATGTTCCGTGTCCTATAGAGACAAAACCGAAGAAGCGCTGAGAATGAACGGAAGATCTATTTACAAACTTTGCAATACAACGGTCACCGAACTCGAATAACCTTTACGGCATCGTTAGTCGTTATCTGCACTAGACATTTAGACACGGTAATAACGAAAACTTCTGAAGGGGGAACCTCTTCTTGGATGGAAATACCGGATTAAGCCATAAAATGACTATGAGATACGAGGTTCGAATATCCTTCATTCTGACTTGGTATGCGTAGGTCGTAACCGATGTGCCGCAAGGCTCCGTTCTAGACACACTCTTAGTCATCGTTATGTACTGTGGCACTGTCTGAAGTGGAGTACAATATAAACTGGGGTTATGTGCATCTACGCTGATAGCCAATCAGCTGTAAAATACTTAACTTGGCTCTGACAAAGTCAAAGTCAACAACTCTCGCTTATTTCTAACGAGATGGCGGAACAGTTCAAGAACCACATTTTCTGAATATTTCAGCACCTCATTGAGCATCATCAAAAGCCGCTGCTGAATTTGCAGGCGCGTCAGTAGATTTAGCATATTTTTTAACGATTTTCAGAGCAAACCACTCTTCATCTCTTCCGCAGCTGTTAAGCTCTCTCCACCAGCGTAGCAGCTCATCTAAGAGATCTGTCTGAAAAAGGGTCAACAGACTCTTGTTAAAAGCTACATATGGCTCCAACACCAAGTAATTGTGATAGTTTCAGATCCTCGTAACTATCTGGTCTCCACCTTTAAGGTCATGTGGAATCACAGAGGGTCTTTCTAGGCTCGATGTAGGCTGCCACTTAACCTAACCTGTGGAGTAACTAAGTGTTAACTGGCCGGAAAATAGCTAGCTTTGAGGTAGTCAGAAACTTTCTGAATTGATGACAATCAAGTCTTTAAAAATGCGCAGTGGCTAAGAGATGTTCCACGAGGCATGTTCTCTCTTTCGTTTGGACGCCCATTGCGGACGGTTGAACCAACGATCTCTCGCCAGAGAATGTACTCGAAGATTACTTGAGCGGAGCTGTGGACTCCATTTGCTCAACATGGCCCTGTCATTTCAGACGTTAGACCCCAATGACTGCCAATGATGACTTTCTGGCCAAACTGTCGGTGGTATGAGTCCTTTTCTCATGATAGCATGTACTTTGTTTTACCCTCGCTTACCTTCAGACATATTTTGGGAGCTTTTACTCGATACACAGGTTATTGACGGCTCACTGTGTTTTTCCAACATCACATCAATGTCATCCGTGTATCTAAGAAATTTTTCGGACTTCAAAAAAATCGTGCCTCTTTTGTTGGCCGTGAGTTTTGCACGATTCTTTCTAGGGCGATGTTTAAAAAGTCACATGACCGCGCTAAAAACTTTCTTGACATTGAACGTGTCGGTTCATTCCGACCTTGATGGAGCAGCGAGAATTCTTCAAAGTCATCCTGCACAGATATCAAAACTAGACATGGCGTTGTAACGGCTGGTCCAATTACAAATTTCTTTTTGAATCATATGTTATGTTGACACTGACAGCTCTTTCCTGGTTGAAATCTCATCCGCAGAACGAAACTAATCGCTTTACGCTTGAACAACTGTTGGGAAATATTGCAAACTTATTTCAAAAGTGAGGGTTGTGTTGCCAAAACAGTGCGTTTATTGAACATAAGTTTTGGCCGAGATGAGGCACCCGTCATCGTGCGGTACGTACGAGAATGTGACCGCTGCAGCTGAGAGTGTACGACTTAATCCAAGAACATTGACTCAACATTTCACGCACCAGCCTAATGAGAATTTTCCAAAACGATCTCGGATTATTCCCCTACAAAGTCCAACTGAGTCAGCAATTGAAGGCAAACGACCATCCGCTTCGTTATCGCTTCTCAATTTGGGCCTTACAGTAGCTCGAATTGGACGTCGAATTTGGCTGAAAAATCATTTCTTTCTGACGAGGCGCATTTTCATCTCGGAGGCTATGTTAACAAACAAAATCGCCGCATCTAGGTATCGGAAAATCCGCACGGGAGTATGAGAAGCCAAAGCAGTGTAGTGGTACTAGCAATCGCTTCTCACTCAGAGGGGTCTAGGTTCGAATCCTGCCCATGAACAAGTCTTTCAAGTTTTTCAGTTGTGTAATTGGAACTCAGACAGAAAAATTCTGCGTGTGAAGGCATAACACTGACACGTAGATTTGGCTGTTGTAGAGTTTCAAGCACAAATAATTACTGCGAATTATAGCCTTCCACTCTGAGTGAAGAAAAAAAACTCTCCGTCCTATTCGGACTCCCAGCTCATATATCTTACTGATGAGTTGGTGCTTGATCCCAACAAGGTCATCTCCTGCAGCTGTACTAGATTTAATCTTCGATATTGCTACCTTAATTTCATCGTGGTTAGAGGAATGCAATTCTCTGTCGTCTTCGTCCAAGGTGAATGGTTCACTCTGTCTATCAGCGGGTTTTTGACTATAATCGCCGCTATACAGCCTGCGGAAGTAGCCTTTCCATATTCTCACCGTTAACTGCGAGTCCACTACTAGTTTTTATCTTTGCGGACTTCCATTCTATGATAACATGGTCTTTCTATTCTCGGTTAAATTACAGTTACATCTCTCCAATACCTTGATCGCCCGCTTCTTGTGGTCTTTCCAAGAAACCTGTGCTATTCCCTGATTTTTTGCTTGGAACAGTTCTCGTCCTTCGATGCATGGTAGCTTTAAATGCTCAAAATGCTTGGATGCATGTACATGCCTAGATTCATCATCAAACCAGAGGTTTCTTTGTGGAGGCGCTGTTGAAACCAATCACATCAGATGCACCTTCTCTGATCTTTCGTTGACAACATTCCTATTGGTGTTCTACGGTTATATGTTGTCTCTTGCGATTGCAGCTTCTCAATGTCGAACTTCACTCCGCTGTGCGCCTGTGATACCCGCAAGTTCGGACATCTGGAATGCTGAGGATACTCCTCCTCGCGTTGATCGGGATATGATCAATCTGGTAATTGATCAGTGAATAGCCAAGTCACTTTATAGATGTTGAGATATTGGAACCATATGCTGCCTACTAAAAGATTGCACTCCATTACAAGTTCTAAAAACCTACGAGTATATCGGTACCGGCTGATAAGTTTTTTTTAACTTGCAACCATTGAATCTTGGAAATTCTTTGCACAACACTCTGTTCATCAAGTCTTTCGGAGTGTCCTTTCGCGAACAACTCTTTTAGAATTATTTCAACGAAACCACGAATATTTTTCACATTCCCAACGTTTGCCGGATCCTATTTCTTAGCGGGAAACCCATCGAATATCGTAACAATACCCCATGCTGTGTTTGTCCTTTATCCTTTGGCGTGTCGATAATTAAATGAATATATCGAGTCTGTTTATCGTGCCTGTGTAGTTTTGTGTATCCCCTAATGCAAACCATAGTCCCAGTGTCATTAATTCATGACACAAAAGTTCAAGGAAATCCCCGAACCGTGCTAGCATGTTCAAAAACACCCCCATTCCCAAGCGCTTCTGAAAGTCGATTTATGGCGCAAAAGCCTCCTAGAGCGCTTGAAGTTGTCAGAACGCGCGACATTTCCCAGGCACGGGCACAGGATGGGTGGATATTGGACACATTTAATTAATGGCTGGCATGCAAGGATTTGTGTTGGTACGCTCAAATGCCTGAATGAAGTATAAATTATCCTTATCACTTATGCATCTAACCAGCGACTCGGCCCCAGCCTTATCTTCGACGAGGTTTGGGGCCAGGAAGACCGACAGCTGCATAAAATTGGGCTCGAAAGTACGTACGAGTACATGGCCATTAACCCGAGTTCAAGTCTTTGCACCTTTTGCTGGTTCATCAATTCATCAATCATAAAGTGCGAAAGAAGCAAAAAAAAAAAAAAAAAACGCAGAACTGCTTACAAATGGGAATTACTCGTATATTGAAAGCCATTGTTTAGCGGTTTTGTGTTGTCAGGGTGGCGGAAATGGAGGGGAAACACGCGCACTTTTGGCGGTGCGATAAGCAAAGGTACAATGTAAACACTTTTTGTCGCCGGTTGAGTGCTGTGTGGACAAGTACTTTCCTTATTTCAGTAAACCACCCCTATCGATAAAAGTCAGTATCTGACCGTATCTGACGGTATCTGTCGGTATATCCGCGGTCTCCGGCGAATGTACCGGGTTGAGTTGAAGTGTTTTTTTTACGAGTATCAGGAACAGATAAAAGTTTATTATCGACACGGCGCGATAGGTTTGACAAATCTTTTTCATGTTCAAGGGCGCACACATTAGCTTTAGCTTTGGGATGTAAAGTTTGTGGAATTTAAGTTACCAGTTGGTCCGTTGCCGGTTTGTTGAAATTTCAAAGTTCGTTAGTGCTCGCGATTCTGTTGTAATTCATTGCGGTCAACGCATGGCGCAAGCAGCCGGTTTTTGGTAATTTGTTTGAAATCGATTTTTGCGTGAAAGGAAGGATTTTCTGTTTATTTGGTGAGCCAGTGTTGATTGTTGATATTGATGTCTATATTGACGGTAATGTGTACATTTGTGTTTTACACTTACGAATGAGTGTCGGACAAATGTTGTGCGTGTTTTCTTTAATATGTTGGTACGGGTCGGATACGTAGAAATGGGTGGTAATATTTTTTTTTTCTTCTTATGTGAGTGAGGGCATCGATTTGATTTGTTTATTTGCTGCTGATGGGGCAACAGCATGTGGTGATATAAATGATTGTGTTAATGTTTTGTGCGCTAACGGTTATCGACGTCATTCAGAAAAGAAAGCCCCAGGCAGATAAAAACCTTAAAACTTCTGGAAGTGATGTGCTTTTTTTATTTATTTATTTGCAAATGCCATAAATTTTGTTGATTATATCTGAAATGAGAGGTTAATGTGTTTACGGTTGTGTGCCTACGAGTTCATGAGACTTCAAAGTTGTTTGCGTGGTTACTGAAATTTTAGGGCGCTTGTGCTCAATTTGGTTGATGGAGGACACAGATATGTATTTACTTTTCCATATTTCTCCGGAAATCGTCGACTACTTTTATAGGTATTTATAGCTTCAATTTATCAAGGTGGTATGGATTTATACTAAAGCCATCTGGTTATTTTTCAGGATTCTTTCCAAAGCTCTTTGTATTTTCCCATGATTTGGAAAGATGTCTAATGTGAGACAATTTATCATTTCTTTGTTCGTGCTGACTTCAGCAATTTGTTACCGTCTTATGATGGTTGATATTTGGGCGTCATGTCGTCCATTAAATGGATCTTAGCCATTCTGTTGTACATAAAGCAGGTTAATCCTCAAAGTAGTATTTCCCTTAATTTCTCCCCAGATTGCTAAGACTGACATAATTACATTTAAAGTAAAGGATGTTGCCGACTGCCCACTATAAGTAACACTTCCATCAGCTTCTATGAAAGTTTCCTTGCAACACGCTAACACTTCTTTCAGCAACAACGTGAAGAGAACCTTTTGTTAAATTCATCGGCCATTACATTTTTCATTGAAAAACGACACAGACGTCAGCTAACGTGTCGTGTCTAATAAATTTCCATTGAATTGTGTTTGAGTTTTAATTACAAAAGGAATGAGGAGTTAGACGTGTCCTGGCACTTTGTATATTTACGGAAAACTGCATTAAGTTCTTCTTTGTATTATTCTCGTGCAAAAAACACCACTTGAACTCATTTTATCGACACCAATCGCCATGTCTCTTCAGGATACACCTCCACGTGAGCAAGATGATGCATCACGCTACGTATTCACCGACGTATCTCCGGTTCCTCCAGATGTCAACCAAAGGCAGAATTGCCTTCAATTGCCTTCACAGCCACAATGTTGAGGCGACTCACAACTGCCGAATGCCGCCATTTTGGAAGAGAAACCCTGAGCTGTTGGTGTTTTGAATCCATTTTCCAGGCGCGCAATAGCCGTTCCGAGTCCAGCAAATATCATTTGCTGATACATTGCAAGAGGAGTCAGATATTTTTAGAACTCCGCCAATCAAAGATAAGTATGCTACCCTGAAGGCTCATCTTTTAAATCGTCTCCTCCGATTCAGCAGATCGCCAACTACGTAAGGCTCTGACGCAACTCGAGTTAGGTGACAAGAAACCAACTCAACTTCTCAGACAAATGAGAACCCTCGTCGGGGACATTACCTCTGAGGGTGTCCTACGTGTCAGATGGCACACTTTGCTCCCACCTAATGTCTAGACTTTTTTTTCAAAGATTTTTCCAGCACTAACACTCGACGAGCTCGCTTCCGGCACAGACACTCTCATGGAGAATTGACCCAGCCCAAAGTAACGGCCGCGTCAACTTACTCTAGGCGAGCATCATAACCAGCCACGCTGTTCACTGTTTCACTGTTTCAACGCACACAGAGCTCATTAAAATCAGACCCAATTGATCACTATCAATCGAGAAAGTAAGTTATCCCGGCTTCTCAGCAGCAAGCCAAGTTCATTTTCGAAGACCTGGCGCCCGCAACTGCAGATCTCCATGTAGCTTCAACCAAATCGCAGTGTTATCGTCGTAGAACTAGTTCTGCTATCGTCCGCACAGGCGACAGGCTACAGCAACAACAATAACGCCATCAACACCGAACGCCGCCTACATACTCCTGTTCGACCATTAGACGAACATGAAGTTCCTGTCGACTCAAGATCCGTCGTCTCCATCATTTCACGCACTCGAACATATAGGAATGTTAAGCCAACGGGTTTCAAGCTCTACAAATAATTCAGTAATCAACACCTACGGACAGTTATCGCTTGTTCTGGACATTGGAATTCGCCGTTCTCTAAAGTGAAAGCCATCTTCCGTTTTAAAAAGAAATGGTCTTTGGTACAACACGCACTAGAGCTTTGCTGACCTTGCGCGCCGGCTGTCTTATGACTCTGGCCTTATGGACATGCCGTCCGATGCAATGACACCAGAACTCCGGTTCCGGAAAAATATGAAATTGACTTTCTCTGTGCCCGGGACTGGTGTCGAATGCACGGATCGCTCCAAAACCAATATACTCGTAGGATGTAGATTTCACTTCACATTAGGAAAGCTTGCATCTGTCTTCCAAGCGGAGATTGACGCAATCCTGATGGCTACGAACTATATTGAGCGGGCGAAGGATTTGCACTTGTAGCGACGATGCTTCCCGACTTCTCTGGGAAGTCAGCGGCCTTTCTGCTGTCCCTCAGCAGGAAAGACTGCAGTAAGCATATTGGCGTCGTGACAGGCCATCGTAACACAACATCCTGCGATGCTTGCTGTGTAAGTGATAACGACACCGCAGAGCGCTATGCCCGTGAATGGCCGCCTAACTATCGCATCAGGTACTCGGCGCTGACGTGGTGGGTGCTGGTACTGTAGGCACCTTATCACTGAAGCGCTTACTCATCTTTCTTTGTGAGACTGAAAGATTTCATTAAAACGAACTTACAAAGTGTACAATGGACTAGTTCTTTGTCCGAGTGCTCTGTTCCGACAGAAAAAAAAGCGGCTGTACCTATTCTTATGCAGTTGAGGCTGTAGATACTAGCAGTGAATCCAACCTAGTTTGTTTCTTCTCTGGGTGCACGGCCCCAGATGATTATATCATGGACAGTTTTCTCACAAACATTTTTTTTCGGTTGAAAAATGGAGTTTTTCGTACAACTGGTACGGGAGTTTCCTTGTTACCGCATGTCTTAAGGCAATTTTTCATATGGACATGGTGTTCGACGCAGTAACGCTAGAGCGTAAATTACTACACAGGCTATGGAGTGAGTGCATTTCATCGAATGGGTTTGGGATATTTGAACACGATGGCTGACCAATCGAATGTAAATTTTAGATTTTAAAAGCACAAGTCTGCTGCAATGTACTGGGATTGTAGGGCTTCAATAGCAGCTGTTCGATATTATTGAAGTCTTTAGAACTTGCACCGCAGATATAACAATGCTGAGAAGAGACGGTATCTGTCAAACCTTTCCGTCTACCATTGTAAAGACGAGTTTATGTGGCACTTCAATAACTTTTTCTTCAACGTTAACTATTGAATGGCAAAGGCTCTGTATTAGCTTTTCAGATACTGAAACTTCGGCTGATTCCTTGATATATTCAAGTAGTACCTGGTTGAAGAAGATCAGGCATTTTGTCATATTACGTCTCCAACGAATTGGAGGGGTACCACAGAACTTATGAACACACTTGAATCATCCAGCATCCATTCCGACAGATTTCTGCTTCTAAGAATTGTGGACAGAACTACCATCGATGCTCCACTTGGAAATCAAATGTGCGCTAAGGTGAACGCACTAACTCCTCTACTAAGTTTGCTGCAACTGGATGATTGCCGCGAATCCTAATTGCTCTTTTCTCATTGTTTACGTTTTGAGGCGTTTGCTTCGATCGCTGCTTTCTTCAAATGGTTTCTCTAGGCTGCCGCCTCGCTCTTTTGACGTGGTTACTTTATCAAAGAGTTTGAAGCCAATTGATGTCTGCAGCCAAACTTAATTTCGTTTTTTAAAACGGATTTCAGATTTAGCAGATTTTAACCATTTTTCTGTAATTCTTATTGCAAATTGAGAAATTGTATGATGGAGCTCTTTGACATTAACATTGTGGTGGGCTAGAAGGTGTGTCTCCAAAAATTTAAATTTTTCTTCCAGTGTTTGAAGCCCCGATTCCTGCATGAGGTTAAACAACTCCATCCTTGTATAAAACAAATCGTTTGAATGCGAACCTATACGGAAATAACAACTTTTTAGGAATATCTGTGAAATAATAAACCACATTTGCTTGCAAGTTGATTGGGAAAAACTGAATAAAAAAAAGGGGCACGTATGAGCACCATATTGTATACACAAGCAGTCAAACTAAATTGGATTCACTCGAAATGACTGCCTTTTGCTTTAACACAAGCTTCCAAACTGTGCGATCATTGGGCTGTTGCGGCACGTACGGTTTCCATAGATATCGTGAACGCTGCTCTGGTTAATGCTGTTTTGAGAGGAGTCTTGCAGGTCATGTTCCCCAATTTTGACCACAAACCATAATCCAGTGGATTCAGATCGGGACTCCTCGACGGCCAATCTTCTGCTGCTACAAAGCCAGGAGAATTGACTCTGAGTCACTCCTGCGTGGTTTTGGCTTTGTGCGCTTTAGCAGAGTCCTGTTAGAAGATCCATCTGTGTCCACTGAAAAGGGTATTGGTCAAACCTTTGCACCAGTCTTTACGCCTTTTTCACAGAAATGGAGGGATGTGACGCCATGTTGAGAGACCCTCCACCAAATCATTACGGAAGCGGGATGGAACAACTCTTTTCGCTTCTTTAGATGAAGTGGCATATATTTTGTCATTATGTTTGTTGAACACTTTTTCAACGTAAAAATTTTCTCATCCGTAAACAGAAGGTTTTCATGGCCATTGTCCGCGTGCCACTGCAAAAGTCGCTTTTTAGTTGAGGAGTTATAAGATAATCCGTGGACCGACTATAGGCTTTCATATGCAAATCATCCCGAATCAACCTAGACATTGATCTGGTTGATAAATCCGATTCCTTGTACATGATCTTCTGCTTCCTAAGGGGATTTCTCCGAATTTGTTCACGCACTGCCTTTACTATCGCATTCGTACGGACGACCACTTCTTGGCCTGTCCTCTACTCCAGACAATTCGCCGAAGCCAGCAATAGCTCGATAAACGAAAATTCTCGATATTGCGAGTGGTTTTAGCAATTCGAAAATTTGGCCAGCACTCTTTCCGCACTTGTGCAACGCTATTACCGCGACTTGATTGTCTTTAACGCCTCACATCCATGTTAATAAAGGGTTTTCCAATACGGACTTGACAACATTGAATTTAATTTGTGAACGCACTCTCTCACTAATCATCAAACTGTCACTGTCAATTTATTCAGTAAACTCAATATTTTCATCATGGTAAAGTACACGAACGAGCAACGTCTGCAAATTATAAAAATTTTCTACCGAAATTCGGAGTCGGTGACTGCAACTTTAAGAGTGTTAACTCCAATTTTCGGTCGTAATTCTCGCCCCAGTAGACAGGCAATAACAAGTTTAGTGCAAAAATTTGTGTCCACATATTCGTTGTGTGATGTTTCCGTGTCAGTGAGACAACGGGTTGGTCGAAGTGTCGAAAATATCGCTGCCGTTCAGGCGTCCGTAGCAAACGATCCAAATCAGTCAATTCCACGGCGTTCTCAAGAATTGGGCATCGCTCAGACCACATTATAGCGTATTTTGCGTAAGGATCTTGGTTTACACCCATACAAGATCAAGCCGACTCAAAAATTGAAGCCGATGGACCATTTGAAGCGACGTACGTTCTCCGATTGGGTTCTGGAGAAGATGCGCCAAGATGATGAATTTCATCGCAAAATCATCTTCAGTGACGAAGCTCATTTTTGGCTCAATGGGTTCGTCAATAAGCAAAATATGCGTTATTGGTCGGGTGAAAATCCACATGTGCTTCATGTGCTTCAATCACCACTTCATCCACAAAAAATAACTGTTTGGTGCGGTTTGCATGCCGGCGGCGTTATTGGGCCATATTTTTTCGTCGACGATAACGATCGTCACGTTACTGTGAATGGTCAGCGTTAACGCGCCATGATCACCGATTATTTTTGGCCCGAATTGGAAAATATGGACTTGGACGACATGTGGTTTCAACAGGATGATGCCACAAGCCACACATCACACGCTACAATCGATTTATTGAGGAGTAAGTATGGTGAGCGTGTTATCTCAAGAAATGGGCCAGTCGGTTGGCCGCCTCGTTCGTACGATTTAACGTCGCTTGACTATTTTCTGAGGGGCTACGTTAAGTCATTGGTTTATGCCAACACACCGCCGACGTTGGAAGAGCACAGAGCCAACATTGAACGCGAAATAGCGGCAGAGTCGTTGAAAATTGGGTCCAACGAATCGACCGCTCCAAACGTGCCCGCGGTGGCCATATGAACGAAGTCGAGTGCCATTCATAAATGTTTTGATTGCCGATAATAAAGTTTGCGTTTTATTTAAAAAAAGTTGTCAAGTCCTTATTGGAAAACCCTATAGAATGTTAAATGTAATTTTTTGTTTAAAAATGTAATTCATTTCAATTCTAGCAGCTGTAGTCGCACTCTGCTGCAGCCCCGTATATCCGTCCCCGTACTAATGTATGTCAGTCGCCTCTTATGAAATGTTGACAATATCGTTATTTACTGAATTGCAGTGATGTCTGCTGTAGTAAGGTATATGACCTCCGCTAATTGTACAGCTGGATACGATCTGTAATGGGTCCGAACTGTTTCACTTCGTTGCAGTTGTAAAATCTCCGAGGCACTTTGTCAATTCACAACATAGTGCTTATATCTTACTTGTCTTGTCATTTTGACAAGATGCCGGATTCGCAATCGACCAGTGGTCTGAACTTGCCAAAGCGACTCCAATTTTATCGCTGGCATCGTCGCTAATCCCATTTAGGGAATTCTTCCAAGTCAGGTCAGAAAAAGCTTCTGCGCTAATGTATGACGGGCCGTCCTGATTTAAATTACATTAACATTGTGAAACTTAGTAGCTGCGATACGTCTGATAACGTCATACTGCGCGTTTCCCTTGTTTTGGATTACCGTCATCAACTTAAAATCAGAAATTGTGTATCATTGTCGAAAGGTCTCTCGACGATCATTCCATTAGTCCGCCCCCATTTGGAACAAACAAAGATCTGAAGGTCTTCTTTTATGAGTTTCTTTTGAAAACATTTTGAGCTTGCTAGAAACTTCAAAGATACATTTTTCATTTGAACATTTTCAACAAAACAAATTTAACACTTTTGCTCATAACAGTTCAGAAAGCATGGAGGAATTATTCTTGCCACCCACTTGAGTGTTCAATTATGACATCAGCCATCCATTCCCCATCGCAATTTTCGAATCCAAATTATCGCGCAAAATGAAAAAAACAAAGATGTTCAGATACAAAAAGGAAAACCACAACGATCAGTTTCAAGCTAAACGAATCCCCCCAACGAGATACTCGTATACTAAACAGACCATCGATTGGAATGCTCTACAAGATCTGTTCGAACGATCTCAGAACCCCCAAATAAGCAGTCCATCCATATGTATCCACATGGCATCCATCCAGGGTGAGGGAATGTGCTGAAGGGTTTACAATTCGCCAAAACCACAAACTTATCGATCATCTGAAAAACACACGTACATGTGTATGTATGTACTCGTATTTAAGTCAGTCATCCCACACATGGTGCTATCAGCTATGGCACATGGTACACTGGCACACATGACAACGACTCCCTGGATAGCGGGGAAAAAAGTATCTCAGGGCGAGAAACTTACTTTCCAATTCCCATTCGAAGTTTATTGCTCTACATACGGATTCCGAGGAGAAGTTACGTTTTCGAGGAAAAACATTTTGCGCAGCGAACAGGAAAAACGACAGATAAACGCGCTGCACAGTGTGGAATGCGGAAAATGGTTTTCCCCCACCGTAATCTCATCATTTCGAAAATGCACAGTGGGTGCGAGCGATTTTTTCGTGGGTGCCAAGTGGGGATTTCCTTAAATACGCCCACCCTTCCTCCACCATCGGTTGCAGCCGTTTAACATGGCTTGTCTAGGCACGGCGCCATGAAGTATAGCAGCCATGAGATTTCACTCTTCGGAAAATCTCCGCGAAAAAGTCTCTTTATCGCGTGTGAAATGTTTACACGTTGAGCCAATTTATTGATCTCAAGGGGGATGCATGACAGCCTACATTAGTGCAACGTAACGCTTCTTCAAATTTTACGAGTAAACCTTACAAAAATTCGGATAAATGTGCATACATTCGAAAACCGGCTGGAACAAAACAAATTAATGACTGAGAAGTCGCATTTGGAAAACTTGTAAATGATTTAAAATCGGCGGCATGCTATAAATAGACCAGAAGCAGAAGTTTGGGGCATAAATTTGGCCTCGTCGAAATGAAAGCGGATGAGCACTTGTATATTGGAACAAATGGGGTCGATAGCATTTCCAATTTCAAAATGAGAAATACCAGATGCAGAAGACGAATTTTTCGAAACGGAAATCAAACGGATGGAAATGGAATTCATGCATTCATTGAATTCCTCGAGACGAGGTCTTTGTTGTTCTTTTTTTCTTATTTTTGGTTTTTTTTTTTGGGAAAGAACAGATCTTATATGTTGGCGATGAGTGTTATCACATCCAATTTAGCCTTGAAAAAACACATTGAGGTGGAACAGAATTTAATTGAGGGATTCGAGCACTTTTTACAATTTTTTTTTTTAATCTTCCGGTTTGCTTTGGATTTGGCTTAAGGGATCAAGGATTTTGTTTATTCGAATTATTTTGATGAATTCCTTTAATTGAAACTGATTTGGTCAATCGAGGAGTTGTTAATTTAATAGAAATGGGGCTAACCTTAGGGCTTTTTCGTCTTCTTAAATGTCAGTCACATGAAAATCAATCCACCTCTGTCTTGTTTCATGATATTTTCAAAAGATTTTGCTTATGCTGTCCAAAAATCTGGGTACTATTAATGCAGACCTTATGTTTCTGACTTATTTTGACTAGATAACCGAGGAGTAGTTGTCCCATAGTATCACCAAGAGCCACAGGAATGCTGCTTTTCTTATTTATTCGAAAAAAGTTTAACAGCACTGGACCTAATCCTTACTCCCATGGCTTACTTACTTACTTAGGTTTCGCTGCAGTTCGGGGTGAATCTGGACCTCAACTAACAAGCCTCTCCAGTTAGCCCGGTCTTTAGCTAACTGCCTCCAGTTGTGCTCTCCACTTCGGTTGAGGTCCCCTACTTCTACTTGTTCGCGAAACCTAACATGAGGACTTCCTCAACTGCGTTGTCCATCCAGGTTAGATTCGAAGACTCTGCGGGCTGGAGCTTTGGTGTTCATTCGCTCTACATGTCCTAATCATCTCAGGCGACTGATGCGCAATTTTCTGACAAGGTCGGCATCGCTGTACAGCCCGTAAACGCAAACGAAACCGAATATCTTACGAAAAAAATTTCTCTCAAAACGACTGGGGATATCGTCATCCGCCTTCGATAGAGTCCTTGCTTCTTCGCCATGAAATAGGACTGGGATGATCAAGGTCTTAGTTTCTCGGTATAGGGTCTTAGTGCTCATTTGCCTTCTTAGCCCAAAGAAACAGCGATTGACAAGAGTGATTCTTCGTTTTATTTCTGCTGAGTTGTTGTTGGCTGAATTTATAGCAGAACCAAGGGAGACAAAGTCCCTTAGTACCTCGAAATTAAAAATCCAATTCATCGATGTGTGTGTCTCTTGTTGACAGCATACAAGTACTTGGTTTTGTCCTCATTTTAGCAGCTTCCGTTTCAATACAAAGTTCTTCTAATTATGTCCATATCATCGACGTACGCAAGTAGTTGCACACACTTTTGAAAGATTATGCCCGCAGTGTTCACTTGTGAGCTCCGCACAACTCTTTCAAGTATGATGCTCAAGTAGTCACATGGTAGCGCGTCATGTGTTCCCGAACTCAACGGAGCAGTGAGCGTTCTCAATCAGATGAACGAGCTTGGCAGGGATACCAAAACTACATATGACTCCATATAGCTCAAAATCGATGAAAAGGTGGTGGCCTATCGATTTGGACTTTTTGAGTTTTTTTCCAGATCTGCCGGTTGTGGGACAAATCAAGTTGCTGACGAAGAGTTTCAGACGTTCACACAATACGGCAGACAAGATCTTGTATGCGATGCTGAGGAGAAAGTGGGCGCACTTGAAGGGGTCTCCATTTTTTGTGGATCGGGCAAACGATGGTGAAATTCCTTTCACCAGGCATACACACTTCTGACCAGATCTGAGAGATGAGTTAGTGTAAGCTCTCTACAAAGTCATTTCCAGTACCTTTGTATACATAGGCTGGTAAACCTATCCGCTCTAGTTGCTTTGTTCGATTGCAGTTTAGGTATTGCAATCCGTACTTGATTTTAGGCAGATGGGCGGAAGTTTGGTCTTTCATCGTCTAAGTTGAATTATTTACTATGCATGACATCGGGATATTGGACGTCTTCCCTGTTAGATCACCATGTATCCTTGTGTATATTGAGATGAGGAAACCGTGTTCTGGCTATAGTGATATTTGGTCCCGCCCCTAAGTCAAGCTTAGGTCCGTTGCCAGACGTGGTGTCATGTAGGCCATGCTTAGCAACTGTCCTAACACAGATGTCCCCCTTTCTTTTATTGTGTCGTCTTCTGTTGTCTTCCCTAGCGGCATGGGCGTATATTACGCTTATGCTAGCGAATTTAGCCTTGATGCGAATTGTCGTAATATGCTCGCTCACGTGTCGGAAGCGCAAGACTTCTTGCCAAAGTCTGCCGCATATGACAAATCCGCATCCGAATAAGCGCTGTCTCTTTTCCGTATAGCAATCACCATAGTACGAGTATATATCACAGTTTATGTCCGGTCCGTCCCATCGCACTTCTTGGATGGCGCTGATATCAGCGTGATAGCAGTTAAAGCTATCTGCTAATTGTTCAGATGCACTTGACCTGTTAATGGTCCGAACATTTAACGTGCAGATCCGAAATTTTTGTCCTTTAAACGTCGTGGTCGTGAGTCGTCACATCCTGTTAATTCTTGCCGTATGTGTGGGGCTTACATTTGGCATTCATACAGCTGGTTTGGAAAAGCTTGGAGTGAGTTTGATTATCACCCATTTATGGCTAGCTATTGAACAATTTCTGTCTATGAAGCATTTCATCAGGACATCATCTAGAATCATGCTGAATTCTTCTAGTTGCCTCATTGGATCATGCTGATTCCATACTGTTTGAATGGTGTATACATCTGAACTGGATTTCATTTGTGCATGATTTTGGATGAGAAGCAAAACCCAGAATAGCGTCTAGAGTGGCGCTTAGTGTACTCTGAAGTCAGCTTGCCGTGTAACCTCAGTTAAGTCTTTAAATCTGCCTCAGTCTGTCCACTGTAATGATGTGATTAGACTACTGCACCGTGTGTTAAGAATGGACTGACGGCTAGGGTGAATAACCAGAAGATCATCTTGGGTCTGATCGCCTAACTTGTTTCACATTTTCGTCGGTATATTGGTATACGAATTTATGACTACTGGCATTCCCAGGCCCTTTTTTGTGTTTGACGTTAACGTCTTTTCCCAATAAACCATTGCCATTGTGCTTTCAAAGTTTAACATTCTTCGGATATTCCCCTGTGCATTTAACTTTTATTTTTATGTCTCGTACATATCGACCATCATACTTTTATGCGCCTCCCAAATCTTTTGAGACCTTAGTGTCGTCCATACTCTAGGAATTCTGTCAAAAATGCTTTTTCTAAATCGAAGAAATGGTTTCTTTCGAACATTTTTTTATCTTTCGTATACGACGTTAGCTCCACCGATCTGTAGCTGTTACAATTTATCGTGCCGCCTTTGCTTTTATACAATAGAACAAGAAAGCTCTCCCTCCGTTGGTTAGACATTTGATCTCAGCTCATCATTTTAATGATTACATTCGCGAGCCATTTAAATCCAAGTTTTCCGATTGTCGCCCAAACTTAAAAGGATTGTTATTCACTCTGGTTTCACGTCCTCGGGTCATTATTTTTACTGCTTTACTAACTTTGGCTTCCACGAAATCTGCCTTTTTCTCTTCGTGCGCGACAGCAGAGAGAATGATGTCTTGAGAGATTTTGCACTGCTCTTAGGTTTTTCATCGAAGTTGTTTCATCTACCTGGCACTCTTAGTTCTCCTCTGGACTTGCCGCATTTTTGAGCCATTCTTGCAAATGTATCGCCCTTGTCGACTGATGCTAATTTCCGTTGGTTGCTTTGTGCTAAATTCCTTTTAGGAAATGCCGGAGCTGACTAGCTTATAGTTCGCCTATTTTTTAAATCTTTTATTTCCTATTTCAAGCGCCGCTCTCGCTTTCGATGAGTGTTTTCCATGAGTTTAGTAGATATATTTTCTCCTGCCGAGTTTCTCATTTTGAAACCGTTTCCTCCATGACAGTTGTAGTAGTTCTATATTATTTAGGAGTTCAGTTGTTAAGATGATGACGATTTCGTTCTTACATTGTTCCGTTCCATAATAGTATTGTACTCTTACATACATTTAGAACGCAATTATTTCCAAGTTCAAATATTAAGCCCTGTTTCCGACAATTAGCCAATTTGTTTTCTGAACGCCTATTATACATTTGACGTTACCGAAATATGTTCGAAATTTTTGCCCGTATTTGTGCCGAATATTTGTTGTTGCGTCGGATTGGGTTCCGTGTGGCTCTTATAAATGAACTTGAATTTCCTTTCGCCCCACAGTTACTTCCGGTAATCTTATTCGATGCTAATGCACCCCAGGCTCACCTTAAGTTAATTGTCTTCCACCACAAGAAGGAAACGAACAATATTCTAAATATAGGCCAACGCTGTTCTGCCAGACCTTACATCAACAAAATTTTTCTCAAATATCATTCGACCTCGAGGGTACTTTTATAAGGCTCCAAAGTAAACAGGATAACAACAGATAATAACAACACAAAGTCTATTTTGGGAAAAACCGATTTATTTTATTATTTCCGACTCAATCTAGCCATGAGCACGGTCTAAAAGCATGTTGAGATCGTCGTCTGTGCAACAAACCCCAACTTCAAAATACGAAGATAGAGTTGTACATTAAATATTTGGCCCGGTGGAACTAAGTCGTGGTGGACAATGCCCTTGGAATCAGACGATTCCAGACGAGATTTTTTGGGTTTTGGCTCCTCTAGCACCTTTCACTCAGCACTTTGGCGGTTGGTTTCTAGATCATATTGAAAACACCACGTTTCATCACCAGTCACAATGTTGAGAAAGAATTTTTTTTCCTTTTGGCCTCCTTGGTGTTGTCCTTCGAATTTTGAATTCTGAGCAATTTTTGTACCGACAACAGAAGCATACTGTCATTTCGGACACAATAACTCCATTTCTATTCGCCCAAATGTCATGAGATTTTGCTCTTGAACACAAAAAGTTCATTGGAATCGTCTACTAAAGAGCGGTACTAAAAAGAGTACAGACTAGAGGTTGCTACGGTAGAAAACATGTACTCTAGTAAGCAGTGCCGCAGGAGTTCTTGCTTGGACCTCTATTTTGTCTTCGTCGTGCAAATGATGTGCTTAAATGCTTCAAAAGAAAGTTTCTTCTTCGGCAACGAGTAAGCAGTGGATTTATTTGACTCATATTAACGAGTAGCAAATTTTCTGAGGTTAATTGGGATAGAGCTTAATTATTTTGAGTTAAGAAAAAGTGTTGTCAGACGTAATCAGTTTGTCAGACTTGTCGTATCTAGGGTCATGATATTTGTGTAATGTAACGGCAAAATAAAATTGGAAATAAAGGGTATACTTGATTCTATTCTAACGAATTGGAGAATCAAAACGGATAGAGGCTTGACAAAATCACCCAGTTTGGACTGATTTTTGACTCCCTACTTTTATTTTAAGCAGGAACAACCATAATGTGGTATCATGTCACATATCATGTCTTCTGATTGCTGCACTGTGATTTTACTTGAAAGTCAATAGTTAGAAACCACGAACGATAAGAACTGGACTCCTATTCGGTTGAAAGTAGACTTAGAGATGTCCCAAGATGACATACGTTGTTTCTGGATTGAGTTCTCCTAAAGTATGACAGAAGTTTTGCAATATCTAACAATTGAAACCTATCTGACAACTGTCAGACTGTCAGACATGTCCCTTATTAAGCTCTATAATGTTACCAGGGGCAAATAAATTGCTCGTTCAATGAAACTAAATCAAAAACCACACTTTTATGGTTTTAACTTTTAGCCCCATCAGCGTTGTCTGTGTAACTAATTATATTTTTTTTTTCTTTTTTTTGTTATAGAAACTAGAAAGCCAAAATACCGAAGTCGTAGGATAACACCCCAAACCACTCTAAAGCTGGTAAGTCTCTACATTAAACCCTCTCTTCTACTCAGATTTAGGTAAATGAAATTAATTTTTGCAACCTCATAAATCAATATGACATCATATCAGACAGCGGCTGGTAATTATCAAACTACGCACGGCACCTTTAAAAGCTACGCTCGAGGGGTGTGCAAAATGCCAAATTCTACCCGAAAATAGCTAACCGACAGCATAAGGGCGACTCGTGTGCTTGTGTGAGATTGTGTGTGTGCTTGTCGTCGCTATAGATGTTAAGGTGATTATTTACCTCTCGGGCAGCCATTAAGAACACTCTACAGAATGCTAAGTCCTTCAATACTTCCTTAACGATGTATTTTTTTTTTCTTTTATATTTTTCTTTTATTTCCTTGTTTGTTTATTTTCGTTGTTTTTTGAGTCTGGGAGAAACCACACTCCGTTGTGTGTATTAAAAACAAAAATATCTACCTGTTAGGAGTGCGATGAGTGAGGCAACGACCTTGACCATAAGATACAGCACCTGGAACCATTGGTACATGTGAACTTGGCTGTTGCGTTCCTGCAATCGGATTGTGATTTTGTGAGGGAAATCTTCAGGGAGTTGTAAGGATATTCGAATTTTCTTGAACGTGGGTGCACTCCATGTGATGGGGGTAGTGAAAATTAGGAGAAGAATTTTTTAATCAACAAATTCTTTTGACTTTTTGTTGGCACAATTTGATTTATTGTTGGGGAATGTAACAAGATGATGCAGGAGCTCCGGAGGTTCTATATAATTTATTGTATTGTAGTTGGGTTAAGGAACTTGGGGGTGGATGAGAGCGGACAGCTCTTTTAATGGGAATATGATGATATTTTATTTTGTTCACTCTCATTCCCGTCGAGAGAAGTGAGAAACTCGTACTCGTACATAGATTGGTGTGGAAGGATACTTTAGTTTGAAATTAGTTTTGGCCAACCTTGAGGTACGAGTATGTAATTTTAGTTGATTTTGGTCCATGAATTGAGAAAACACAAAGGAGAATAAACGCCAGCATTGGCAGAGACTGTGCATGCCCAATGCTGCCTGATTCCATAAAATGGGATTCACGGGACCAGACAAGGATTTATGCTTTCGGTTTGTAATTCATCTTGAATATTCACTTTTCAAATTAATGAATTTGCAACTCGAAACAGTTTTTCTTACCCCAAAAGTAAATGTGACTCATTTTTGACTATTCTGGGCTACATGCAGACCTTTATGGGTTGACTGACTTTTAAGTAGGCGAAACTAAGGTCCGATTTTATTATAAACAAACTAAACTACCGCAAGGTACGCAACGTCAGTATCTAGGCTGGCAAATGAAAAACGCCGGCCAGGGGTCCTGTATACTGGTAAACCCCTAAACCGTGGAACCAAGATAGGTATGCCACCGGACTCGTGATTCCGATCCAATTTTTATGCAAATCATAACGATTCGTATCTTGCAGGTGGAGTTGGAGTTTTTGTGCGTGACTATTTAGATTGAGACATAAAACGTTACAAACTCGCTAGTACACATATTATAAAAATCTCAAATCAGTTTGTGTAAATAAAACTGAATTTCATTTGTTTGCAGAGGTTTCAGACTCGGTCAATTGATTTCTTTATTGAAGAAATTTCTAAATTTTTGATTAATGACCTTGTTGCCAGAGGTGTTGTTGATGATTGGTTAGGCCACCGCAGAGGCCGTGAAAATTGGCTTTTCTGTGATTTTTTTTCGGGAAAAATATAAAATAAATCGAGTTTACAAAGGTAGAAGTTTATTGTACATATAAATGACTGTAAAACATAATTTACTTAAAAATGGCGGCTGTGCAGCGTTTCTCAGATGACCTCTATTTTTTTTTGAAGGGTCTACGGCCGTACCAACATCTACTGTAAATTTTGAATTATGATGATTCACAAATGGTTTTTTAATTTACACAACAACAGCTAGAGAAGTACGAAGGATTTTTTAGATATATTGATTTTTGGTCGAATGTCGCACTTCCAAAGTTAAACTTGCAAAATTCGCAGAAAAATCGCCAGAAAATTGTTAATAACAAATGAACGCAATATATTATTTAGACAACATATATATTTTTAAAAATCTAGTTAAAATTTGAAGTGAATTGGTAGAAAATTGTTCAACGGACAACTTGAAAAATACAGTTTTGAGATAAACCCGTTTAAAATTTTAAAGAAGCTCGCTGCCTACCTGGCGGCCTTGTACTATACTTTGAAAAACAAGTACCTTGAGATATTTGCCGGCCATAATATTTTGGGATAACGTTTTTGAGGTCCTGAGGGACCATTGAAAGCAATAAAAAAAAATCAATTCTTTGAAAATCCTATAGTGTCCTAACCCCTTAATATACCGAGACACCTTATACCTAAACCCTGTGACGGTTTCTTATCTTGCCTTTATGGAAAAGACTAACTTCTTGTATAAATGAGATCTACATATGTTCCATATTGCAGTAAGGGCATAACACCTGCAACAACTCTGCTTGGTTTCTACATTCTGGATAGCCAACACCCGGAAGACGGTGTGTTGAGATCTTATAGAAATATTTTGTCGGTCCTATAAGCCCAACCCAACAGAGGAAAACCGAAAACAGTTCAAACGAACCAGGAATCACTGCAACGTCTTTCTTAAGCCAAAAACATTATAAATTCTGCCTGATTCTGCATCTCAACGCTCATTTACAATGAAATTCCAACTTTCGGCTCTTCACACAAGGCCAATCTGCTTGCTGCACACTTTGTGGCCAGCTCAACACTTCCAGATTGTGCTTTCTCCCCACCTACACTTGAGTGCGTCGAATCTTCAATGGAACGAATCCACCTTCGCACTCGTGTAGTAGTGTAGTAGTAGTAGTAAAGATCTTAACATACACAGATCCGCTAGCCCAGATAGTATATCTCCCCTCCTTCTGGTGTTCTTCCTCGCTGGAAAAACCACTGCGTAAGCTTTTCTATCAGCACTACTATTTAGGACACTTTCCGAGCAGATGGAAAACAGCATTTGCCAAGACTGCCTCTAAAAACGGTGAATCTTCTTCTCTCTCCCATCCTTTAGACCCATTGTACTTACGTCCCTTCTTTCCAAGGTAATGGAAACGCTGATAAACCGCCAGCTCATGAAATATCTCGAAACTAGTACGGTGTTCGTAGAAACAGGCCCAGTAGTGATTTGATCAATCTGGCGAAAGCAAGATAGTTGCACTTGATATTTCTAAGGCATTTGACAGAGTTTGGCATCAGGCTTATTTAGATCGATGAATCTCTCCTTCAATGGATTAGAAACTACGTTTCGGAACGTTCAATTCAAGTTGTCTCGGATGGTTTCAAGTCTGATATTCAAAAAATAAATCCTGGTATGCCCCAGGGCTCCGTTCTGTCTCCGACACTTTTTTTATTTTCATTAATAATCTCTTGTCTGCTATTTCTAATCCAATATATTTCTTTGCTGACGGCAGTACTCTCTGCTTTTCTTATTCGTTACCGGACTCACGTCCCTGCTCTTCGGCTGGAGTACGGAAATTACAGCGTATGTACATTAATTACAGCACATTATATTCCGATACTAATTCAACAGAGTGGAATTTAATGCTTCTGCTGTTGTTAAAGCAAAATTTAAACACCCAACCATTGTCCATGAACGGTACTCGCATCCTCGAAACCGAAAAACTGTCCATTCTCGGTATGTGTGTCAAGGACAATTTACGTTGGAATGACCACATATTCAATGTCGTCAAAAATGCTGCGAAACGTCTAGTGTTCCTCAAGGGATGTATTGTAAGAAATACTTTTCCCCCTTTTAACCTGATCTGACCTCATTATACAAGGTGGCGCAAAATTAATCCCCCTATGGTATAATTTTTGCAAATGGCGTCGTACGTCAATCATATTTGACATTTGTGAACTAGACAGCTGCAATATATAAACAGACAAGCAATGGAGCGCTATACTCAGAAAGAGCGTGGAATAATTGTGTCGATGTTTTTGACCAATAATCGGTCGGTGGTGTTAGCGCAGCGTGAATTTCGACGTCGATTTCCTAATCGTGTCGCACCAACTGGGCAAACATTCCGGCGCTTATCTACTCGACTCGAACAGAGTGGAACCACAGCAGACCATGCAGGCGTGGCTGCCACCGCACTGGTCTTTCGGCCGAGAATATCGCTACTATGGCTGCCGATGTCGCTGAGAACGAAGAAACATCAACCAGACGACGGGCCACGCAATTGGTCATCACCAGACGGGCCCTACAGCAAATTTTAGTGAAAGACTTACACATGTTCTCGTACAAAGTGCAAACAGTACATCAGTTAATGCCTCGTGACCGTCAGTCGCGTGTGAATTAATGTAAAGCCATCCTCAATCTCAACAACGAAGAGGACAATTTTGTGTCGAAAATCATCATGAGCAACGAAGCGCATTTTGACTTAAGCGGTTACGCCAATACGGTCACTGTTGCTGGCGAGTTCTACAGGGCCATGATAAACGACTTCTTACTGCTGGAATTGGATGAGCGGGGCTGGGTGAACATGTGGTTTCAACAAGACGGTTTGGCATGGCCAGCAAGATCCCTCGATTTAACCATCCCAGACTTTTTTTCTTTGGGGCTACTTGAAGTCGCGGATTTATGCCAACAAACAAGCCTCAGACAATCGCAGGACTTAATGAGAATATTCGACAGGAATGTGAACAGTTATCACCGGAAATCTTCCGGAAAGTCATGGAAAATGTGATAAAACGGCCACAAATATGTATCAACACAAGGCAGCCACAAGGATATCATCTTTTCCACTTCACAGAAACAATTGTAAAGGTCGAAATAAAGATTTTCATCACTCTCAAAAGTAATTCAAAAACAAAATTGGATGATTAATTTTGTGCTACTTTATATAAGGCATTCATCCGCCCAAAATTGGAATACAATGCCCACATTTTGTCAGGTGTTCCTAAAACCCTTCTGTACCTGGCAGATAGGATTCATAACCATGCGATAAGACTCAAGGGTGATTTTTTCCTAAGCCGTACATCTCGCTTATGGAATGCCCTGCCGAGCTCTTTACTTCCTGACCATTACAACCTTCAAACATTCAAAACGAACCTACATCGGCATCTCTCTTTCTTTCCTCGATAACTTTATTTCACTTTAAGGGTACCTTAAATATCAAATCTTCCAGTTCTCATCTCAACTAAAGTTTTTCGGATGCTTTAGCTGGTATTAAAATCGATATTAATATAACATATGATATTTGCATTGATACCAATTAAGGGTTTTATACCTTCTCCCGAGTAAAGGTATCTACAGCATAGGTAGCCTTTCTGAAAATTTCGAAACACATGTTAGTTCATCAAGTTATTCATATGTAGAAAACCGTTCTGAAATAAGATTAAAACATTGGATTAGTTCAGCACTCCTTAATAAAACAAAATTCGACAAATATACTACAAACACTCTTTGAATCTACAGTTACAAAACCGTTTAAATCGGCTTACGAAGCAAGTTAGCTTAGCATTCGTTTGCAGGAGGACCTTTATTATAAAAACAAGATAAGGTCAGGAAAAGGAAATCTAAAAAAGAAATGGCAGTTCATAATGATCTTGGCAATCGAAATTTTAATCACTCTAGTGATTAAAATCACATTAAGTAGTGGCTATATTGATATTTCAGATCCAACAGCTATAGCGAGTGAATTTAGAGTGTATTTTGCTTCCGTTGGGCAATCTTCATCACCATAACTTGCCTTAGATGATTTAAATTCCGGAAATAGCTTCTTTTTCGAATCCATAGCAGGTTTAGAAGTTACTAAAAACTCGAACTCTTGTGGAAAAGATGGACTCTCTCTAAAATTGTGTTCAAGAAATTGCTCTGATCATTATGGATATTTTGGTTCATCTTAAGTTAAACGTTATATCCGATCAACTATCACAAACCTAGTTGAATTCGTTTCTTTTGGTCTCGCAGCCTTAGAATATGGCAAAGATGTTGATGTTGTCGCAACCGATTTCACTAAAGCTTTTGTTAAAATATCTCATCAATTGATCCTCTTCAAATTGTCTGCTCTTGGCTTTGAAACGCCTTTTGTTTTTTAAATAGATATCTTACCTAGCAAACCGATATAATAGTTTTCGGTTTATATCTGCCCTTTCAGCTCCTTTGGAGTTCCGCAAGGAAGCCATCTTGGTCCTCTGCTCTGCATTCTTACTAACGATCTTTAGAGTGTCATTAAACGCTCCTTACTCTCCCTTTACGATGAAGACAAACATATTTTTGAAACTATTTCTTTCCCCTATTCAAGGGAAAGTAGTAGTGCCTCAAAAACTACTAAGAATTTAATATCGCCAAATGCCAATTTCTCACTTAAATCTCTCCATCTCCTCCCCGACTTTATTTTGTCTATAGTCAACCTATTCCCCATGTTCAATCTTTTCAAGACCTTGGCATGTTATTCGAAAGTGAGTTTAATTTCCGTTCGCATATCGATAAGATTTTCAGGCGAACTGATCACTTGGCTTTATTTTACGCTGCTCCAAGGAGTTTTCAAATCCTTACATAACCAGATCTCTCTATGTTACCTTTGTTCGCCGCCTGCTTGAGTATGGCAGTCAAGCTTGGTTCCCCTTTCACCGAGTTCATGTTTAATGAATCGAGGGTATTCGATCGGAATCGATCACCCATTCGCCCTTTGTGATCTGCCCTGGGACGACCCCTTAATCATACCTCCCTATCAGAACCGCCTCAATTTATCAATTCGAAGTCCTTTTAAGAACGTAGAAATATACCTAACGTTCTTTTCATTCATCGACTGCTCTGAGGTTCCATTGACTGCGCATCCCTTTGTAACTCCTTCAACACAAGCGTAATTTACCTTGCCCTCGTCTCTTCTGGCGGACCGGAACGCCGCACCTCATACGGTTCCAACGAACCAATCTCCCGTATGCTCCAAAAAGGCAACTCTCCGTTTTTGATTTCAACCCGAGCACTCCCTGTCTCAAACTAGATCTCCTACACCATTCCCTTGGTTCCTAGCTCTTAAGGCTTTTTGTTAGTTTTTAATTTCTAGTATTAAGCTTGTATTAGGCCAAATATATGGAGCACTCATTAAAAATTAAAATTGGATCCAAAAGACCAGCCAAAAAATCCTTTACACTGCAAGAAAGCCGAGCGCCCCTCGGAGGTTTTTAGTCCAAAGGACTGACATCCGGATATAGATTTTCGTTGGAAAACCCGAATGTGATGTCCTTCAGCATTAGACGAGTCAATGCAGCCGAGTTTTACATGCCATGAAAAGGAGCATTGTCAAAAGTCCTCTCATTGTACGTACTCATTCTTATCGAATTTAAAACAGAATCTCTTAGGTCTCCGGTGTCGAAATGTTTACTGTTTTTTTTTTTGTGAGTTTGGATGACCAGTCTCTTCTTTTTCTTCAACATGAAGGAAGTTGGACTGATTGGTCTAGAGCTCTTGGCGATCGTGTAGTTATCTTTTCTGATCGTCTGTATAAGTGCCACTATTACTGTACGGCAGCATTTCGGTATGTACTCGTATGCCAGCAATGATTTTCTTCTCAGAGCTGCCAACAGCTGGTATACACCATCATAGCAAAGCTATTGTACCATCAAAGGAAGTAACAATGGCCTCATCCGTCACCACAACCAATGACCGATATAAGCTACTGCGCGTTATATGGATATCACCATATGATTGCTATATAATCATATGTAAGCGAATCGAAACCCGTAAACTATTACGTAATGTGGCCATTAAAGAATACAAACATCTTTTCCTCGCGTAATCCGACGAGTAGGTAATAAAAATGACAAAAAAAAAATCCGTCCTATTCGGAACGACAACCTATTCATAAAGAACAATTCAAACCCCCCAAAAGTCACACAACATTCAGATTATCTTCGCCACCCTTTTTGTCAGGCTCTGGTCATAAAATCCATAAATTCAGTCTATCAGGCAGTGACAACATTATGAAGGCACACTCGACTGGATTGGGCTTCCCACAAGCCATGCAGAAACAATGTCAATACCGAAATACAGGGTGTTATAATCGAACTCAATGTTTACTCGTATTAAAAAATAATAATTACAATCGCTGCTGACATTAAAAAAAAACCCCCTTCAACCAGCAACAACATGTCACCTTGCACTGGTGTCTATGTGAGCAACAGCAACAGCAACAACAACTCCAACCTCTCAGCTCCCACTATGGCAAGGTAAAGGTCATACACGTCGCGTGCGCACAATGCAAGTGTTTGTATAATATTTGCGATCAAATCAGAAGCGCTACAGATTTGGAAAGCGTTAGTCATTAGACAGTTAAAAAAATAAAATTAGCAAAAAACAAAAAAAAAACAACAACAACTTTTAATCAGAGAGTTAGTTGCATTTTCCATTTGGAAATCCGGATTTTTACTAACCAAAGGCGTGACAATTGGCAAAGTCACATTTTTCAATGACGTGTTGCAATTTCCAACTCACTAACTCACAGATACCAAATACGAGTACTCGTACAACAGGTACAAATAACTTTTTGGAAACCTCTAATTGAATTAGATTCATCAGGTGTAATGGGTGCAGTGTGATGAGAGGGCTTATGTACCCGTTTCTCCATATGGTATAAACGTTTACGTGTTTACTCGTATGTTGTATTTTGTGGGGTTTTTATTTTTTATTTTTTTATAACAATTTGTGCCCAATTTATGCTGATTGATGCGCCTGTCTATACGAGTATGTGTGCACTTGAACTTTCAGTGTAAACAACGGTGAGGTTAGATAAGTAATTATGTCATTCCTGGACTTGATTGATGGGTTTCTTTCGAATGGTGTGAACTCGAATGGTTTTGGAAGCGATAAGGGCTGATATGGCTTCTGGCTAATTTGGTGACTTCGTTTAGTGATTTATTAGTAAACAGACAGGTCAGTGGGTGTTTCAAAAATGAGCTCCGCAACTGTTTTGCCCCTATTTGTTTTCTTTTCGAAAAAAAAAAGTGATTCAGTGATGTTGAAGGAATGATAATCCATTGGAGGATGCGCTATATTAACACGATGTATCTCGTTTTATACTCTGCAATAGCCGGTCGAGAGAGTCGCTGAGGACAACCACCACCAACATCCCGTAATATGCTGAGTGACTACGCATGTGTGCCCGATCACTCCGATCTGCGCAAAAACAGCTGAAAGAACTTCCGTGCAAAAACATGATCCAGGCAAAGCACAATATTTAGGCTCTTGTGGACCAACTCCTGTTTGAAGTCAACGGCGAAGCAGATTCACAGATGACCTCATTTGGGCTAGTTCCATATATTCGGAGCTCATACGAAATCTAGCCGGCAACACTCATTCCGCCACAATAGAGGCGGCTGGCACTCTCCTCCGAAGCATCTGGCCATCCAAGTTTGAGGGTTATGTCATTGGGTTAATTGCTCGTACAACAAACCTTAGACACCTCAGAAACAGTTAACTACTTTCTGCTATGCACGTGAAGTGCTCAGATTCTTAACATTCCACATGCATCGTGTACTACTGCAATAGAATGTGTCGGTTAAAATTTGGTATTGATATTGCTATTGAGAACAGAAGCAGCTCATATTTAGATGTGGATTCTTCATCAAATTAAAACTTAGTCAAAAATCCGTGTCAAGGCTTAATTCACCGACATAAGCCTGATTTGCGTACATGTCCCACAGAGGAGAAAGTAGTAAAGTAATAAAGGCTGATTTTTTGGCTGTTTGGCTTTTCAGTGTTCTATTTTTGACAGCTCACGCGTGATTCGTGACATGTGTCAAAGTCAAACACGCTCAGTTAGCATTGCCATTTCATCATGGAAAGACTTACACCCGAACAACGCTTACAAATTATTGAATTTTATTATCAAAATTTATGCTCTGTGAAAAATGTTTTTCGCGAACTTCTACCATTTTACGGTCGTCATAATTGACCTACTGAGCAAGCAATTCAAGCCATATAGTGACCAACTTTCACGCCAATTTCACGCTTGATGTCTCAAACGACCTAACCGAATGCATAGAGTGCATACAGAGGAAAATATTGCTGCTGTATCCGCCAGTGTTAATGAAAACCGTGATTTGTCCATTCCTCGTCGTTCGCAGCGATTGGGATTGTGTTACTCGACTGCGTGGAAGATCTTGGTCAAAAAATTTACAAAATACAGCTCGTGCAAGAACTGAAGCCGAACGACCTGCCACTATCATTCAATGATTTCAAACTTTTTTTTGCCCAAAATGCATGAGCTGAACTTAGTCGACATGTGGTTCCGCGAATTGATGGACGAATTTAGAGATAAGTTCGGTGAGCAATTTATCTCTCGTTTTGGATCAGTCGGCTAGATCGTGCGATGAGATTACGAGGATTACTGTTGAGGAAAATAGAGTTGTGCAGGGACGCGTATTCAAAGGAGTCGATAAATGAAGAGAAAGTCGCCTGCATCTCTGCGTTCCTCAAAGGTGTTTAGGTTAATAAGGTTGAGACCGTTTTGATAGTGGGGCAGAATAAAAGGGTCGTCCCAGGGCATACCTCGAAGAGCAAATCGAAGAAAACGGCGCTAGATGCTTTCGATTCTCGAGATATGAACACGATGAGATGGGGACTTGACTGGCTTACTCTAGGAGGGGGCGAACAAAAGTAATATAGAGGGACCTGGTCACATATGGATTGGTGAGTTCTTTGGACCACCTTTTTACAAAATCTAGTGCAGAGTTGGCTTTAAGGGATTATCTCATCCATATTTAAATGGAAGTTGAGCTCCCTATCACACAAAATGGCGAAGTCGCGAAGTAATTGAACGGAGGAGATAAGTTGGTTGTGGAGAAGTTAGAGTCGGGAATGAGGTTGGTGCCGCTTATGAGAAAAAGTGATGGATTGGCATTTGGCGATATTAAGTTCCGAACAATTTTTGAGACACTACATCTATCAAGGTCTTGTTGAAGGAGGAAAGAGTCATAGGGTAAGGAATAGGGAGACAGACGAGTGTTTGATGATCCTATCGAGACCATTTATTGTTAATATAAAGAGAAGAGGACCTAGATGGCTGCCTTGTGGAACTCCAGATGTGGCCAAAAATGTGGCCGAATGGGCTGACCTAAAACGAACACTGTAAAAACGGTTTTCCAAGTAAGAAGATATCCATTTTGACAGTATGGGTTCAAATCCGAGGGCAGACAATTTAAAGAGTATTATCGAAGGATTTCCTAAAATCGGTTGCAACTACATTTACTTCATTACCATTCCCTAGGGTTGAGAGGAACCAGGAAGGACCAGTAGATACAAATTTAAGGCTGGAAAATGGAACGTAAAGGGAAGAAGAATTAAATATTTTTCTATGAAAAATGGATAGGGCACCATTTGTACTTAGGTTGTGCAACTTAAAGGGAGATTTGCTGAGATAGTCACTGATTTTGTATAAGTTAGCTTTATGAAAGCTGTAGGATGGCGAGTTGTGTGATGATGCAATTGGTGTCAGCCGACTTGATAATGTTACCTGGGAAGCGAGTCTCAAGCATGAGATATAAAGACTCTGCTTTGAACTTAGTGTAAGTGGCATCGAGTTTTTTGAGTGATTCCAGTCTGGCTGATTTCGCTCTTTTGAGGACTTTGGCTAGCCTTTTGGTTTCACCGAGTGTTTCGATTATTTTGCAAAAGCCTGTGTAAGAGGCACTCTTTAAACCTGTTTGATTCGTTCTTTAAAGATTCTACTCTTCCTCCTAATTAGTCTTAGGTGACCTGTTTAGAAGTTGTTGAGTTTCTGCACTGCGCTGCATCTTTACTTCATAGGTGATCTGCAGGAGTTTTTCCGACTGCCCAAATCAGTTCAAAACACTTAGTGAGGGCACCGTTCAGGCTCTGAAAAGCTTCCTGTACCTTCTTTTTCGTTTTGAGTATGACGGACTTGCCGATCTCCTCCTGTTGGTTTTTTGTGTTTTCATCCCCCAGCATCCGATTCTTAATTCGATGTAACTACGGTCATACATGGATGCCTCCGATAGTACTATCTGGCCATAAATATCCTTAGATTACTTTTTGTCGTGTATGGGTACCCGCCAGGACTACGATGGTGTAGATTATTCATTCGATTTTGGTGTTAACACCTGCTGATTCGATGGAAATCCACTGCGGTGTTAAACAACAGAAATGTTGGTATAGAACGCAAAACTAAAACCAATTTTGAAACATTCACTGTGTATATGACAAACTGTTCATTATCCACGTGCCATTGATTTACAAAAAAAAAAAAAGGAAATGTTCACTTGAAAAATCAAAGACGTTATCATTCCATTAGCCATCAGAGTTCACTGCCAATTAATGTTTCTGTCGGAATTATAACCTTTTTGCCACTTCGTTTATCACTCTTCTAAAAAACGAAATCGAAATTGGCAACAAAAACGAAACTTGAACGCGAATTCGAATTCAAATAATTATTCACAATTGAAAAAAACCGTCCAACTTAACCTTCTCCACTGGAATGCATCCCGTCTTCGTTACGACAGAAAGAGCTCCTTCCTCGCCGCTGGCACCGTTTATCAAACACTTTCAATGTCAATTAAAATCAATTTCGACAAATATCTAGTGGAATGTGAATACGAATACGGCGTAGCAATGTCTCCCCTATCTGTCGTTGCCTAAGTACGTGTACGAGTATACATACTCGTATCTATGTATCTGGAAATTTGACTTCTATTGATTTTTGCTACTGTACCACATCCATCAGATGAACCTCGCGTCAGCGTTCGGTTTGTCCATTTGTCCTTCAGTTTCGTAAAATGTAAATTTGAAAATCTCCACCTAAAGTTGGGAATATGTACTCGTATCTGCTGGAGGTATGGGCGCGTGCGAAATTCAAAAAATATGACGTCGCTCGGGTCAGATGTGTCAATTGCCTGTGAATCTGAATCTGAATACGATTGTTCAATTTTCACCGTCCTGTCGTGATTGTGTTGGTATTTTTTTTGAATTTTTTTTTGTGTGGAATAAATTTCTAGTTTTATGATGCGTAGTGCGAGTACATTGAATAAGTAAATGATACTGAAGGTCAGGCATAAGTTGGATGGCGGTTTCATCTTTTTCCGGTGTGAATAGGTTTTGTTCGGACTGAAAATAAGTTGAACCATAACCTGCCACTTGAGCAATAAAAATAATAAAAAATAAAAACTGTAAACTTTTTATTGGGAATAAATTTTCATAAACGATGTCGGAATTTGAACGTCCCACATTATAAGCACACTTTGCACCCAAAGCGGCCCACTCGAATATGAATTTATTGCAGTTGGGTTGGAAGAGGTTCACCTAGAATGGCATTTGACTGACTAAACACTTTAACAATCGCATTAATCCAAGTTCGTTTCAAGTGTGATTTTGTTCTTTTTTTTTTTGGGGTAGTGAACGGGGACATGTTTTGTGGTTATGACATCTAAATTGCTTTCGAGATCTTTGTCATGGTAATTCGAGAAGTTAGAATAGACCATAATGTACCCACATGTTTGAAATGTGTGTGTAAATTTGTAAAATAACAACAACAGTGAGATTCTTTCTTTGACTAAAGAATATCAATGTTTGACTATTTAAAGGGTTTTTGAGAACGACGACAAGTGTACAATGAGTCATGGATAACTAACTGAATAGGCATCACGTTTCTAAGGAATTCATATTAGGCCTCTTGACCGACAGTAGGGATAAAGCTGCCGAACAAACAAAAATTCTTCATAACTTTGAGAGGATCTTCTGCGTGAGCCAATGTCTTAACTTTTTGCACTACATCCTCATTCCAAGCTGTCCAGAATCGGTTCTGTTTTCCCCTCATCATACAACAATTGACGACTGCGGAGCATGCTGGGTCTACTTCAAACATAAAAATGCAGTCCTCCAAAGGTCAGAATTTCAGCCGAATTATTGATAAAGAAATCGACAAGAACCAGCAAATTATCCCTTTTATCAGTGATTGAAGTGCCATTTATTCCATTTTTTGTTTTAGCCAAAGGAATTGGCAGCAATTGGACAGGCTTAATTTTTCTTGATATTTATTTCGAAGTATGTGAACGAACTCACTGAATTGTTGCTGCTGATAAAGACATTTTGGCCTAGGTAGTGACGGAGTCTCAGAGTCAGGTTGAAAAGATTAAACCAAAATTCGTTGACACGTTATTTCCAAATACAGGACTTCATATTCACACAGTTAGAGAAAAGATTTCTAAAAGAACCGTATGCCAATTGGAGCGGACCTAACAGCTTTTTTTTAGGAATTTTAACTGGTCGCAAAGTTTCCTCGATAACGACGTGGACACCGCTGCTGATATCATCACAGACACTATTCCCTGTGGAATGAGACCGTTTATCCCTCATCGGATTAAGAGTATCAGACCAAAACTACAAAGCTATAAAGAGGCTGCCAGGGCTGGAGAATTGTTTTTTCGGTCCTACAAGACCAACGCCAGCAATTATTGCAACGTCTTTCTCAAGCATCAACGTCTTTGCAACATGACCAAAAACTGAGGCAGAAAATATTGTACTACAATGTCCCAAAGTTAGTAAAAATTGTTGGCCGTTCGTCAAAAACATTAGAAATTCTGCCTCATCCTCCGTCCCAGCGCTCATTTACAATGACATTCCAGCTGTCAGCTCTTTAGACAAGGCCAATCTGCTTACTGCACACTTTGCGGCCAGCTCAACACTTCCAGATTGTGCTTTCTCTCCCCCTGCTCATAAGTACGTCGAATTTTCAATGGGCCGAATCCACTCTCGCACTCGTGTAGTAGCAATATTGCAAATCCCGGGGGAGGAAAAATTAAATTATTAATTTTGGTAAGGAAACAAACTTTTAAAAAAGGGAGAGGAACAAACCGCAACCACACAGGTGGTGGTTGATGAGCGAATGAAGAGGACTGCACAAAAGCTAATGTGAGTCCAAGAGGGAATCGCTAAAACCGGAATTGCAGCAAGCAGCTGTTGGTTAGCTGCACACACCGGCTGATGAGCTGAGATCGCTCGACACAAAACTGATAACCAAACACAGCAGGTAGGCGCCACCCAATTTTTAAATTGGGAAAGCAGAATTGAGAAAGAAAAACGCACAAATTATCTTTTTCCTTATGGGGAATTTATGCTCATACCATTTACTAGTATTTGATTTTTTTTTCGTTTCTTTTGAGGGGGATTACAGGGTATGCCGAATGATTTAGGAAACCAATTTTCTTAAAAATTTTTAAATTACTTTTTCTTGAATCGGTCTGCTAGAGCAAAGGGAATCACATCCAGAGCTCCAACAGCTTCTCACTGAATCCCCAGCCAATCACATACATCGATGTTTTATGTTTGTGGGTCATGTATGATCGTACTGTTTGTTTTGTCGTCCAAGTGATTGCTTTGGTCCGAAGCCAGCCCTCTGACCCGAAACCAAAGCTAAGGTTGAGAGCTTCGATTGAGACCGCCGGTCCAGTACCATGGGGGCCAGTAAACCTTCTGGCAGACATAGGTAGCAGAAGAACGACCGCGGGGAATTGTGGGCTTTCCTTTACAGTTTTGTTTTTAACTTTTGTGGAGGTAGGGGTTATACAAATTTATACGCTGGGGCAAACAATATCAGATATGGTGGGCTCGCGGCCATTGTTGATGGTGTTGACCTCTCGGGGCATCCAGGGGCGGACCGTCCGACAGGCCGTCTGCCTGGCTCTATCAGGGGTACATATGTGGTCATCTCTGGAGCGGTAGGCCGGGGAAGGACCTGAATTCAGACGATCCAGTGAATCCCACCTATACCGCGGCATCCAGAGCCTGACGGGAAGAAAGAAAAGAAATGACAACACAAGAAGGGGGAAGAGAAAAGACGAGGTCAACAGACAGCAGATGGACAAGGGAGTGGAGAAATTTTGGGGCGTGATTTGCACGCAACAGCAAGAGTACTTAAAGGTCTTAATATACACAAATCCGCTGGTCCAGATGGTGTATCTCCTCTTCTTCTGAAGAGGTTTTCTTCTCCGCTGGCAAAACCACTGCGCAAGCTTTTTTTTTCATCACTCCTACTCTTTAGGACTCTTTCCGAGCAGATGGAAAACAGAAAAAGGCGAATTTTCTCTGTCCTCCTACAGATCCATTTCCAACGAAATATCTCGAAACATCTCAATCACCGGTATTACGATTTTCGTAGCAACAGGTCCACTGGTGATTTGATGGCATGTCTCACCGAAAAGTGGAACCAAAGCCTACATCAATCAAGAAAGTTGAACTTGATATGTCTAAGGCATTTGACAGAGTTTGTCATCAGGCTCTCTTATCGAAGATGCGAGTAGTTGGGGTTGATGAATCTCTCGTTCAATGGATTAGAAATTACCTTTCGGAATGTTCAATTCAATGGTTTCAAGTCCGATATTCACAAAATAAATGCTCCGTTCTGTCTCTGACACTTTTGCCTGCTACTTCTAATCCAATATATTCCTGTGCCTACGGCAGTACTCTCTGCTTTTCATATTCCTTCCCGGACGCACGTCCATGCTCTTTGCCGACATCGTATGCTAAGCTCATTAAATCCCGCCGATATAAACAGTATCACCAATTAGGGGGCAATCAACAGAGTGGAATTTAATGCCTCCAAAATACAATGCTGTCTGCTGTCGTTAAAGCGAAATCTAAACATCCAGCCATTATCCATGAATAGCACTTGCATCATTGAAACCGAAAAACTTTCCATTCTCGGTATGTGTTTCAAAGACAACCTACGTTGGAGTGATCACACATTTGATGTTGCCAAAAATGCTGCGAAATGTCTAGGTTTCCTCAAACGATGTAAGAAATATATACTTCTACTTCTCCCCCTCTGATTCATCCGACAAAAATTGGAGTACAATGCCCATGTCTGGTCAGATGCTCCTAAAACCTCTGTGCGCCTGCCAGATAGGATTCAAAACTCATAAGTGATACTAATATCAGTCAGTCAATAATTGACACTCTTGAACACCGACGAAATGGAAAATAGAGAGAGCTCAGTAAGGGGGCTATAGAAGCTAATCACAGTCATGATCTATTGTATGTATGATGCGCTAATTCATGAATTCTATGGAAAACTGATAAAGATATTCTCGGTCTTTTCGGAGAAAGAATATTTGGCCGATATTCGATACTGTTTGCATAGAGGGAATCTGAAAGAGGTGATGTAACGACAGCGACTTCACCCCAACCAAAATTTTGGACATTAGAACGCCTAACCAAAAAGTGCCTTACTTGTTTTTTATCTGTAGAATTATGTACTAGACTCGTATGTAATGATAATATCATACATCTTGTACTATCCTACAAATTTTCTGCGGTGCTTTTAGGATTGGTTAATCTACCGCCTCCAGTACCACGCAACAGGCCGTTTAGATATTTATTTCTCATTCTCAGTGAAGACTTGTTACTCGTTTGATTGTAAGCAAACAATTCCAAAATAAGTTAAAAATAACTGTCAAACTGTCCAATGCCAGTTTATCATAGGCCAACATATGGCAGTCGTTATATGATAGACGGACATTCATGATTTGTCTTGGTTACGGGAATGAGGTCACCCGTCTCTTCTGCTCTTTTAGGTCTTTCTTGTCTATTTTCCTCATGTTCATAGTGAAAACTACTTCAAGTACAAAATGCTTCAAAAACACCCTAAAGATATTGTTACAGTCGAGGGACTGTATTTTCCTCATCGAATTGCTTGCCTTCAAGCATCGGAAGTTATAAATAGAAGTCAAGCAGTTCATTTATGGAACTCAGCACTCTGGAAATCTCTTAGGGCATGCTCATATGACTGCTCACACTCCCCAATCGTAATTAAAATTTAACCCCATACATTTTCATCCGAATCTGCATTTATTCGTCCAAGTACTTCGGTTTGATAATAATTAAAAATGAAACTCGTGACGATTGCTTACACAAAATAAAATTTTATCCACACATACTCTGTCATATATACATTCGTAGTTGCATGGAGGGTATAATGTGTAGTCCTTTAAAATTGAGCACACCTTCTTTATTTCTTTTTATTATATAAAAATCAGGACGAAAGTAAACATAGTTATTGTATGAGGACTCGTTAGTATTGAATAATTTGGCTTTAAAAAATTTCCTTTCTTTTGTTGCAACATCCTTAACATACACCAGAGGTTTCACTACACACATTTGATACTGCTGTTTACTCGTCTGCTGTTTAGTCGTCCGTGAGCTTACTTTTAGTTTATCTCAGCGCCGGTTATGTTTCTGAAAACTCTAAGTCTCTTCTGATCTTCGGATGTCTTTGTTTGAATCTTGTCTCGCAAGTTCATTCGGAGGTCTCATTAGATAGGCTACTCTTTGGCTTGGGATCTTAAACCTATGGTTTACATCTCTTGAGAGATTCTGGAGACACTGCAACAGTTTAAAGCTCATGCATGTGGTTTAGCCAGTCATTCTGTCCTCCGCTCCTTCAAACCTTCAACCGTAACACCCGCCTCGTTATGAATGCTCATCACTATACCCTCAAGCCCACTTCCGAACTTACTCTGAAATATCATGATTCTGCCGAGCTCTCTATTGCCTAGTCATTATAATATTCAGACATTTAAAACCAATGTACATCGGTACCTATTTTTCTTCCCTCCCTAATTTTACTTCGCCCGCACTGTGTGCAAACATTTTAAGAGTACCTTAACCCCTTGAGCGCGCGCTCATCCATCTGCAGTTATACTCGCGTTCTTCCTCATCGAACACTTAGGCAGTAGGTCTTTTTTGTGCGTTGTTGAGCAAATTCATTAGCGATCTCCTTTCCCTCTGTCCCATAGTGGCCTAAGACTTGGTGAATTCCTTTTTCCGACTGATTTTCGAGTAATCTTTGAAGAAATTGAAGTGTTTAGCAGGTTCCTATTCAACTCTTCCGCACAATAAAGTACGCTTTCATGGATGGAATGATAAGGAAGTTTGTCGTCTTTAACGGAAACACACGTATTCATCCGTGATTGACTTTGAAGCTATTTTTGAATATTTACCTCAACTATTTCAATCCTTTACTGACTTCTAGCCAAAGGCATTATTTGCTAGTAAAAGATGCACGTATGCACATACCGCTCAGTGCCCCAGGTATGGCACCAAAAGTGTACTAGGAGATCATGGGAAATCGGACATAACATCACGCCCGACAATGGATTCAGTTTTTTTAGAAATTGTAAGGGTTTCGTCCATATAGGAACTTGGCTATCCCCTGATTAATCAACCAGATTAATCACATCGCAATCGACGCAAGACACTCCTTCATCATTCTGGATGCTCGCCCTTTCCGAGGATCCAACATCGACTTCGATCATTACATTGTTGCAAATGCACAACGGAGTGGAGTAAGATCACCAAAGATCGCCGCTGAAAGGCTGCAATGGATCTGCAGCACTTTTCTAGGCCCCATTTACCAACCTTAGAGTACCAACGGGGATGTAATCAACGACATTATCAGAGAAGCTGGATTCCTAAAACAACCGTATAGCAATTCGAGAAAGTCAAAGAGCCTGTTAGGGTTAGAGAAATATTTTTTCGATCCGTCAAGACCAACTCGACAAAGGAAAACCAAATAAATTTCAAACGAGCGAAGAATGACTGCAACGTCCTTCTTAAGCCAGTGAAATTTCAATACGACCAAAAAGTGAGGCAAAAAAGACTACAATGTCGTCAAAAACATTAGAAATTCTGCCTCATCCTCCATCCCAGCTGTCAGCTCTTTGGAAAAGGCCCATTAGCTAGCTGCACACTGGGGTTAGCTCAACACTTCCAGATTGTGCTTTGTCTCCGCCTAAACTTGAGTGCGTCGAATCGTCAATGGGACAAATCCACTCTCGCACTCGTATAGTTGCAAGAGTACTTAAAGATTCACTGGAGAATTGATGGCATTTCTTACCGAAAAGTGTAACCAAAGCGTACATCTATCCGGCGAAAGCAAGATAGTTGCACTTGATATTTCTAAGGCATTTGACACAGTTTGGCATCAGGCTCTTTTGTCGAAAATTTGAGATCGACGACCCTCTTCTTCAATGGATTAGAAACTATAGACATTCACCAAATAAATGTTGGTATACCCCAGGGCTCCGTTCTGTCTACGACACTCTTTTTAATTTTTATTAATGATCTTTTGTCTGCTACTTCTAATCCAATATATTCCATTGCTGATGACAGTACTCTTTGCTCCTTATATTCGTTGACGGACTCACGTCCCTGCTTTTCGGCTGTAGAACGGCGTATGTTAAGCTCATTAAACTCTTCTATTAACAGCATAACCAATTGTGGAACTATCAACAGAGTGGAATTTAATGCTGTCTGCTGTCGTTAAAGCGAAAACCAAAACACATCTTTAATTCTTTCACCAAAATGTGCCGCAGAGACGTGCGTGGAATGGTCAATTGTTTGACACGTCGTCTGGTCGATGTTACCTCTATGATATCTTCAGCAACGACTGCAATATTCCAAACCTTCCAGGGCTGGCTAGGTCCCGTGTTGTCCCAGTCTCTAAATGCCGCATTGAACAGCTGACCAAAACTGTTACGAAATGCACATTTTAATGACAAATTGTTCTCCAAAAATAGGATAGCGCTCCCTTGCTTCTCCACATAAATTCTAATTCGGTTTGCTTCTCAAATGTCAAAATCGAATTGGCATTCAACGCCATTTGTAAAATCTATGGCACTTTTCAATATGGTCATATGGTACATTATGACTTTTATCCGCCAAAAATTGGAGTACAATGCCCACATCTGGTCAAGTGCCCCCAAAAGACCGCTTTACATTTGCTAGATGTGATTCAAAACCGTGCGATAAAACTCATAGCTGACGCCAATATTGCAAAGTCAATTGACACGCTTGAACACGTAACAAAATCCCTTGTCTCACCTTGTTCTATCGCTATTTTCACCACCAGTGCTCAACCGAAATTGCCAGTAGCATTCCGCCCGTTTTCACCATAACACTGGTCTCACTATGAGTGCTCATCGGACGTACGCATATTGCCTAGTCATTGTAAATTCCTAACATTTAAGACCAACGAACATCGGTACCTGTCTTTTTTTCCTCCCTAACTTTCCATTAAAATGTGCAAACATTTTAAGGGTACTAATAACTCTTTATTAACTGTTTATGTTTTCTTTTAGCTCAGAAAGCAATTGAGTACTCGTAGCAAAGCCCTCACTCATAAAACCAAGGCCTTAATCATTCCGGTCCTGGTAAATAAATATTTGCCGCAGAGTCTTGTACTTAGTCGAAAGCGGACGAAGAAGAATTTTGCCGTTTCGAGAGAAGGATACTGTGCGTGATTTTCGGTACTGTTGATGAGGAATTCAGTCGGGGTTTCAACGACGAACTATATTATCTGTACACCGACATCGGTCTAGTCAGGTCTACGGATCTAAGATGGCTCGTCTATGTTTTGCGAATGATGCTACAACTCCGGGGTTTTCGAATCTAACCCCGAGGGACGACGCAGTAATAAACGACCGCCCCTAAGCTGGCTCATGCAAGTGAAAGGGGAGCCCATCTAACTTGGTACGTTTCGCTCCGTAGAGGTCGGAGGAGTTTAAACCGATGCTGTAATGGGCGACGAGTAAAAAAGACGCAGTGTTTTTGATTTTTCTCGATGCTAATCGGAGTTCGTAGTAATCCCTTATATTCTTTCCTTTCATAAATTGGACATAAGCCGGGACCTCACAACTGAACTAGGCTACTTTGGATACCGCCTGCTTCCCAGATATTTGATTCCGGTAATACCTTAATCCGTCCTTAGGGAGTAGAGTAGGTAGGTGAACATAGTTCGACTTTTCTTGTATTTTGGTGTCTTCTGATGGTTGACAATGATTATGCTTACTTCCTTAACTTGGAACACTTTAGCAATGTTCTTTGTCGTATTTGCACGACGATAGAGAGAAAAATGCACAGTGTCACAATTTTATGTTGTGGTACTGTAATCAGCGTCGTGCCTCGGTAATATTGTGTATGCACAACTGTACATCAAATCATCTAACATCCCTCCCTGACTGTCCTGGGAAATTTCAACAGATTAACAGCCAGCAGGGGATAGAAATGCATAAATTCGTTTGCTCTAAAATGGATTATTAGATCATGTCCGGAGGAAGTTGATACTCTGTTGCTTGGTCTGCCTGCTGTTGCCATGTGGTGATTTATAGAAAAATCCAACAGTGGCTGAGTTGTCCCTTCTGTGGCGTTTCCGCTCTGTGCACTTTAATAGAAAATAAAAACATTTATTTCACAACACTCCGTCTAATTTCCACAAACTACCTCTCAATTGAGGTGGTAAGTGACGATGAAGTGTTGCCGTTCTTGGCCTTCGGATGATAGAAAACAGTTTCCACGCTCTAACTCTGTTTCCGTTTGGTCCTCATGTGTAACATAAATGTCTTTGCAATTTATGCGTTGTTTATGATCTATTTTACTAAAACGAAGGCCAAGTTGGAGCTAATTTTTTCCTCTGCATCTCATTGCTCTTTTGGGGATGGTGGTGCAATAGATCGGAATCGGAAACATTAAACATTTACGCGCTACTTCTGGATGGGACAATAAAATTTCGAAGTGGAGCTGATTAAGTAGCCAACACTAACCAAAATGGATGAATATTTTACGCGAATGCATAGTTTATGGGGTTCAAATGAGGCAGCTAGGACGACGTATTTATTTATGAGAAAGGTCTGGTAAAGCAACATGTTGAAGGTGGACTTCCAAGCCAAGGGATTAAGTGGGAAGCACTTAGAGCATGAAATAAAAGATTCTTGTTTTTCCACATTTACATGCTTCGTTATGTGTCATTAAAGACTCCGATTATCCGTGGGACATGCGCGGGTAACATATAATGAATGGGACAGTGAAAATGTCAGCACTATTTTTGGGTTTATGGCTCAATTACGACTTGACAGAGGTTAAGTGCAATGCAAAACGGCGGATTGGATATGAAATAGGGGGTCAATAGAGTGAAACCTTTTACTGGTATTTAAGTATTCAACACCTCTTCTAAAAGGATTGAATTGAAATGTCAAGTACTCGTAAATGTCCGTTGTAGGTAGAAGAGAAAGTACTCGTATCAATCAAAATAGAGTTTCATTTGTTCTTATACCACTTACTTCAGTAACTACTACGTGGAACAAGAATCGAACTCTTCATCGTTCTCGATTCCATTCAAGCTGTTTCCAAGTATATTATCCTTCTTTGCGATTTTAAACCTGCGGCGGGGGTTTGGAAATCGATAATCCTTTTGGTCAGATGTGTCTAGCGTAATGTACTCGACCTACTTTCGTTGTTAATTCACATCTTCTTGATCACCTCGCACACACAATCCGAATAGATGAGCTCAATTAGTATTCTGCCTTTCTGTTTGCCATTTAAAAGCCATGTGACAGGTTTCAGCTTTTATAAAAATTGCACTTCGTTTTCAGTGCTTCAAAAAGTACCAATAGTCGGATGCCTTCACCTACTGATACGAAAACCTACTCGAATCCTTCTGACAGTGTAGCCCAATAATTTTACCGGAACCTAGAGAGGCTGAATGCCGAATGTTCAGCGTCATGAGGCTGTGAAATCGTTGTGGTGGACCTGGGGCTGCACCAACAAATTTCTGCATTTAGCGTGGTCTTTGGCCAACTTCTCTAATTATGCACTCCAACATAGTTGAGATCACCTTCTGCTAGTGTGCGCCAACTAAGACGCGGTTGATTCCAGCTCAAGAATCAAATACTCCTCCAACCGGAGCGTTATCATTCATTCTAGCGGCATGTCCCAATAATCTCAAGCCTCTGATGCGCTATACGACTCGTAGAGTTTTTGTAAAATCTCCTCCTCGGATAGCCGCCAACGCCAACGAGACTAAAATTCACTCGACGACTCTCGTGCTTAAAAAGACAAAAAATATCCTCATTCGCCTTTGCTATGGAAGTTAGCAAAATTAGCTTCTGCGCTAATCTATATCAGTCTCTATAGTCTGCTTAGTGTTTCTTGACAAGAACTTGCCATTCCGTTGAATTTTCGTTTGACTTCTGTTGAAGTTCTGTACAGATCGTCTTCCTTTCATGTCTTCTTACCATCTTGTCAAAACACCGGGGCCCATCGTCAAAACACAGGTTGTTGAGATGGTTTTTTAGGAACTTTGACACTGTAGTGGGTCAAGCGATGTTATTGACAAAGACCCTGGCGATTTCTTATGATTGCATCCTTCCGACTTTAAACTTTCTCACAGTGTTTCCTATTCTTAGTGGAAGTAGGACTATCCGCATCGGCTCCACGCCTTACGCCGATCACGATGAGATCAGTCTGGTTTGGTGGCAGACTGATCAAGGGATCGTGAGGTTCCCTTATGATTCGAAACAGCGTATCTGCTACGAAGACATTTTTCTCTGACCCGAAGTCGAAGTTTTGCTGACGTGCAGGCTGTTTTCATCGAAAGTGCTACCAAAGACGTTCTGCTTTCCTAACTATGCGTTCATATCACCTAGGACATTTTCAACAGCATTCTTAGAACATTTAGTATATGTCTCTGAGCTCATAGTATTTGGTGCCATTTCTTTTCTCCTCTGTTTAAGCTGATATTGATGAATTAAGCTGGCTGCGTGGAGAGGCATATTAATTGAGGCGGCCTCGGACTGTAGAGGTACCTAAGTAGCATTACATTTTAGTGTGCAAGCATGTCATGATTTTCGTTTTATTTCTTTCGTAAATGTTCTCCGCACAATTAAAAAAACAAATCTTTTAATGACCGACTATTTCTAGTGCGTCATAACTTTTAAAAGCTTGTCAACTTCCATTTGAAATCCATTTCCATGCTAAAATATATGCCAAGGCACGCTAGAATCCCATTCCTGCTAACGTCAGAGTCTATTTGCGTTGCAGAAAATTTCTAAAAAAAAATTTTTTTTGTATTTTTCGTAACCAGCATAGGCTGTAACCTCTACGTGTCACATGACTATTTGCACCCAAAAAGCCGCTCCTATATCCGGTGCTTTGTGGTAGATCGGGACATCAAAATAGCTCTACACGCCAATTCTGATTGCATGTCACAATTACTTAGGTAAGCACACCACTGACTGTTCTGTTCTCTTCCAGTTTTTGTGTTGTTAAAAGGATTTCTTGGGTTTTGTTTACATCAAGGATAACATGTGAACCTGTCAATGAGTCATTCCTGGAACGCGCTCAGGTTTTTATCTTAATTACAAATTACTGGCCGTTTTCGCGTCGTTTTCAGCCTTCCACTTAGTATCTGTCATTTCCGATGAAATTTCACTTGTTAACCTGTCACACTAATTGCTGTAAAATCCTTGAATTACAACCCCACGGATACGGACACGGAGAACAAACTTATCAATTGGACGACAGCGACAACGAGAACGAACGTTATTACTCGTGTGTTGTATACCTCGTACTCGTATGCGTAACGCGCTAACATTCAGACCTACACGAAGGGTGGTGAATAATTACAATATAATCCGAAAATATGTTGGTGGGCCGAGTGTCTAAGAAGCTGAATTGTACTCGTAAAACTGGGATACAGAGGTAGCGCAACCTAATGAGCACGATAAGAACAAGCCTCAAGGATACTACCCAAGCAGACATACTCGTTTTTTGGTTGTAAATACAAATGGTTGATACTAAATATTCCCTATGCGTCAACCATCGTTTACGTTTACGACTGTTTCCCTATCCCCATTGAAGTTAATGGCGACGGTAGAGTTTTATTTATTTTCCTCTCCCATAAACGGCTACGAGTACACGTGCTCTTGTCCTTAAGTCATTAAGATGTTTACTGTATTTGTGAACATACCCGACACTTTGACAGGTAAAGGAGTTGACGGTGTTTTTCTAATCAGCGTTACTCAACCTACAGGCGCCACTGCCGCCTGTCGGTGTCAATTAATTTTCCAACGGTATATCGTTTCCATGAACCCTGAGTTCGAAAAAAAAACCACAAACTCCTCTCGGGAACAATATTGTGTTGGCTTGTGCAGTGAGAAATGTCATTTTGACATTTTGTTTTGACGGTGGGGTATGTTCGCAAACTGTTTTCGTACTCGTGCTCGTATGTATTTATCTTGTGATGTGCGGCGGTTTTTTGCAGATATTAAACCGAGGAATTAATTTCGATAAAAGCTTCGATAAAAATCGTTTTGGTTTCGGTTAGGGAATAACGTGACGGTGTTTCCTTGCCCTTTTTTCTTTTCTTTAAAGGAAAGTAAGTTAAATATGGTGTCGTCGCCGCATGTTGTCTGTGAGGATGATAGACAAATGACATGTGATTTAGGTCGAGGATGAATAGGGCATGGCTGATACTCGTAGTGTGGAAACGGGTCAATTGGAAAAAATCACAACCATTTCAGTTAGATTAAAGCAAAGTGGTGGGTATTTGTTTTGATTTGACGGGCAACGGGTATCTATTCAAGTTAATGGCGATAGGGAAGCATAATTTACGGAACAGTTAAGGATTAAGGATTGATCAATTTTGAACGTGGTAAGGGGTGAATTTTATTGACAGGGGAGGTAATGAAAGCGATTATGAGTATGGTAGCAGAATATCAAATGAGAGTAATTGCTCTGGCAGGTTTTGGAGAGTCGTAATTTGACAAACTAAGGATATTTAAACTAATGAGTATTTGATTGGAGGCCTTTGTCGTAGTGTAAGGGTGACCAGATAGCAATGATAGTTTTTCCAATCTTCCAGCTGTCACAATATTCAGTAAAGTTTGCCGTTCCACCATGCATCGTTTTACGTTTGCCGAACGTCCGGAAATTACGGAAAACGGGCAACGTGAATTTCGTCGTGAGGTCGGTCTTCATCATGGCTTCAGTGTGCAGGCAATTCGTTGCACCGTGGAAAAGTTTGAGCTTGAGTACACTCTTTTGGATTTTACCCCACCAACCAGACAGAGAATGGTGCGAAATAAAGAGAACAACGACGCCGTAGCGACCAATATCCAAGAAGACACAGAAGTGTCGTTTTGGCCCCGATCAGCTGAAGTGGGCATCGCCAGAGAGTCAACCCGGCTTATTTTGCAGTTGGATTTGTGCCGGACGATCATCCGGAGATCGCGGGTTTAGGCCAAAAAATCATCTCGGACGAGGATCATTTTTGGCTCGGCGGTTATGTCAACAAGCAAAATTTCCGTTATTAAAGTGAACATAATCCACAAGTGTTCGGCCAAGCATCAATGAATCCACAAAGATTGACTGTTTGGTGCGCTTTATGGCATACCGGCATCATCGGACCTCATTTTTTCGAAATAAGAAAGGGGGCACCATTACCGTCAATGATCTCAGGTATAGAGCAATGTAAACCGACTTTCTGTGGTCAGAGCTCGACAACATAGATATATCCGAGCTGTGGTTCCAACAAGACGGCGCACCATGCCATAAGAACGACGCAACGCTCAAAGTTGTGAAGGGAAATTTGGCAAATTGGTCATCTCACGACGGGCGTTCATCAATTGGCCGCCGCGATCATGCTACATATTTGACACCACTCGATTATTTTTTATGAGGCTACGAGAAGTCCTTAAACTACGCTAACAAGCCAGCCACTTTGAACAAGCTAGAGGCCAACATTCGACACACTATTGCCGGAATAACGCCGCACCTATTGGACCAAGTCATCAATGATGTGCTATTCCACGCTTAATGATATGAACGTAGCTTCAAAATAAAGCCACAATCAATCCTATATCTCACACCGCTGTTGTTTTATTTAATTTTTTTTTCCTATCGTTCTTATCTGGTCACCCTATATTTATTTGAGTGGCACTGTATTACAACTACATTATCAGAATTTTTCGTGAACAAACCAGAAAAAAAAAATCAGCAAAGCCCGGCATCAGTCGAGAAAATAATTTGTCACAATTAAAAGAAGGAAGGGGCCAGTTTTAGACGGTAAATTTTCAATGGGGGCTCCAAAATATTATAAACCAAGAAGAAGAACTAAACGCACAAGGTATCTGGAACAAATTGGAAGAAAAACGAAAGAGCACGGCAAAAAATCTGCTCTGCGCTCCAAAAGTCCGGCTCTCTGTAGTCCAGCTGAATCACATACCCTTCGAAATATGGTCGATCAATCGGAAATCCTGGATTTCAGAGGCTTGGGATTTTGTTTCATAACATAATGAGATTCAAACGATGGCTTGACCAGTGTATAGTGGCTTTCTTGCGCCATTGTATAAAGGCAAAGGCGTCACGAGAAATTGTAACAACTATCTATCGGTGATACTAATGTCACATTCAATGAGAATATACGAGGGAGTTCTAGACAGTCAACAGCGCAATATTATTAAACTCAATGACAGCCACTTTGTGGGAAGCAGATCAACATTCTACGCGATTCAGGGTTTATGGATTATGATGGAGGAACATCGTGACGCCTCGAAAGACACATATCGTTTTCATTGAAATGTCCGAGAGACATATATAAGACTGGTACGCGATATGTTCGAAATTGTTAAAACGAAAAAGATAAACCTGGAGTGCACAAAGCCCGTTGCTTTTTAATGCCGTACAAGATTTTCTATTGAATCAGCACATTAAAGAGTCTGAAGCAATAATTGCAACCGTCATGCCCCAACTGCAATTCAAAGTCTTGACATCTATTTAGAAGTATCCATCGTGTCAAAATGGGATTTAAGTACTTAGTCTCTGCCGCGATGAAAATGTCACACCTAGTATCAATAGAAGCTCAAACTCCTGCCAAGGTTCGATGTAGGCACCGGAAGAAAGAATTTGTAATTGTATCACCCACAAGTAAAAATATCACCAAAATTTTGGTCACAATAGAGCTATCTGTAGAATGGTTCTACTATAAAATGGCGTAGTTGCAATGCCGATACGTGAGAGGAATATGAAACATTAAATGTAATTATATCCGCTACCGGCTACATATGGTTAAAACAGAAGAAAAATCTCATGAACCAAGGCCAAATGTGTGTTGTTTGGTCACATCGGAAGTAAAAACAAGTTTAGCGCTTCATCGTCACGTTTGTCTAGACTTTTCATGGGTTTGTTGAACACGTAATTACATTTGGTACATGAAACAAATCTTTTATTTAATATTTTGTTGGCAATTTGTTTATTTCGAGAATGTATGGGCTTTGTCAGAGTCATTCTCAAATTGCAAACAAGCCCATTATATCCAAGATGACTTCAGTAACTTAAAGGAGTCACAAGGACATGCGTAACAAATCAGTCCAAGGATTACCCTGCCCTGAACTCTGACTTCGAATACTTTTCATATAGAAAATACCATATTTCATTTGAAACATTATCTTCTAGTAAGAAGGTCTTCATTCAACAGGGTCGTCCCATTGAATCAACATCAAATTGCATTTCTCATAAAATTCCAGCAATATCCGTTTATCATCAAAGAACCCATCCCCTTGGCAAAAGTAACTCTCAGATATACGAGTACATCAGATATACGAATACACACGAGCATATGTTTCTGTTTTCATCTTGTAAATTGTGGTACTAATACCCCAATGTGACTCGAAATCCGAATGGATGTTGCTATTTCCAGATAAACCAAAAGATGTAGAGAACTTCAATGACTCGAGCGCACCACAAGGGGATAAATTAAAATAAACTAAAACCACATGTCAGGGCGGATGGAAGTTAAGCAACAAGTTGCTCTTCCATGATAGTACGTATATACGCCCAGCCAATAACACTCATAGTTATAGATATGACGTGTTTATGTGATGTCTATTTTTTTTGTCAATGGAGAAATTAGGATTTTTTTTTTATGAAAATCACAATTCAGTATCAGTTCGTTACGAGTTGTGGTGGGAGAACGAATTGATTTTTCGGTCTTACAGTCAATTCAAAGAGAACCCATTTGAACACATATAGTGGAGAGCAAGACAAGAGTCGGAGATTAACCCTATCAAGACTTCAACGACAGAGATTGGGGATTAGCGATCGGAAATTCAGGAAATCTAAACGCAGATCCCATTCAACAAAAAAACCGATGAAAACGTACTCGTTAGGAGATATAATACAAAATACCCACTTTGAGGATCCACTTTTGATCTCTTAAACAGCGAAAGATGTGTGGTATCAAGTAAAACCTACAAAAATGTTATCAAGGAGGCCAAACTTTTTGGGTTTCCCACGAGGCGAACTTTAGTTACTTACTGAAGAGTCTCTGCCTGAGACACTGCAGTCTTCCATCCTCTGCGATCCCGGTCACACTGCTTCAAGTTATCCAGACCAAGCGCTCTGACATCCGCGATGGCTTGGTCTTTAAAAGGGAGATTCCGCCTTGTCGTCTCAAACCTGGGGGCTCGGAATCGAAGATCCTCTTAGCCGGAGAATTATTGTCCATTCGCTCGATGTGGCCGAGCCAATGTAGTCGACGTATTTTGGTTTTTTTGGATTACATCCACATCTTGATACACCTCATAGAGTTCGCGGCTGTATCTTCTTCTCCATTCGCCCTCCCAAAAAACCGTCGAAGTATTTTTATTTCGCAGGAACCCAGTATTCGTTCTACCTTCCTGCTTATCGTCCAACACTCGGCGCCATACAGCAGAGCTGGCAGGATAAGGGTTTCGTAAAGCATACTATTCGCCCTTCGAGTTAGGAGTTTTGAACCCAGTTGTTTTGTCAGACCGAAGTAGGAACGGTTTCCCAGGGTAAGGTGTCATTCGTGGAGTTCACGTTTTCTCTAAGGTGGGTGAACTCCTTAACTACCTCGAAATTGTTGCTATCAATAATGACGTTTTGTCCTAGGCGATGGACAGATGCTGGTTTGTTTGTTGATAGCATGCACTCAGTGTTGTCCTCGTTTACTTTAAGCCCAACAAATTTCACCTGTTCTTCAATCGCCGTGAAATCCTCTATCACGGCATGCTGGGAACTACCGATAATATCAATACCGTCCGGATATCCCAGTAGCTGAAATGGCTTGTTGAAGACAGTGCCTTCCGTGTTGACACCTGCCCTGTGCACTATCTGCTCTAGAACGAGATTGAAGAAGTCATATGTTAGCGCATCTCCTTGCCGAAATCCTGTGCACGTTTTAAATAGTTCGGAGGAGCTACTTCCAAATTGCACATTGCAACTCGTATTTTCCAGCGTCACGCGATACATCTGGATCAGTTTTTCCGTGATCCTGAATTCGGCCATTGTCGTATAGAGCTCTTAACGATGAATACTGTGATATGCGGCTTTGAAGCCGATGAATAAGTAGTGAGTCTCGACCTAAAATTCGTTGGTCTTTTCAAGGATTTGTCTCAGTGTGAAAATTTGGTCTATAGTCGATCTGCCGGGCCGAAAGCCACACTTGTATGTGCCGATTAGTGTGTTGCAGAACGCTTTGAGACGTTGACACAGTACGTTGGATGGATCTTATATGCGACATTAAGCAGAGATATGCCTCGATAGGTCTTGGAAGACATTTGGATCGCATATGGAGCTGATAGTTCAGTCATCAGGCATGCTTTCTTCCACCCATACTTGGTTGATGATTTGGTGCAGCCCAACACTATGATTTAGGCGGCTTCATCCCAACAATGAAGAGAGCAAGATATGGCCATGGTACTATAGGAAGCAGCATCCTCTCAAATTTACAGACCTTCTACTTCCATGATTTGTTTGCAATGAAGGCTTTAAATACTCCATATTGGACCGATTAAAGAAGGCTCAATATGTTGTCCTAAAAAACGGTTTGCTGTTACTTCAACAAATATATTAAAACCCCTCAAAGGAGTCAGAGTTTGACTGGTCAGTGGCATAAGATCGCTATAAGATCGTTCATCAATGATGTCTACCTTTTACAGAGTGGCAAAACAGTTTATCATATCATTTTGTTGAGCACCCATTGCAATGTCGTAGCTGTCATTAGACACACTTGCAGTGGACTTGTACTGCAAATACCCGAAAAATTACACCATGTCACTACCTTTCACCTTGGAAGGCTGAGCTCCATTGAAAAATCAGATCTGCATGTGAATTGTACGCGCAAAAAGAGATGGGTACAGGCTTCTCGAAAAAACAAGAAGCGTGCGATCAATGAAATAGAGAGATGTTACTGCAGGAATGACATTCGAAGGTCTTGTCAGAGAATAAAACGAACATGGCAGGGTTAGAAAGCCAGAATGGAAGCCTGCAAAGTATAACGGCTATATTGGTCAAAATCCCGTTGTCAGCAGACCGAAGCATCCAACAACAGAGAAATAGGTCTCCCTGATCTTGACTAAGTTAAGGTAGCAATATCGGACTATCGGACTTACTACTGAGGTATTCAAAGCAACTGAAGATGACCTGGTTGAAAACATGCTCCAGCTCATCTTTAAGTTACGGTCAGAGAAAAGCTTGCCCGATGCATTAGAATAGCACCAGAAACAATACTCTTCACTGCGCGAACTATATAGGAATAAGTCTCCTAAACACCGTCTATATCAATGCAGTTTTATACCATAAGAATCCGCCAACGATCAAATATATATTCACCCTACGGGAGATCTTGGAAAAGACCCAGAAGTTTCAGATCGACGGTCACCAACTGTTTGTCGACTTTAAATCCGCATGACAGCGCGCGATTTATTCAACGCCATGTCTAGTTTTGACATCAGTGCCAAATTTGACAGGTGGTGCAGAATGATGGAGAAGTCTCGGAGCTCCATCTACGTAGGTAATGAATTAACCGAAACCTGTCATGGTTTTTTTTTACCAACGCCTAGAAAGAATCGTGCAAAACTTACTGGCCAACAAGTGATGTACGATCTTTTTAAATCGGAGCAGTTACTTCCGTACACGCGTGACATTGATATGATTGGACAAACGCAGCGGTACTACTTGGCGAATAATACTTGGTCGTTTCGGGAGAAAAATTGACGGGAAGCGGAGGAGTGTTTCAACCACTAACGAAAGGGATGTACAGCATCTCAGCCTAAGCTGGCGTGTTCGGAGGTGGTTGGACCACAATGGACGCCACAGCTCCGGTTCAAAGAGCCTTCGAATCTAACCCCGAAGATAGGCATATTGGGTGGGTGTCGCCCCGCATTGTCGATACACTGGTTGAACCGAATTCTGCTGTTTCTTATCACTTTCTTCAGCATATTGATGGGTATGTTGGCAATTTCTTTCTGAATGTTCTTGAGGTGATTCATTTAAACACTTTGGGAGTTGGGCTAAGACTAATTTGTTTATTTAATAAAAACTCTTACATGACTATGTCTTAAATCTTTTATGTGCTTTCTTACATATATATCACTTTCCAGATCGTTCAGAGGCTGTGGGCGGTTGATATGGACACGGGAATTCAAATAACCTAAAAGAAAATAAAAATAAGTCAGAAGGGGTCAAATCGGGTGAACTCGCCGGCCACTCCAAACCACCCCTCAGTGAGGTGCGGCGCCCAGGGAACTGCTCTCGCAACACAGTCATCGATGCCCTTGAAGTATGGGCCTTTGTTCCGTCCTCTTGAAACCATATGTCCCCTAAGTTAATTTCATCAACAGCAGACGTATGTTTGTGCACCCATAGCCGCGTTGTTCGCAAAGCTGCAACCCGTAGTGCTTCGATGCTCTCAGGTGTTTTGATGGGACACCCGTCTCTAGTTCTTTTTTTCTGCATTAAACCAGTTTCCTTCAACGTTGTGACCCACAAAAGAAATGATTTCCAGTCCGGGACGGGACCTAATGGCTCAATATTGAAACGATTTTGCAAGTCGCGCTGGGTTGAAACCATCGAACAGCCGTTGGAAAAATACGCCTCTAAGGCAAACGCGAGTTGTTCGTTACTCCAACGCATGATGACGACTAAAGCACAAGTTGACAAAACTTTAGGATCCCTTCTCTCGAACGAGATCACGCACAGCCGCCTGGGACTCCCATCATCTTCTCAGCGCTCTTTCAACTAAGGAAATTGTCTTGTCGCACACCTTGTAAAAGACTAAAAGAACAAGACTACTTCTGTTTTCGGTTTGTTTAGGTGGCCGAATGCGAAATTCACAAATGGCGCATGGTGAAGACTTAAGAAAGGACATAAACATTGTCCACCTCTGTCCACACAGTCCACCGACTGTTTGTATACAAATCCTTTCTTTATATGATTCATCTTCAACACTTGGAAGTGATTTTCTTTCTTGTAAAATACGCGCGATTATCCTATACAAACTGAACTTTGTTCGATCTATTCGATTTCCTACCAACTTACTCTTCATCATCTAGTTTCATTGCACTACGATCCACTTGACCCCTTGATATACTCGTATTCCTTATCTATTCCTATGTGTTCATCTCATTCACAGAAAAGATTACCATTAGAGACACTAACTCTATTATTTCCCGCCGACCAAAAGCAACGAACAAAAATCTACAGCTCTTATCAATTGAACAATTTTTTTTAATCAATTTTTCTGTCTATTTTCAGAACTATCTCTTGGCATCCGCATTTTGGAACGTTGAAACACTGTCTACAGTCACTCACACAAAAAGTCTGATAGAAAAAAAAAATGCTAAAAACGGCAAATAAAATGAATCACCACCAGCAAAGGAATTTTTTATTTTAAAATAACTAAAAACCGCTTTCGGTTATCAATACAATACAAGCACAAGAAGGTTGTTTTTGTTACAAGCAAACAAATTAAAAGTCGCTTCCTCAGAAAATACAACGAACCAAAACTAAAACTTAAAACAAAAATTAAGAAGATAAACAACAAAAACACTTCCATTAATAAAAAACAAATCAAGACTTAGCAACACACACACACGCGTATGGACCTACGTTAGAGCAGAACAATTATTACAATATTATAACAATTATTATTTATTTAAATAAAAACAAAACAAACAAACAAAGAAACAATTGTGAAAGATATTCACAAAGAGGCAACAATATTTCGTCGAGACGGAACCCTGAATGACATTACTTGGGCCAAGCGCCCCTGGGATGGCCTTTATGATGAAAAAGAAGAAGTACAAGTTTAATGTTGAGGTGCAGCTGAAGGATTTGGTTGAGGTGGCCCTAGTTAATGAGGTGCTATTCGCAAAGATACGTTTATTGGATGGTGGATCATTTCAAGATTATAGTTCTAGGTGAGTTATTGTAAATTGTATGTAAGAATTGTAGAAAATGGGCGACAATGTGTTTCTTTTTTTTGTAATAGAAAACCTCATTTAAAAAAGTCTTGTAGTTCACTATATGTAGTTGCACTTATGTGGTTCTTGGCAAACGCAACACCAATGTGCGTTCGGTTGGTTGACTGTGGCCCAAAAAACTCTCGATCTCTTCCATTACAATGGAACCCAATTATTGCCCTCACAGCTAGAAAACGTCTGTACGACATACTATTCTGTGGTCTCCTCGAGCTTCTGTTTTCATTTCTTTTTCTTATTCTATTAATAATGACATACTAACATCTAATGTTACCTATGTCTCGCGCGTATCTGCATTGCTGCTGTGTCGTTAATGTTGTTGCTCAGTTCCTTGAACACCTCGTGAGACATAGGGTGTATACAACACCTGCGCGTCAACGTATTATGAGTTCTGCAATGCACTTGAGTTCATTCCAACTTAACCCATTTAACGCTTCTTCGTGATTTCATCTAAGCTGTTATTGTCCACGTTTGCCCTGGGCGGCATATGAGTATTTCGCGGTGGACTAACATTTTTTCATTCATATTTGCCTTTTCATAGTTTCCTGGGCCGTCATAGCATGAAGTTGGTCGTTCGCTATACGTGTCGGTCAGAAGAGCCTTAAGATGTTGTATAGACTTCTATTAGTGAAGGTAGGCACGTTGATTGTATGTACTACACCCATATAGTAGCACTGATCCTTCTTTGGATCGAATCTGTCTCAGACTGGTCTTAACGCTGAACACATTTCTGAGTATTTGTCAACGATGGTGTCCAAACGATTATCCTGCTCTGTTGATTGTTTTCTATAAAGCACGACTCCTTTTGCTATGCCACTCACCACTTCGGAAGTTGATTTTCCATGAACTACCCATCCGAGCTTCGTTTTGGTTATGATTGGATCATGGTCTTTAAATGTTATGATCTCTATCAAGTCTCTAAGATGACAGTTATCGAGTACTATACGAATTTCTGACTTAAATTGCTATAACCAGTTCATGAAATTCCTAAGGAATTCTTGAGTACTTAAGATCTGTGTCGGTAAAGTCCACAAGTGTCTGAATCTTCTAGAGGTAAAACCGTTCGGCGTCTGTCTGATCAGCGCTTTTAAGAAAATCAACGATACATAATTTTTCTGTGAGCGCTTCTCGTCCAAACCACCGTAAACTAAAGTCCTTAGACCTTCTGTTTAATTGAAGTCGCTTCGCCAGGTCGGAGCTCATGATCATGACGGAGGATTTCTCGTCCAGTAGTCCGAACATTCGCACCATACTCGTAGCTTTACCGATGTAAAGTCTAACGGGTAACACTCGGAAGAGATTTATATTCTCACCACCATCGTTGCAGATTAACAAAGAATTTTGTATCACTTCCCTCTCGTTAGTTTCACTGTATATCAACACTGCATTTACTGCATTGCATTCTATTCTTTCACGAAGTGACTGGTGATTCATCGATGTCTTTCAGACTCTGCAAACTCTCATGTTGTGTCTATTCTTCAGGTAACATTGTTGTTCCAGAACGCTGCGTGCTGTCCACGTCCAGAACTGTGTCTTCACCTTCCGAGAACATACTTCTAAGATAAAGGATGTTGTTTACCTTCTTGACTTGCTGTCCTTCAATGTTGATTGGAGTGTTGGAGGTGAAAATGTTTAAGGCCTTGGTTTTTGTGGTATTTATTTTGAGCCCAACTTTATAAGCCTCTGCTTCTAAGTTAAAGACCATTGAAGATAGGTCCACTATCTTATGTAAAGGAAGGCAAAGGTCATCGGAGTAGTCATATATGATGTCGTTGTCCATCTCAGTTAAACAAGGATCGTTATGTAGGCCCTGACAAGTATACCTCTGCTGCGGAAATTACCCCATATAGCATCTCAATTCAAGCTGTCAAAGGCTTTCTCAAAGTCGATGAACGACAAGTGTAGGGGAGATCTAGACACCACACATTGTTCATTTACCTCTCGATCACGACTAGCTGTTAAGTCTACTCGTTTTAGAATAACTTTATCTATTAATTTGTGCTACTGCTGGAAGCACACATATTGCTTTCCAGTTTCCGCACTCTTTCTTTGGCCGCTTGAAAATCCCGAAAGACTTCTGCTTGCCTTGCCATGCTTTCCTAATTAGTGGCTGTAGGATTTCTTTTGGGGTGCCAACTGGCATGCTTTTCTTTAATTTCAGAGTTACTCTGAGCGGAGCTGCGCATTTGTTTCAGCGAAACGCTCATCAGGGTCTAGGACCGGTAAGTTACTTGCTCAATGATTTAGTACACCAGCAAAGTGATCCTTCCATCTGGTTAGCTGTTCTTCATCCGAAGATTGTCTTGCTGCCTTCTAGCGGCCTTTATCCATAAGATGAGATTTGGAATTTCAGTCACCTATAAGTTCCTTAGTAATATCGTACACGGTCCTACTGTAACACTCTCTGGATTTTGCAAGACGGCATCGCTTGTGGAATTCACTAAATTTATGGACCTCAGAACCATTCTATACGATACTTTATTCTGGATTTGCTCGTTTGTGGTTTGGGTAATATTTCTCCATTTGGGTGATCCAATTATTTTTGTTTCGGCGCCTTTTGCGAACCTCAGCAGGAGCCTCCATTGCAGTTAAACCACTCCACACTGATACTAAGTACAATATTTAAATTTTTAGCTCTTTGGTACCGTGAGTCCTTCTTAAAATTGTAGATACTAGGAGTTTTGTTTGCGGGATAGCTAAAACGGCAACGGTATTATTACGACTGATTCGTTGCCTGTTACCTTCTAGCGGCCTTTATCCAAATATTGGGAGTTGCTTGAAGGGCTGTTGCGGCGAACAAAGAGAGAAGTTGTTCTGGTTAATGTGGTGCTTTAATAGAAATCGACTTGCATGGCATTTAACACTAACGGACTTACTAATTTTAACTTCTAGCTATATCGCGTATTCTTCTCATATATGTCTCGGGTACATTTGTAGATTTGAGCGCTATCCAAACAAGATCTCCATGAACTCTGTTGAATTGTTTTTCCAAGTCGAAAAGGTGATTTGCAAATTTTTTTGAAGCTTCGCAATATCTCTCCATGTTTATCAATTAACTTTGAACTACGTCAGCTGTCGACCTGCCTCCAACAAAACCGCATTGACTCAGACGGAACTAAATAATATTGCGTTGTCGACTGTCTTGAACTCTTTCGGTAGCACCGGTAGCATCGGTAGCTATTGCAATTTCTCGTATCGTTTTTGTTTTTATACAATGAAATAAGAAAGCAGAAAACAAACAATTCGTCCATTGTATTCCTTTGATTGAAAGTTCTCACACTTTCGCAAAAAGCTGAGCAAACGCTTCTATAATAAAGTGTCCATAGTACAGCACTACGAGTATCAACAGCAGCACCCAGTACCTCAACCTTGTTGCGAGCGTAGGCTGGATGGTGTGTCGTCATCACTCAAAGCAAGCGTCGCAGGATGCTGTGACACTTATGCCCACTATGGTACTTAGCAAAATCGTAATACCCCGTCACGACGCCAGTAAGCAGTATATAACAGTATTTCTTAGTCAGTGACAGCAGAAAAGTCGCTGACCTCTTACAGACCTCGGGAAGCATTCTTTCGTCGTACTGGCAGCCTGGAGAACCATACCATCTGCAGTAATGTAATGCTCATATGGGACCTAATTGTCACTACAAGCCATCACCGAGGACGCCGTAGAGGTTTTCGACGTGACATTTTTAGTTCACGTTTTTTTTTAATTTATGTGGAACCGGCCATTTGAACCACAGAACTAAAGTGTTGCACTACATAGTACTTAAATTTCGTATCGAAGTGTTCCACATACCTTGCGCGCTTAGTTCTTCTTCTTGGTTTATGGTATTTTTGAAAGACTCTCGCATATGTAACATCCAGAACTGGCCTCTTTCGTTATTTAAGTTGTGTCGGTTTATTTTATCGACTGCCCAATGATTTTCGTTGGCTTTTCTCTAATTGTTTTCACCAAAAATTGTGTTAAAAAAAGTGATGCTGATTTGATAATTTTTCGCCCAAGATACGTTACTCCAGCGTAGATGATAATCTACTTAGGTTTGGTGTCCTAAGTGCCGCTCTTTCGTTATAAATAGCGTCTTCAGAATAGTTTCTCGTTTAGATAACGCTTACAATTTGATCGCAGTCAAGATGATGTCAACTCCTTTCTTATTTTGTTCGTTGTACACTTTGGTTTTCAATTTCAAGTAGCAGGTCATGTTTGTTGGTTCGTTGAACGCATATTATATTTTACGTCGCCGTAATACATTTTCTTGTTTGAAAATTTTGTGCATCATTGTGCCGCAGCTCCAACTTCCGATATGAAATTTATTTCTTGAAAGAATCATACTAGGTGGGGTGAAAAGTTACCTCGTTGACCGCCAGAATGCGCTGCTACTGCAAAAAAGGTTATGGTGCCTTGAAGTCCGTTCATATTTAGGCAGACATGCCAAATTTCAGTGCGATACTATCTTTAGTTTTGTTTTAACAGCTGATTGTTGTTGACGTGTTTGGCATCATGTTGAGTATGGACAAAAACGATTTTCGTTCTCTCATAAAACATTATTTTCTGAGAGGCAAAACGGCGAAGGAAACAAAAGAAAAGTTGGATAAATATTATGGGGCTAATGCTCCGTCAGATTACACCGTCAAATATTGGTTTCGAGAGTTTCGTGGTGGCAGCAACTCCACTACCGATCAAGTCCGCAGCGGCAGGTCCTCCGATGCGGTTACAGAGGACAATGTCAAAAAAAATACATGAAATGGTGTTGGCTGACCGGAAAGTGAAGGTGCGCGAGCTAGCAGATACCACAAAGTGTGCTGAGCGCACACGCCATATTTTGAGCAATATTCTGCATATGAAAAAGTTATCCTGCCGCTGGGTGCCGCGTATGCTCTCTGCTGACCAAAAACACGAACTCGAGAGCACTTCGAAAGAGTGTTTGGACTTGCTGATGCGGAATCGGGCGGACTTTTGCCGTCGATTGGTAACTGTTGATGAAACTTGGATCCACTATTACCCACCAGAGAACAGAATAAGTGCCCGGCAATGGATCCGAAGCGGCCGAGGGAGGCTCGATGGGTCGGAAAGGTTATGGCATCGGTTTTCTGGTATTGCCATGGCATACTCTTCATGGACTACCTCGAAAAAGGAAAAGCCATCAATAGCGAGTATTAATGTGTATTATTGGAGCGATTGAGGGCCGAAATCGCTGCAAAACGGCCTCACATGAAGCGAAAAAAATGTTGTTTTTGCAAGACAATGCGCCGGCGCACAAGAGCATCGATTTGGCTCCCTCGGACTGTTATCTCTTCCCAAAACCCAAATCAAAAAATGGCTCATCAATAAAAAATTCAGCTCACGCGAGGAAATCATCGACTCCACGGAGGAGTATATTGCAGACCTTCCAGAAAATTACTTTTCGGACGGGATCAAGAAGTTGGAAAATCGCTGGAATAAGTGTATCAAGCTAAAAGGGGACTATATTGAATAAAATAAAAAAACATTTAAAAAAAAATTTTTTTTCATTCCCAAGGAGGTTACTTTTCACCCCACCTAGTATTCGTTTCATGCCGAAACCGTCGAGCTCTGTCAGAAATATTTCTGTTACGCTCTGTACATTTATTTCTCATTTTCCAGCCTTCGCGCTGTTGTCCTTTTATCCGTATGGGGCTGTTATGCAAGCATGTATGACGAATGTTTATCCGATTTTTCTTTTTTCCCACCGGTAGTGCTTAGACGTGGGTACCGATCACGCATACAGTCTTATAAGATGTCAATGTGCCTCAGGACCGAAATGAACATCGGACTCGTAATAAAAAATAATGGAGTAAAGGAAAATAAATGCTCCTTCGTCTTGCTGTCGACATTTGGTTTGATGTCATTGCTGAATCTAGCTCTCCAAAATCTCCACATTGCACGACAAGGCTTTCAGTATCATCTTTTTCGTCACAAGTACGAGTATGATGGTTGTTTTCATCTTCGGTAGAAATATTTATTTCGTTCAGAAATATTTGAAATGACTTGAACATCCCTATCAGCAAATAGTTTGCTCTGGTTCCAGCACTAATTGAAAATTCATCTTATTCCAGGGCTACCCAATCTGCGTTCCGGATGAAGACTTTCCAAACTAACTACTAGCTTACGAGTAATCTTCCAGTCTATATCAGTAGGGGCTGCGCTTTGTCTTTATTAATTTTGCTTTATCATGAAGCAAGTGTGAAACCGCTTTCTCCCGTATGTGACCCATTCTTTTCCCAAACCTCTCAAAAGGGTTTCCATTTTAAGATGATGTCTTTCGATCGTAGAACAGAGCAAATAGAACATACCTACATATATTGTTCATATATTCGACACGTCGCTTTTTTTTATAGACTCTGAGATGCATTTGAATTTTGTTGATAATATTTTGCAGCAGAAATTTAAAATCCTTGTTACTTTCATTCAGCCTTTTGTACCATTTCCTTCAAATAACTTCGTCAATTACTAGCGCCCCAATTTAGTCCCCTCTTTTTAATGATCCTCATACTGTTTCAATAGGCGCACTCTCTTGATTGACCCTAAAAAGATGCCACATACCCGTAGACTAATATCCCCAAGCCGATAGTCACAAGTTTGAGTCGACATCGCTCCCAGTCAATTTCTATTATTCAATTAAGCAAATTAAACACGTTGTCCCCTCTGTCATACTAGCTAGTCATTTTAGTAAAACATTATAATAAATTGTATCTCTTCCTCATCCGCATTTAACAGAGAAGAAGTTCGTAATCACCGCGTAGAATGGAATCGACTATTCGAATTCCCATGCAAAATGTCGGCCAATGCGTCGACTGGAGTCCTAGATCCATGCTTCCTACGAATTTCCATCCGCAAAGAGATGAAGGGCGGACGTAGTTATTACAAATTAGGTTTTATAGATTTAAATCTTGCCGAATTCGCTGGATCGGGCTTAACATCGCGTCGCTGTTTATTAGAGGGTTACGATCAGCGTCATCGTTTAGATAATTCAATGCTGAGGGTGTCAATTAAAATGCACATGCTGAGCGGTGATATTCTTTTTAAGGCGTAAGTATATACTCGTAGACATACTCGTAATTTATCGTTCATAAAGATTTAAATTGATTTGTTTTGTTTATTTATTTGTAGACCGACCCCAAGTTTAGCGAGTAAACAAATACCATCTCAAGATGACCTGGGTACTGTTGGTAATAACACGCTCGGTGGTCTTCAGACACCAACGGCTACAATACCATCTGCTGTACCGGCGGCAAATGCCGGTACACAGGGTCCTAACGCTGGTAATCGGCCAATATCATCGTCACGCGATGATGGTATTTCACAATCGCAAACATCTTCTGGCTTTGGTTCGTTGACAAAGAAGAAATCGGAATTATTTACAGATATTGTAGATCCAGCATCGTTAATTGCATCAATTGTTGCCGATTCGGGACTGTCAGAGTCTTCAGAGCCGGCAAATAGTGGTACAGATTCGCTGTTGCAAACATATCCACCGCCATCGATTATGTCACTGTCGAACGCACAACAAGTACTTCCATGTGGAGGAATTGGCGGAACTGGTGGCAGTGGTGGCGGAGGAGGTGGTGGTGGTGGAGGTGGAGGTGGTGGCAGTGGCAGTGGAGGTGGTGGCAGTGGAGGTGGTGGCGGTGGAGTAGGTGTAATAACAAATAGTGGAGGTGGAGTTATAAGCAATACTGGGACTGCATCAATGATTGAGATGGGACACTCGAGGAATTCCAGCAATACTAGTCAAGTGAGTGGAGGTTGACAAGCCAACTTGTCTTAATGATTTCTAATTCTCATTCCTCAACAGATGTCAAAGGGTTCGGGGTATAGTAGTTTTTCGCACAGTCAGCATTCACGGCAGAGTTCTGAAGGTGATTCAGGACATGCTAGGTAAGTCTTTTAATACACTCTAACTATTTATTTGCTTATGTTTGTTTTTAATTTTTAAACTAATTATAATTTGTTAACCAAAAGAAAAACAAAAAAAAAATATCTAAACACTGCATTACCAACCAACAACATGTTTCTAATATTGATTTCTGTTTCTTTTAATTTTCTTTTCTTTTGCTCTAATTTCTTTACTAATTATATACAAATTTTTTTTTAATTAATTTATGTTTACTAACTTTTAAGTTAAGCAAAATTTATGTACAAAATTTGTAATCGATAGCTGTTTAGTTTAGTTGCGAATTATTTTAGTTTTTAAGAAAGCTACTTGTGAATGTTTGAATGTCAACAACAAAATTAATGATTCGAACCGTTAATTTGGTAGGAAAGTTCCACCATATTGGAGTGGTGAATATCTTGTGTGTTTTCTAAACACGATCGAAGGTAGTCAGACTCCAGTGGCTCTGTTTTAAAGCTTAAAACAAAGAAAAACACGAGATGATGCGACAATCAATAAGTGTATCAAAATAGTACCGGGAATTTGTAATTTAAAAGGCACGCGCTAATAATTTTTTAAAAATCTTTTTTTTCCTAAATTGGTAGTACTGTACTTTATGACTATGCCAAAGATCAGCGCGATATGCCGACCAGTTTGTTAATAGCAGGAAGTTGAATCAGTTCACTTAGATAATGCATCACTATTAGAAAATTTATTGCACAAAGAGTTTGCCTGACATTTTGTGTTGGGAACGGAATTTCGTATGTTGAGTCGATCAAAAGGTTAAAATCAGGCTTATAATGAGGCAGTTTTATGAAAAACATAGACTTACGAATGATACAAAGCGTTCAAGGAGGGCCGAGAGATCGTCAACGACAAGCCTTGTTGTAGACGACCTTCGACCTCTTCAACCGATGAAAAAATTGATAAAGTGAAGGAAATTGTACTCGATAATCGCTATTCCTGGTTAAGAGAGACAGCTCGCATCTCTCATGTGTCTGTTGGTTCGGACTTTGGTGTTTATTTTGGGCATGAGCCGCACAGCTTACTCAAGAAGAGCCGAATTTTCTTCAAAAACATTACCATGACCAGGGCTCTCTGTACAAGCTGGATCGCGCTAATTCTGATCCTACATTCATGAAATGCATCATAACATCCGACGAGGCTGGATCTATGAGTTTAACATGGAAACCAAAAACGAGCCAAAACCCAAAAAAAAAACAAATCAAAGCCGCACAAAAGTCATGGTGATGCTCATTGTTTTCTTCGATATTCCGTCGTATTGAATTGTTTTAGTGAGAAAATCCTTCAGAAGCGGCTAGATTTGTGACAGAACAATTCGTGGAGTTATAGTGTGTGATAATTGTGGCCGAGTTTAAGGCCATAAACACAACAAATAAAGGGTGATGCTTTCAACGTGTACACGAGTGAATGAGTATTAACTTTGTTTTTTGACAAACTTTAGGTCTGTCTGCTGTCATAACTTGACAGTTTGATTCTAACCATGGCACTATATACTAGGTGGGGTGAAAAGTAACCTCCTTGGGAATGTAAAAAAGTTTTTCTTATTTTTTTCAATATAGTCCCCTTTTAGCTTGATACACTTATTCCAGCGATTTTCCAACTTCTTGATCCCGTCCGAAAAGTATTATTTTCTGGAAGGTCTGCAGAATACTCCTCCGTAGAGTCGATGATTTCCTCGCGTGAGCTGAATTTTTTATTGATGAGCCATTTTTTGATTTGGGTTTTGGGAAGAGATAATAGTGCGAGGGAGCCAAATCCGGCGAATACGGTGGATGTGACAGCAATTGGAGCCGTAAGTCATTGATTTTAGCCGGGGTTGCGATGCTCTTGTGCGCCGGCGCATTGGCGCATTGGCCTTCAATCGCTCCAATAATGCACAGTAATACTCGGTGTTGATGGTTTTTCCTTTTTCGAGGTAGTCCACGAAGAGTATGCCATGACAATACCAGAAAACTGACGCCATAACCTTTCCGACCCATCGAACCACCCTCGGCCGCTTCAGAGCACTCGTGCCGGCTTCAGTCCATTGCCGGGCACTCATTCTGTTCCCTGGTGTGTAATAGCATTAGCCCCATAATATTTATCCAACTTTTCTTTTATTTCCTTCGCCGTTTTGCCTTTCAAATAATAATGTTTTATGAGAGAACGAAAATAGTTTTTGTCCATACTCAACATGATGCCAAACACGTAAACAACAATCAGCTGTCAAAACAAAACTAAAAACAGTATCGCACTAAAATTTGGCATGTCTGCCTAAATATGAACGGACTTCAAGGCACCATAACCTTTTTTGCAGTAGCAGCGCATTCTGGCGGTCAAGGAGGTTACTTTTCACCCCACCTAGTACACCAGTTGAACGTTAGATCTTTTATAAAAAAATAACGACTCACCAGTGTTAACATTTCGTGACTTACGTGAAAATTTCAGCGTCGATAGGAAGCCAAATAAGCGAACAATAACACGAATTGTGCAGAGATTTGAAGAGAACTACACTGTCTTGGATATCGCGAACCGTCCGCACTAATGTAAAGTGCGACCTCTTGAGAATATCACAGTTTCGTGCGGTTTTTAGTGGAGTGGAGTAATTGGGCTTTGTTTTTTCGAAGATCATGATCATGACATTACCGTCAATTCTGATCTACCATAGCATATTGGAAAACTTGGTTGGAGTAGCTATGAGAAATATTTGATCCCAACAAGATGGAGGCCATACCATGTCATACCAAAGGCACCAAACAAGGTTTGAAGGCTACAAAACAAAACAATACCCGGTATTTTGGACATAAAATATGAACATATCCAGACTTCGTGAGTCTACTTTCCATGCAGCAGAGTATATGCCTTCTGCAATTATGCGTAATTCTCCTTCAAACTTAGAGGATTTCCATTTACTGTGCTGAAGCGTTTGGTGGTATTGGGATAAGTGTTCAGCTTTTATCTTAGCGTCGTGACGCAGTAGTTCATAGGAAAAATATCAGATTATTTGTGATGGTTCTTTGAATAGGTTCGAAGTATGATTTTCTAGTCCCTAAATTGTGGTCTTGATGTTTTCTCAAATTGGCGGCGAGATACTTGGAGAGATTCGAAGTTATTCGATTTTTTAAAATTATTTTAGGCATCAGAAACGTATGCCTTACAGTAGCTGATATTAATTTCTTGCAGGAAATTCAGTTGCAGTACCATTTCCAAGCAAGTTTGGTAAAGGGTGTTTGTCTAAAAGAGTCCGCAAGAAAGAGTGAAACAAAGATACACGGCATTGGCCTGTTTGATTGGTTTTATATGATTTCGGGCATATGACCACCACGACTGGCAATTACAAAGCGTAAACTATGAGTCCCCTTTTTGACCACTTTTTTAACCGTCTGGAGACGTATTTGTTCCAGGTTTATCCACATAAAAAAGCGAATTCCAGCAGAAAATATTCGAGTGACGTTAGATCGGAAGATCTTGGTGAGCAATTTACAGGGTCTAATCTTGAAATCATTCTCACACTTTGGTCTCTTTTAATCGATATTTTTGGTCGCAGTATGACACGTTTTCCAATCCTGTTGGAACCGCTTCTTTGATCTTCCTCCCGTTTCGGTCACTATCAACTGTAGCCTGAGCTGTTGCTTCATTTTTATAAACAAAGGCCGCAATATGATGCCAATAGCGTTTCAACCACACCATTAAGTACATTTTTGTTGACGTCTGAGGAGTCACTTGCGCATTGTTCTTTCTCCAAGTACTTTTTTTTTTGACGAATCTGTTTAATTAAAAGCGAGCCTCATCTCTGAACACAGTAGTGGACGGAAAACGTCCAAACTCCTGTGAATGTCTGCGAACTGGCAAATTCTGATCTTCATTACCACTGGCTTCAACTGGAAACTGTTTTCTTCGGCACTCACTCGTCTCATTACTTTGGTTGGCCTGAGGTCACGCAGCGGTAAATTACTCCGAAATCTATCCAAAACACGACGAATAGACACGACACGATAATATTGTGTAACTGAACACTGAATTTGGAAATAATATTCCTGGTTTTCGTTTCGATGTAGATCTATCTATGATGCATTGTTAGGGTTTACTAAAAACATGAATACTTAAAAAAATGACAGTTATCTCTATTTCAAACGCGACACCTCTTTAATAAGCATGCTTTTACAACATTCGTTACCTCCGAGATAGTTGGTGGCATGATTAATATCTCACTACGGACTTAGCAACACCGTTCTCGACTAATCAATTTGGTATGTTCTCGAGTAGAGTCAGGTTACTGATTTCATTGGTGCCGGCCTTTCGGAAGCAGTGTCATTCTCTTTCCCTTGCTAAATCTTTGATGGCTGGAGATATGCATATTTCGTTAAAAAAATCCCTTCATCTGCCAGGGCTTCATATATTCATTGATTGCCTACACTTCGAATACCTAGACGGCGAATATATCGCCCTTTTTGCCAAACAAGTTAACCTTTATGGGAGCTAAATTTTACGCGAAATCCATTTCTTGGGTTTCACGTACACTTACTATACTTTACTGCACTGTAATCCGGATTGGATCTGATCCTGAACCAACATCTTTCTCCATATCGTCGCAATCTTTCTCTTATTTTATCCAGTGTCCCGCCAAGATATTGAAAGTCATCATTGCAGGCAATAGTAAATATTTTTGAAAAAAATTCTTTAAACTGTAGTTTTGAAGAAATTACATGACAACGCATCTCTTTCATGCATCACCATCAACATGTATGGTACGCTTTTTATTGGCAAATGATTTTGGAAGCAATGCCATTACAGTTAGGTGAATATCTGGTCGATGATGAACTTACCAAATCTAAAATCACAGTAATAAGGACTTGTCAAACGTCAAACACAGTTCAGGGTCAGTCCTTTATGAAAATCAATGCAAAAGCTCGATCAAAACAAGGCGCAATACGGAAGTTTTGACGTAGAAATTCCCCTAGCTGGGGTCAACGATGATTTTGCAATTACTCCAACGTATGCGAAACTTTGGTCAATTTAAGATACTTCAGCATCTAGGATGTCGATTTAATGATGTTCATAGCAAAGGTTCTAACCCTCCATGCCGATACAACCACCGCGTCAATTACTACATGTGAAATGGCGGTTATCAGCATAAATCAAAAGCTTTACATAGCCCCCACAAGAAGTAATCGAATGGCATCAAATCGCACGATCTCGCTGGACGATTCACTGGTCCACATTGCTGAATCAAGTCCTAAGTAATTCAGTGGTATCGTGCGTGGGCAGTATAGCACGTAGCGCAATTCTGAGGGAACTACAAATTATCCGGATCAACGTCGCTCATATTTCCCAAGAAATAATCATTGATCATTGTCATTGACCATTACGCGAGGTCTGGTCTCATTTTTGAGGGTGTAACTGAGTCTCATTTGTCTCACCCGATACATATAAGGATCATGCTACTCAAGGGCTAAAACCGCGAGGTTCCGTCGTGAGCCGTGGTATCGTGGTTATCCTTCGTGCACCAGGGATCTTATACTGGTGAAGGCTGAGATTTGAGATTTGAACTGGTGATTCCGGATCTTCCGCCACTCACTCCGGTTACAGTTACTTCGTATGAGCATCACGTTATCCGTTTGTGGCTTTGTGTCATTTACTGTTAGTACTAATAGTAATCTTCTCTACGTTTACGAGGTCAACAGCCAACACCACGTGTTGAAAAATGCTAAAAGCTCGTACATACTCGTACATATAGCTATTTATGCTCAATGTTGTGTAAATTATTCAAATGCAATGCAGCTTTTATGCAAACTCTGGACAGAAGAATTCTGCATACCCAAAAAAAAAAAACAGCGCAATGGGGTGAAAAATTGGTATTGCCCTAGCCCAGTGGTCGTGGTAAATGCTTGCTATATTTTCCTTTCTGTCGTCAGAAGGGACGTATGGTGATTTTTGCTATCAATATTCCACTCTTTATAGAGTACAGTCAACAGATGCATAAGACCTTGTGTGCAACATTGCACAGAATACACAATGTTAAACTAGACTCCGTAAAGTAAGTAACCATGGATCGATCGATAAGTTCTCTCGATTTAATTTAAAATTTTAAATCTTATCAAAACTTGTCAAGTACATAATTACCTATCTGGAAACACGGGGGAGAAATTATCCCTTCTTAAGCTTCAACTTTTACTTTGCGATTTACTGCTCCAATTTGCTCAAATTAGCTCAAGATAAAGTTTCTGTGCTCGGGCTACCCCCAAAAGTGTTTTTTTGTTTTTTAATAATCCGCAAAGAATTTTTATTTTTCATTGCAAAGTTTAAGGTCGTCTAACCACAGCGTGTAATTGAGTTGGCCAGCATTCAAAAATCAATTCGAAAGTGTTACCCCCTTTTGGCTCGCAGCTCGCAGCTCGCACTTATTTCTTCCATCTCATCATTGGCCTCTAATGTTTGTGGATACTTGTTGGTTTCTTTTATTTGTTTGCAACATACTCATACATAAACGATGAGTTTTTGTATAATATTAAATTGTCAACGGTTCTCCGATGGGACTTTAGTGGTAAAACGTTTGGGGCAATCACACATCACCCATTAAGCTTCCAACCTTCGTCATGAGGTTTTGCCACTCGGTTATGATGTGTTGTTTTGTGGGTAGGTGACGTGATGTTTGTGAATGTGCGATTGTGATGATGACGATGATAACGGTTTTTCAAGTGCAAGGATGACCATCACCTCTGGCACATCACGCGAAAATGTGATTTACGAATACCATGCCCTCAATGCCAGAAATAGAGGCATTTGACTTTTCTTTTTTTTTTTTGCAAATCATCGTGCTATTAGTTTTGTTGTTGGACATTGTATCGTTGGGTTTAATAAAAGAAATACATATATTGTGTTTTTTATTGGCGTAATAAATTTGCTAGAGGATTAGTTGCTTTTTAGTTTAAAGGAAGAACCAAACGCACTTATACTTGTACAATACATCAACACATGAAATTCATACTCTTTTACATTAGACCGTTTACTTATTTATTTATTTATTCTTCTTTTATTTGGAATATCTCTTGGAAACTTTTAGTAAAACTTAGTTCAATTAATTATTGTTATTTTTTTTTGTTTAAATATAAATTTGTATTTCTTGAGTGACACAGCGATTTTGCGCAAATACTCGAAGTTGAATTAGAGAACAGCGGTCTGTATTATACAAGAGCTTTATGCCTCATTTATTCTTATTTACACAAATTTATGAGCAGTTTGCTGATTATCACTTTAATATTTATTATGTTTCTAATTGACAAGATCGGAGAGTACCTGTTTTGATTTTAAGAATAAGTCATGCAAGGCTTGTGTAAGTCTTACGTGAAAAATAGAGAATTGAAATTTCGTTAGCAAGACCGTCTTTTAGAGTGATTGATATTATTTCTTTCGTAAATTCATCGATTTAAGATGCATAAAATAATTTCAAACAAAGTAATACAGAAAGATTTCTAAGGTCTACATAGAATTGGAGAGAGATGGTGTATCATATTGGTTAAGCCACAGAGGGCACAGTCCGAATTTTACTATACAGGGTGTCCCCTAATTCGTCAACGATAATTTTGGTTACTTTGGTGTACCCTGACCCCCCATGTTAACGGAAATTGCTCTGTTAGTACTCATGGTAGAAACTTCGTGTAGGACTTTATTTTTAGCAAAGATACTAGGCTTTGTAACGGCGTTTAAATAAAGTCGATGCCTTGTTTGAGTCTTCAGATATTCAATTTCTAAGCCTGTTCCATTTTTCTTACCCATGCTGATTTTTGACTTTGAGGTCATTTTTCTCCAGAAAATGCGTAATAAACATAACGTTTTACTATTTTTTTCTTATGAACGTAACAATAATACGAATAAGAAATCATCAAAAATTTTGCAGAAAAACCAACAGCTTTTATGATAGTTGGGAAAGTCTTCAGCAGGTAAAATTAAAAAAAAAAAGGTTTTCTTACTTCAAGCTCCAAAGGCTTGAATAAAAAATGATTTTGTTTGGTATTAGATAATTTTTATTTTATGTGTGTACTAAAACAGTTATAGCAAGCGCTCGAAGTGTCCTCCTTGGACACGCGAATATTTCTTGAAGCTAACTGCTGCCCCACTTTTGATGACGCCTCGAGAATGCGCTCTTCCAATTCACTTAAAGTTGCTATTTTGGTTGAATAGACAAGTTCTTTCATTCTTCCCCATACAAAAAAGTCCAATACGGTAAGGTCAGGAGATCTTGCAGGCCCGTGAATTGGTCCATTTCTTTCCATCCAACGATCCAACCGCACTCTTCATCTAGGCAGTGGGCTGGAGCACCATCGTGTTGGAAATATGATGAAGCTATGATAGTTCAATTAGTGGAATGTCGTCCAATAGTTCTGGTAAATCGTTTCACAAAAACTATAGGTAGTTTGTAGAATTCAGCCTAGGTGGTAGTTTGAAGGGGCCGATTAACGTATTTCCAATTACACTAGCCCACATATTGAAGCTAAATTTGTGTTGGAATGATTTATGTTTCCTTGTACTCGTACGTAGATTGTCCGTAGCCAATTTATGATCTTGCAGGCCAGTGAACTTATCTATTTCTTCCTATCCACGACCATAGTGGGCTGGAGCACCATCCTGTTGGAAATATGATGAAGCTAGTTGAACCTCCAATAGTTCTGGTAAATCATTTCGCATAAATTCCAGATAGTTTGTAGAATTCAGCCTAAGTTGAGTTTGAAGGGGCCGATTAATTTGCTTCCGAGTACACCTGCCCACATATTGACGCTGAATTTGTGTTGAAATGATTTATGTCTCCTTGAAGATTATGAAAATATGTGATCCCATAGATTCATCTATCCAAAGAATTCTACCGATAAATTCGTTATCATCCAAGTTCCGCTCCCGCAACCAGTTAGAAAATTCAAGTCTCTTTTCCAAATCATCGGGAAGCAGTCCTTGCACAGGTGTATGGTGATATGGATACAGATTCTCTGAATTGCAAAGCTAACCGTCTGATGCTGATTGATGGATCAGTTGTAACAGTTTCCAGTATTCTTTCATCAGCCGAAATCCTTCTTACTTGTGGAGCGCACGCATTCGGACGTGTATTTGAAACTGATTCCGTTTCTCGAAGCTTTCGATACGTATTTTGAAATACTAATTTAATAGGAAGTCGTCGGTTAGGATGAGGTTCATGGTATCTTTGTCGCGCTGTAGTTGAACTTCCATTGCACAGCCCATAAAAGTAAATAATGTCTGCGTATTCTTGGTGTGTAAATGCAGACATTTCAAAAAGCGTTTCTAAGTTGTAATCTAACTGTAACCTTGACGTAAAATATTACAACTGATGAATTAATTTTTTTTCTAATCCTTTATACTCGTACCAGTTTTGTTCCGTAAATTTTCCAAATAGGCCTTCATACCCCAAACCAAACTCTGTCTGAGAACTTTTAAGGAGTAGGGTAGGGAAATTAAGCCTTTAAAACTCTTTATTCGTTATGCAATTTTAAAAAAATATTTGAAAGTTAGTAATTCTTGGAAAACCACCGTTATTGTCAACGTTGTTAAAAAATCATAAATTCATTTTTTTTTTACCTGCTGCATGTTTTCCCAAGTATCATAAAATCTGTGGGTTTTTGTGCAAACTTATTGATGATTTTTTATTTATTATTGTTACGTTCATAAGAAAAAAATTGTAAAACGTTATGTTAATTACTCATTTTCTGGAGAAAAGTGACCTCAAAGTCAAAAACTAGCATGGCCAATGAAAATGGAACAGGCTTAGAAATGGGGGATCTAAAGACTTAAACAAGATATCGACTTTATTTAAACGCCGTTACAAAGGCTAGTATTTCTTCTAAAAATAAAGTCCTACACGAAGTTTCTACTATTAGTACTAACAGAGCAATTTCCATTAACATGTGTCAGGGTGCACCATTCTCGATAAATGCTGTCAACATATTTTTTTCATAGAATATACCCAGGAATCATTTCGCAAATTATCGTTGACGAATTAGGAGACACCCTGTATATTATATTGCATCTTACTTATAAATTCTTAGGTCTATGAACCAAGATTTTCGTACAACAGGCATTTCTAAAATGAATTGCTAATAACTGCACTACCGAAGACTCTCTTCTCAATATGATCATCATTCACCTTCGTGCAGTTGAAATTCCATCTCCATAAGGAAGTTATCCACTACTGCTTTATGTACAGAATTCCCAAACTGGATAGCAATACGACCTTTCAGGAGTTTGATGCATTGTCTGACTCCATAGAAAGAATTGGATCTCTGCATACTCATACTCCAGTATACACAATTATAGAGCTCTCAATTAGATTAATTAATCTTTTGAATGTTTTACATGATTGAACAGCTTCTTGCTCCGCTAGCGAACATTTTCTATATGAGAATCCCATCAAGCCACGGTACCGATTTTATAGATCTTGCTTTATATCCATCCGACCCGATCCACCACGATCATCCAAACTAGCTACGACTGGGCATACTTGCCACCGGGAATTCATTCAAATTTAATACGGATCGGGTGGTTTCGACATTCTGGATAGCCAGCAAAGGACGGTGTACTGAGATCTTTACTATGGAAAGCAACTTAACTCAGTTTTTAATATAGGACAGACATCCTATAATAATCAGGCTTCTAACCCTGATAAGTGCACCACCGATGTGCTCTTCCCTCTAGTCTCGTCCGACTACTGCGTCATATCAGATAGTTTCTCGTGCACTGACAACGCTGTTCGAGAAAAGATTCTAAAGAGAGTTCACAGAGATCACAGACACGGCTTTCTTTGGAATGTGATCCTTTATTCTTCATCGAATGAAGAGTATCAAAAAAAAATAAAAGACGTGGTATGAATCAACCTACCATATAAATAAACTACCCGTGTTAGAGAGCTGTTTTTTCCGAGGAGGAAAACAGGGGAGAATCGAATCGAAAAAAAGTACAAACGAACCAAGAATGAATATAACGCCTTAAGCGTGTGGGATTCAAATACAAACTGAACCAAATAATACTACAGTGTTCCAAAGGTAGGGGACGTTTCTGGTCGTTTACGAAACATATTAAAAATTCTGCTTCTAACTCTATCCCAATGCTCATTTACAATGCTCATTGCAGCTGTCACCCCTTTAGAGAAGGCGAATCTGTGTCATGTTTTGGCCTACACTTGTATCTTTAATGGGACGAATCCACTTTCGCACTGGTGTGTTGGAAAAAGTACTTAGAGATCTTAATCAGATTGGTCATTGTTTTACTTTTTTATCAATCCTATTCTTTAGGACCCTTAGATGGAAAAGAGCATTTATCCAGCCAATCATTAGAAAACTTCTACAGACACTTTGTCCTTTATGAAATATTACGGGTATATCTCGAAATACGTAAACTTATCAATGGTTTACGAGTTTCATAGCAACAGGTGTACTGGTGATTTGTTGGTTGTCAATATAGTTGCATTTGATATTTCAAAATTTGTCCAAAAACCAGTGCATTTAAGATCGACCTTGTTAAATGTTAAATGGTTTTCAAATTGCCTTTCCGAACGTTTAATTCAACTCGTATTGAATGGTTTCAAGTCCGATATTCATAAAATAAATGCTGGTGTGCCGTATGGCTCTGTTCTGTCTCCGACATTCTTTTTAATTTTCAGCAATGATCTCTTGTCTGCTATTTCTAATCCACTCTGCTTTTCGTACATGTGCGTTCCCGAACTCACTTCCCTGCTTAGGGGAATGGCGGAGTATGTCAAGTTCATTAAGTTCCTACATTTGCAGCGTAACTAATTGGGGCACTACCAACCGAATGGAATTGAATACTTCCAAAACCCATGTTCATATTGGATGTCGCCAAAAATGCTAGGTTTTCTCAAGCGATCTGATCAATATATAAAGCATTTATTCTCCAAAAATTGGAATGCAAAGCTCACAACTGGTCAGGTGGGATCCAAAATCGTGCTGCAAAGCTTATTCTACGAGTATTATGTATGCTAATACGAGTATAGTCGATTGACACGCTGAGAACCGACGTAATATCTCCTCCTTACCTTTATCTGTCTGTATTGTCACCATCAGTGATCTAATGAAACTGGTAGTAGGATTCCTCCCTTTCAAACCTTCAACCGTAACACTGGGCTCGCAATTTTTGTACATCCTTTGAAATATCGAAATTCCTTTCTTAGCCGTGCGTAAGCTTAAGCTAGTTTGTAATGTCGTACCAAACTCAAAACAAACTCGTCTTGCTTTTCTTCCTTATTTTTCTTCGCCCGGATGACAATATGAAAAGCTGTTGTAGGCGATGAATAACAGGTCATTTCCCATTATTTCGGAAACGCATAAATCTAGATATTGTCATTTCTTATTTGATCTCGTCACATTTGCGGTTCAGTGGATTTGACTTAAGTGCGGCTTGTTGATTATCATCGTTGTTGAAGAGTTCTCTTCAAATTGTTGACATCAATGTGATTAATCTTGTAATAACATTCTCGAAAGTCTTACCATTAAATATATTTCGATCAATTTGAATGATGACAGATTGCTATTTTCTTTTGCGAATCGAATAATTTTATGTCATTAAGTGGGTGGCTGTGGCTCAGGTGTAGTGGACTGGCTTCCAAATCCGAAGGTTCGGTGTTAAAATCTCAGCTTCGCCCTCACTAGAAATTAACAACAATCCAACTTCCACTAAGAATTTAGTCTCCGCATTAAATGTTGGATGCCACCCATGGAGCGAAATAACCCACTAAGCCCAAACATAATTTCTTCTCTCTCTATCCCATTTTCCAAAAAACTTAACCCACTTGAGTGTATTCATATCCACTTGGGTGTTAAGTTCTAGAAAAAAAGTCATGTAGCTTTTATTTTCGGTTGCTTAGCATAGGTCTGGGAACTCTATCGAACGCTTGTTTCAAATTAATGAGGACGATATGTCGATCTTTCAAACTGTCGCGATGTTTCTCAATAATTATCTGTAAATTTTGAATCGTCTTATGTCGACCTACCACCTGGATTGACTGCCATAAAGTTGAATAACATTGCGCTGTCTATACAGTAGAACAGTAACATTTTCTAATACTATGTGACATTAGTTTCACCTGTCGGCAGTTGTTTCAAGTTTTCGTGTCACGTTTGCCTTTATACGGTGAAACAGAAAAGCTTATCCTCCATTGGTTGGGCACTTGATCTCTTGGAACCCACCATCCCCTTTAATGCCAAGATTTCCCATTGTCACCCATACTTCCTATATGTGTTTTAGTTCTCCGTCGTTTCCTCTTCGTGTCCGATTTTTTAGTAAACATTTCAAAGCCAATATTATTTTTCCGTAAATTTTTATTCAATCAAAATATCATCCGTTGGCATCTACGAGTATGACATTCTTCCAACGTAATACAAGTTCAAATATTCCTTTTTCGTAGAAGAGTTGGCTTTTTGAGGAAATGAAATCTTCAAAGGTTTTTCTGACGTCTGCTCGGTTCCGGAAGACCTTCTGCCGGCAAAATGAATCCAAAATGAATTTGTTCGCTCGCCGTCAGTATATATATTTCGACGATTGAATCTTATTTGAGCTTTTTATTTGTTGTACCATATTCTTAAAAGTGTTGGCTCGTTCGCCTATCCTTTGACGTTATAATTCTTCTTTCGTCTACGTATGCTTATGGATCGTGAGGGTACACCTTTTATATCGCATTGCAGTGTCTCTACTGCTGCGACACGTGCTCTAGCTATCGCTTTTTTCACTAATTTTCTGTACAAAGTTCGTAATCTAAATCAAGATGGACTATCAGTTTCGCGGTTCCATAATTGGAAGCGTTTTTGCTTCCTACCTGCATTTTTGTCTCAACCTTTGACGACCACATATTTTTATTTATGTGGAACCAGCTCTTTGAAACACCGAGCAGAATTTTTGCACTCTTACATTTTTGATCGCTGTTGTTCCACGTATCTTAGTTCTTGCCCTTGGTCTATGGCATTTTGTAGCCAAACTCGCAAATCTAGTGCACAGAGCATAGTTGTGTCAGTTTATTTTCTCGACTGAACCTGGTTTACGTTTGTTTTTGATTAGCGCTGTTTTTTTTTCCAGACATTTCAACACCGAATTCATAATACGTGTTCTAGTTCTAAACTTTTGTCCGTCATTATGCCGACGTTCTAGCTTGCATAACTTAATTTATATTTTGATGCATCATATTGCTCACCCCGGAAACCATCGAGCTCTGACACGAATATTTGTATTGGTTTCAAGATCAGTTCTTTGCTATGCTGAAGTGGTATTGAGAAGTAATGGTTTGACTGAAGACTTATATCGTCACAAAAAAAGTGTTCTTAAAAGAAGACAACATGATGAAGAAGCTTGATCCTTCGTATTTCAAAGATGTTAAAAAAAATTCTTATGTTCTTTTCTCCGCATCTATTATTCTATTTATCTTCATTATTATTCCGACTAATTAGGCATTGTGTTTTTGTAAAATACTCGTACACTGCCGATCACTAGAATGAGGCCATACATTTTGCAATCCATTTTCACTCTTTACACCAGTTTGAAATTTTGTACCCGGAAAATTGTACTACTTGTGAACTGGTACATATTTTCTCAACAGGAAGTCATAAAATTAAAGGGTAAATAAGGAACGACCGTTGGAATTTCCCAAGATCAACAATGAACTTCTTGAAAAACGTAGAAAAAGATGCGCCACTAGGATGAGGCCACATGCAAGATCTTAGAATAAAAGGAAAAAGTGAACAAAATGTTTACATTTTATGGTTTTAAAGCATTTATTTATTATGTTTTTCTACATTAATAATAAGTATGCCCGCCATTTTTCGATATGATATGATATGTTTAAGTCCGGTGAATAGGGCGGCCATGGCAAAAGTTCCACGTATTCTGATTGAATCCAACTTCTAACAACCCTGGAAGCGTGGATGGGGGCATTGTCTTGTTGGAAAATCAAAGGCAGGGATCCGAAAATGTTTTTCACTTTTAGAAATTACCGTTCCGTAGTTGTTTCCGTTCGTTGTTATGGACAAAATCTCGCAACTCGATTGTGCCATAGTAGGTAATAGCTCCCCACACCGTTACACCTGATGTACGGCTGTGATGTCTTGCCAAAATAAGCTCTTCCTTTCTTAGATCATGGAAATAAAAGTTGTAGCCATCGGGGCCGTCAAGGTTAAACTTTTTTTCATCCGAAAAGACAAGCGACATGTTCTTCTGCAAAATTCATTCGATGCTCCTTGTGTACATGCCTCATGACTGTTGCTATACTGGCTGATACTCCGCTGTTGGACCTTATTTTAGTCGCTGGTAGAGTAGAATTTGAGGCACTCCCTAAAATTAACCGCTTTTCTCGCAATGCTGTTGCTTCTGTCCTTTTGATTTTTCCCATAATGTTGTGGATCCGCAAGAAAACTGTTTACAACAGTCTTACTTCTACTAAGCCTCCTTGCAATTTCTCGGCCTGAGAGTCCTAACTCATTGAAAGGATCTATTTTTTTCTCTTTCGGGAACCCTTTTTTTTAACTAAATAAAAATAGTTCTTTTCATGGCTTTTTTTTAAATATTCTTAGCAAAACTTTGAGAAAAATCGCTGATGTGAACTCCTGAAATATTCGCAATGGCCTCATCCTAGTGGCGCATCTTTTTCTACGCTTTTCGAGTAGTTCATTCTTTGGTCTTGGGAAATTCCAACAGTCGTTCCTTATTTACCCTTTAATTTTATGACTTCCTGTTGAGAAAATATGTACCAGTTCTCAGGTAGTAAAAGTTTCCGGGTACAAAATTTCTAACAGGTGTAAAGAGTGAAAATGGATTGCAAAATGTATGGCTTCATCCTAGTGATCGCCAGTGTATATTGAGCTCTCTGAATGAACCTTTTGTGTTCATTTTATATTATTAGAATTAATCTTCGCTTCCTAATTTTCTCATTGAGGTGCAACCAAACTATTTACTATCCTGTACCAAACTAAAGATTAATATTCATATAACAAATATCTCTTTTGTATATAAAAATCAATTTTGTTTTTTGTTTTTTATTTTTATATACAAAATTTGAACCATTTATCTGTAGCTTTTTGGGATTTCTTTTTAATACGGATGAATATGCTTCTACTTACTATTATTTTGTTTTTTTTGTTTTTTGCAAATGCACACAAAAAAAGAATTGTATTTCTTCAGTTAATTTAGTTTAATAATATTTTTCTAACCTGTTTTGGATTACGTGGGTAGTACTCTCGAAGTTTGTATATTAAAAATTTGAATAGGTAAGATTCATGTTTAGATTTTTGTAAAGTGTGTCTTTTATGTATGGATTCGTACATATGTGCATAATAATCGTAATTGGTGTTGCTGTTATATTGACTAAATTGCAGTTAAATAAGTCTCTTTTGTATGCATGTTACACATGCTTTGCTTTAAAATCCCCAGTGGAAGATGATATACACTCATTACTTTGTCCTTAAATTGCAGACTTTTGGACCGTGTACCTACAATATCTGACCCCTGATCTCCTTACCAAGGCAAACTCGAATGACATCGTAATTTCCGATTTGGTAACATTAATTACCATGCCAACCCCCTAGCTTCTTACTCTTCTCTTTGAGAAGTTACTTATTTATTACCTCGTTGCTCCTATCAGCAAGGGTCTTCCAAAGTCGGGTTAACAACTCTCAGTCTTAACATTTAAGTTTTCGAAGCATTTTGACTTGGAAAATGCCTCAGAATTAGGCACGTTGGAGAAAATTCTTCTACATCCTTTGTTTATCTGAAAAAGAAAATCGTTCGGTTCGAATCTCTTCCAGATATTTCATGTCAATGGGCCAGCGCATACTGGATAAATTTTTCCCCGGGGTATATTTTACTACAACCTCACACTGGATGAATAATGCGGGTCAAAATTGTGTATACATGAATCGATTTTGATTGGAGTGGTATTTTTGATAATTTTTCTTGCCTTTTAAAATTGACTACTTGTTCGTATGTGTGTATTGGTTTTCCCCCGATGTTCAACTTACTTTACTTTACACTTCATTAATAAGTCTAGTGTGCGCTGGCCCAATTAGTGCAACCTAATAAGCTCTAGAACCAAAATTTAGCTAATTCGACACTGCCTCCCTCGCTTACTTTATTTTTTGAATTATTCGGCTAACAGGTGTTTCATTACATGCGTCCTATTTTTCAAATAGAGATTCTTTGAACTCACATCTTTTGTCATATTTGCGTTCTAGATTGTCTACTATTAAACCATATAAAGGTATACGTTGAACAACAGTTATGACTATATTACGTGCGTTAACTTCAATTTTCGGCAATTATCCGAATCGACTTATTCACTGCACAATGCTGCCATGGTAGCAAGACAGAAGTGTAAGGAGTATTGCCACTGTCATGAAGAGAAGTCAATGTAGTAATCACTCCCAAAGCCGGAAAATGTTCTCATGTTGTCCCAAAGGACTTCAGACCTATAAGTCTGTCATCTGTCCTTCTAAAAACACTAGAACGACTGATCTATATACATATACGAGCTAAAATTGATCCAAGACTTCTGCCATCGGCTCAACATACCTACTGTAAAGGAAATTCGGTGGAAACGGCTCTGCATTCACTAACTAGCCACATCGAACATACAATATAAAGAGTACACAATGGTTGTTTGCATGGACATAGAGGGTGCCTTTAACAACGTCAATACATCCGCAATCACGACTGCGCTATCAACTCTGCAGGTAGATGGCTCACTTGGGGAGTTGATCAGTATTATGTTAAACAGCAGGATAATTAACTCCAAACTGGGTGAGACTTCTGATAAAAGATGTGCCAGCAGAAGTACGCCGCAAGGCGGTGTCCTCTCTCTCCTTCTCTGGAACTTGGTAGTTAATGAACTGCTGAACTGGTGGTAGCAAGGTGATTGCCTATGCGGATGACGTTGATGTAGCCGTCTCAAGTAAGCATCTTAATACCATTAAAGAACTCCTTCAAGTAAATCTCAATAGATTAACCCGTGGGGCAGACCGCTGTGGATCTTGTCCTCTTTTCCAGGAAATACAAAATTCCAATTATAGACCCTCCTTCAATAAACGGTACCAGTTTAGTATTTTCCGACACAGCAAAATATTTTGCTCTCATTTTTGACAGGAAACTAAACTGGAAACCTAACATTCAAGAAAGAGTCAATAGAGCTACAATAGCTTTATTCTCTGGCAAAAAAGCCATTGGGAATAAATGGGGCCTTCAACCTCGCATAAGACACTGGCTATACATTTCGGTCATAAGATCAATACTTACTTACGGGGTTTTCGTCTGGTGGACGGCCTTAGAAAATACAGTCAAATAAGCAGAGTCCAAAGAACAGCATGTCTATGCATAAGCGGAGTCTTACGGTCTACCCCCTCTGCGGCATTAGGTATTCTGTTTCGTTTAACACAACTCGATATTTTCAGCAGGCAAGTAGCTTCGACTGCTAATGCCGCTGAAGAAAATCTTGATATCTGCAAAGGATATCTGCGTCTTTTCGGATAGTTAGGCCGCTATCAAGTTCCTGGACTAGGTCTCATTAAATTCTAAACCCGCCCTAGAATGCCAATCATCTCTTATGGAGATGGCAGAGCAGTTCAACCGTCACCTTTGCTGGGTGCCGGGCCACAGACACATTCCAGGGAACTATAGGTCCGATGAACTCGCCAAAATAGGAACCAACATATTTATACCAATCGCTACGTGCAAATTAATATTAAAGCTGGATGTCAATAAAAGAACATACCTTAGGTGGACTGTTGGACCAACATGTCCAGCGACCAAACAGATCTGGCCAAAGCTGAATTTGAATCGCTCTAAGAGTCTGATCTTTCTAAATAGGAAACATCTCAGCGCCATCATAGGTGTTATCACTGGACACTGCCTCATAGGCAAGCACGCAAGAAGTTTTGGCGCTTTTACAAACGATTTCTGCAGAAGCTGCATGGGCGAGGAAGAGGAAGAGACAATCCTGCTCTTTCCCAGGGAAGAAAACTCCTAAGTGAAGTTTTCTTCTACAACGACCTAAACGATCTAAAAAATATATATAGACGTAAACAGTCTCTTACGCTTCACCATAAGCTCAAACTGGTTCCATTAGTAAGAGGATCATAAATCCACGTAGCATCACAATGGGACAATAGGCCTAAGTGGGTTGGTATTTCCAATAGCCACACTTACCTACCTACCTATCTACCATTGCCACTGTACGCGAGTAGGTAAGTCAAGACTGCAATTAATCAAATCCGCGTCGTTTTTAAGAGCTGGACATTGCTCAAACGTCTATGTGGCGTATTTGACCATATGTCCCTATAAGATAGAGATAAAGCCGGAGGCAAGGTACATTCTTTGTGAAAAGGATTTCTGGGTGATATGTGGGTTCCAAAAAGAACGGTGCCAATGACACAGTCGAGTTATTCAAGACGAAGTTCGGTGTTCGTCTTATCGCCAGAAATGGCCATGTCAAAGGGCTCGTGCGACTTAATACCTTCCAAGTCTTTTTTTTTTGAGCTGTGTCAAGTCTCTGTTCTGTACCAGAAACTTTAGTCGAACATTCGACGTAAAATTGCAAAAAGTCATAAAAAATTGGGTTTAGTGCATCAGCTCATGAAAGTTTGAATACCACATGTCCTCTATACATACAATGGATTGGATTGTCTTAGCACAGCTTGCAGTTGGAATAATAATGGGCCAGATACATATGTGTGCAAATGCGGAAAAGCCGTCTGATTTCAATTCTGTTACGGGTAGATTATAAAGCGATTTAAAGGTTCTTTTGGCCTGCTTAGGATTAAGAGCCGGGGTATTTTTCTACCAAGCTCGGAACAAGTGCTCTCCTTTAACAGAGCGTATATTAGAGCATACCGTCTGTTGTCTAGGATAGAAGATTATATCAAGGATATATCTGTTACCATTAGACGCTTAGCACTCAAGCACCCGCACCTACCAGAATTTAAGCTTGTTACGTCTTGGATTCGTAAATAACGATATAAAACCTCTGTTTGATTGTATTATCCGGTACACGTGTGTTTTTCATCATCACCCGAATTTGGTCATCGCCTTATATAGCTTTAAAGTCGATAAAGAGATGGTGAATTTCGATCAGTGTTTTCGAGGATTAGGGTGAAAATTTAGTGGGTCGTCGATCTTTTGGGCAGCAAACTGCAATGGTACGGACAGATTATTATTTGCAAACGGGCTTGAAACGTTAACACAATACGTTGGATAGCATCTTATATGCGGCAATGATATTCTTTGACAGTTCTTACAAGACGTAGGTTAGCCTTTCTTTCATATGGGACATATAGAGGTGATAGTCTTGTCAACGGACATGGTTTCATCGATTCATACTTGGTTGGTAATTTGGCGCATGCAACTTACCAAAACATTACCTCCACTGGTAGACTATACTGGGAGAAGGGATGGCTTCTTCATTGAGTGGACATATCCAACTGAATATGTCCACTTGAAGTGCTTCTTAAACACATCTAACATTTCCTGCGCTTAGTTGACTAAGTTTTCTTCACTATTTCGAATAGCCTGCTTTTTACGTTTGAAAACAGCTGCCAGTTCCTGAAAAATATCCCTATATTGTCCCTATCGCCGGACTTTTCGATATCGTTGATTTAGGGGCTTGCAAACGCCCTTCTCGTTTTACGCAGGACCTTTTTTTCCTTGCTACTCTTGATTTGGGCTGCTCTTGTAAGTGTGTGCTTTTTCTAGCCTCCGGTGGTCTCAGTTACCTCTTTGATGATGTCGCGATACTGGTTCCGCAGATTCTCCGAAAGCCGGAGATTCTTTCGTTCAGCCGTGCCATGTAAATTCCAGGCAGTCCAGTCGAGCTCTGAATTTGGTTACCATACGGAAGAGGTCAGTGTATGGATGCATCTATTAGCCCGTAATCGATTTGATTGGCGTGTGAAATCATAGTCTTGGAATCCTGTTCGCGATATTACGAGCTGTTACAAAATCGATCAGCTTGAACTTGGTATCTGTTGTCGTGTCATGGAGACTATGCTTTCCGACTAATCCGCTGAAGATGTTATGCTTGCCGATTTTTGCATTAAAATCTCTGAATTCGATTTTGACATCATACTCCGGACAGGTCTGACAGAGTTTTCAGATTCGTCGACAAAGGCGTGCGCACATATTATGCTGTTGTTTTGGAATATTGACTTGATGCGGATCACAGCTTGAAATCAATTATCATTGAGCGTATCGCAGTACTTTAAGACAGCTGTAATAAATGCAGCAATTTTTTGTTCTTGCATATTTGATCCTATTCATCGCATCCCTTGTACCGCGAGAGGATAGTGTACGTACGTTCGAGGTTCGTACTCTTTATTCATATTTTGTGAACATTCTGAGTCGTAATGTTAAATGAAATGACCTGTTTCTTGTGTCTCTCTTATAACTGGTTCTTTTTTACGTGGTAAGAAAGTAACCCCTAGGTCCGGAGACCATGTCAGTAACCTACTCCAGGGATCTGAGCGCTGTCGTTGGCCGTCTGTCTAAAAACCTGAGTTTTTCGTGGAAATCCCTATCAGTCTGAACTCCGAATATGTCGAAATAGCCCAGATAAGTTGTATTTTAATCTCTTTAAAGCTGTGACTTCTACGTTGGGTCAATCTAGAGCAATCGCACGGTGTCGTGTTTATAAAGGGTGTTTCAACAAGATTTATAGGATTTGTTTGAAGGTAGACATATGGAGATTTTTTATCGAACACAATATCCTCGAAATTTTCAATCACTCTTTCACATAATTGGGGCTTTATCCCGGCGATGGCGGCTTCAATGTTCGCTTTCACGGTTGAAATTGTTTGCGGATGGATGGTGTAGACCTTATAAGTCCAATGGTATCAAGGCGAGCAATAGGTGTCTCCGAAACGCGAAATTACGTGGACAAGAAACTTGATTGCTTTGCGACTTGTATGACATGTAGCGCCATCCTGTTGAAAGTAGACGTCGTCTACTTGAGATCCGGCCACAAAAAATTGTTTATCGTGTAATGGTTTTTTCGGCCTCAGTACGGCCGGTCTGGGTGCATTCGCATCTCCTGAATCACTAGTGGATTTTCAGTGCACCAGGCGTGTCAGTTTTGTTTATTAACGTAGCCGCCATTGTGGAAATGGACTTCATCCAAAAATACAATTTTCTTGCACAAATCAATGTCAGCATGCATGTTTCCCAGTACCCAATCCGAGAACGTATGGTGCTGGTAGTTGTCGGCCGACTTCAGTTCCTGCGTTGATTGGGGGTGTTTGGGTCGTTTTCGACAATTGCCTTTGCTGCGGCGGTTCACATCTTGATTATATGCAAAATTTGCACAAATTGTTTGCATCCTTGCCACGATTTAACGAGCATTTTTGTACAGATATTCAACGATTTGATATTTTTCTTGCACCATGTAGTGTCCTATGGTAAATTTTCCAAATTTATTGATGACATTTGGCACCATATGGCAACCCTGCGTGCATCAGCTGTATAAGGCCTTTCAAATCCTACACCTCTTGTTGAAACATCCTTTGGTACTTTGTTTCTTGTTCAACACTCGCGCTTATTCACAAGGTCGAGTTTGGATGGATACCAACCAGTACCCGAAGGTTACTACTTGGAAGTGCAATTGATGATGTGTAGTTTCAGATAATGGCCAGTATGGCCATTGCTAGGTTGACGTAAGTCAGTGTACCATTTACTCTATTTCTGCAGCACCCAGCCGTGCGGCTATCTGAAAAACTAACAGACTAACAGATATTTTTCAGACATGTTTAGTAACACAAAAAAAATTACGTGAGTCGAACCTGGCAAGTACTAACACTTTCGTCGTTAAGATATAAATAGTAGTTGTAGAGCGCAATAATCGCTGCAAGCTTTAGCTATTGGTTTACAGTCCACATTCAGAGAGTAAAAGCGGTTGATTCATCTTTTAAGAGGGTCTCAGCTGGCGGTATCCATTCCATTTGTTTCACAACGTAAACCGTCTTGAACTGTAGACTTCTCATCACTGTTTTTTCTGTTCTGCTTTAAAGTTTATTTTTCGATATAAAGAGACTTCTCTACTTCGACAACAACAACAGCAACACCAACACGAAGATTATTAGGTTTTCCTTAAATAGATATCAAATTGTAGATAGGACTCTTCTTTGTTAGATAGAAATAAACTCCGGTAGCTCTCTTTAGTTCTTCTATTAGTTAGAATTTCTTTTAATAATTTTTGTTTCTGTTTAAACTTTCGTTCTTTTTAAATTGTAAATTTTATTTTTATATTTCTATTTTTTTGTGTTTTTTTCTCGTTTTTATCTTTTATGTTTTGGTAAAAAAAATTAAATAAAAAATCGAACAAAAAAAAATCAATTTCATCTTAACTAACACTGTACTGTACTGTACTATACTCGTACGTTGCAAACATAAATCGCTCTTGCTTTGCAAAAAATATAAAAAAAAAACAAATAAAAATCTCGTTCCGATGGTTGAAAATCAAATGTAGATTCCAAAAATCCGTCTCCCTCTTAAGCAGATTGAATCAGAGAGCTTTCAATGTCATGAAGCTGAATATTCCCTCGTTCCTGCATACCAAGCCTGAGGAAACCGACACAGACGGAACTGTCTATCTAACACCAAACTCTTCATTAAGTGGCCAAACGGATCAGAGTATCGAAGAGTTCCGTACGCCATTGAATGAGATGCCTAACCAGTTTCTTCATACACCTCCTACATATTACGAAAGAGTACCATCACCACGAAAGTGTTGCAGTAGCAGCAGTAGTTCTGAAATTGATAACGAAGAGGATGATGACGATGGTGATGACGACGACGAAGTATCTTCAGACGATGATTCGGGTCTAGATGAGAATTTTCACACACCTAGGGTAGATAAAATCAAATCTATGGAGAATTTATCAATTCTAGAATTGGAATTCAATAAGGCATCCCGTGAACTGGATCGTAATTCACCGCGAAGATTGAAACACTTGTGTTATTCTCGATTGCCGAAGATAAGGTCTTTAAATAATTTAGTTGTAGACATTGATCAGTATGAAGGAGAAGCCTTGAAGTTGGAATTCGAGAGACTTCGACATAGTAGAACATCACCAGCGATAGCCAGTAAGGCAGGCGATTCTCCAAAGAGCGGCAAATTCATAAAGAATAAAGTCGGCAATGCGAAATTCATTGGGAACGATGATACACCGGAACCGCGCCCACGTTATCCAATTTCGAAAATGAAATCACTAGGCACCATACCAGATGTGGTGAGTGAACGTATCGAATGTGATCCATTTTTAACGCCGACTTCGGGTCGAAAGACTTTTCCTGGTGAAAATACACCCGAAGCAACGGAATTCGATAAGAGTGGCATAGATGTAGTCGATAGCTCTTGGGGTAGTAATTTAAAACAATTCATCACCTATGAGCGTATGGGTAAACTACATTATACACCAGAAGCACTTATTATGTCGCGAACACCATTTGAGAGGGCTTATCGTCGAAGCTATCAACGAAATGAACTTGGACTTATGCAAAATACCAAAAGCTCTACACCACTAAGACAGTCGGATGGTTACGTCTATTATACAAGTTCTGAGTCAGCAACTGTTGTTAGTCGTCCAAATTCCAATTTAATGAGGTACGGTTTGTAAACAAAAACTAAAACAAAAACATACTATTTGTCGACCATTATCTTCTTCACTTGTTTTCGTTTTTTTTTTATTTTTATAGTAAAGCCTTTAACTTCACTCTCACGCCTACTATCAGCTTTTAATTAAAAAGAAAAAAAAAAACAATAATATAAACATACTCGTACAATAGATCTCAATCTGTCGTTCACTCGCTCCTCATCGATGAAATTGCAAAATCTCGATAATTGATCTGATCTCACGAAATCATTAATTAATTTATTTCCTTCTAATCTTAATTTGTTGATTTTGTCCTGTTTTAACTCTTCTTTTTAAGATTTGTCCTTGCATTTTGTTTAATTTTTTTTTGTTTTGTATTAAAAAGCTCAAAATCTAATTGTTACCGAGGTAAGGGTTTATTTAAGACTTAACTGAACTCTTTTGCTTCAGATAGAAGAAAGAAAGGAACGCACTAAAAAAATATAAATTTTCTTACTAAAACTGATTTACTAGAAAAGGTTTTGTTTTTTAAACATTTGTTTGGGGTTTTTTTGCAAAATTTTTATATTTAGTAAGTTTTGTGTGTTTTTTTTGAATTTTCTTTGCTGTTTGGTTTTTAAATTGTTTTGTTTTCGTCCAGCTGTGCCGTGAGTTTTATTGAAAAAAAAAGCGAAAAGTTTTGTGTAATTTTTTCTGTCCCTTGAGTTTGTTTTTTATCATTAATTGAATGCAATAAAATATTTACAAAGGAAATGGGTTTTTTATAAACTAATTAAATAATTCTAATTCTTAACACAATTGTTATAATAAATAAAATTAAGAATATTTCTTACAAATGTTGGTTAAATGATTTCCTAATAAGAACTGAAGCCTTTTCCTTTATTTCAATTCTATTTGAGATAATAGTTGCAGTTGTTAGATGATACGAGTACTCCTCTGATTGAGGTAAAATTTTAAATATTATGTTAGCTGGAGTAAAAACATTAGTTTTGCATATAATAGTTAGAAATTCGGTCTTTCGCAATGACTTTTCAAAAATTAGACGACAAACGTGGATAGGATCTTAAGATCTAAACTTTCAGCATAGCAGAACTTTGAGGTGCGCTCCACGGAAAAAATTCCGATACAAAAAGGTGGTCTAACTAAAGCCGACTTAAATACTTTAGTAAGTCAGTCTAAGAGATTCATTTTTTATTGATTTCTTTTTGCGGTTCTATGAAGTAAAGGAACTTGAAATTGCATGAAACCCCTTTTTGCTGTGTGATCTTGTTCTTGTTCTTGTTTTATAACCATTCAAATATGTAACGCATGCATACTCACATCTAATGCTACACACTTTCCCCATGTACGAGTATCTGCATTACTATTACGCCGGTTGTCGGCTAAATTGGCTACATTTTCGGAGCTTATAACCATTCTGCGTACCATTCTATTTTGGGTCACCTCGCGAGTGACTTAACCTCTGATGGAACTTCACAGTCTACTGCCCTTTGGACCAGATTCGGATGGTCTTCGTTGAACATGACAAAACCGTGGCCGTTGCTGCAATTTTTTTTTCATATTTCTCGTACATCGTCCAACATCGTAGTGTTAAAGCTTGACCAAAAACTGTTGTATACACATTGTATACACATAGCAACGCTATTTGTACACTGCCTTGGTGTACATCAATTTTAGCTTCGAATTCTCTGGGTATTCCCGGTAAGTCAAGACTAACTTTGGTTTTAACGTCGTCATATGCTATGTGATTTTTGTATACCCGTTCGTCTCTGGTATATTTCGAGATCTCAGCGCCGTCCAAATAAAATCTCGAAAAACTCTGTTGATTTTTTTCCAAGTCGACGAAGACGATATGCAAATCCTTCGAGGCTTCAAAATGTTTTTCCATCATTATCCGTAAACTTTGAATCGCGTCTATGTACTCGTAGTTCCCGGAATTTATTCAGAAAATTAAAGATACGAGTTTATTTATCTAAATCTATATTGTCCCCTTCAATCCTCGAAACATTTTTTGTATTCAGTTTTCGGTATGTCCATCAGTGCTTCCTGCGATTTTTCCAATACTTCCTCTCGGCTGCTGAAACACGCTCCCCGTAGTGGTTTTTTAACTCGATTGAACAGAAAGAAGTCACAGGGTATTTGTTGCATTTTTCGTCAAAAAATTACGAATAATGATGGCACTGTGCGACGGTGCGTTATCATTGTGCAAAATCCACGAGTTTTCTGCCCACAATTCTGGTCTCTTTCGGCGAATTACTTGACGCAAACGTCTCATAACGCGCAAATACGAGTAATACTCTTTGTTTACTGTCTGGCCTTCTGGCAAAAATTCATGATGCACCACACCGTTGTAATCCATGAAAACCATGAGCATTGCCTATTGTTTTGACTGAAAACGACGCGTTTTTTTTGGTCTGGGCTTATTTGGTGAACGCCATTTACTTGCCTGATGTCTGGATTGCTTATCGTACTCATAAACCCACGTCTTGTCTCCAGTAATGATCCTTTTGATGAATCTGGGATCGGATTCAGCCTCGCAAATCATATCTTTTGCGACGTCAACACGGTCACTTTTTTGCATGAAATTGAGGTCTGATGGCACCAACTTTGCTGCTACACGACGGGAACTCATTAACCAAAATGTCTTGGACAGATCCATAGGCAATGTTCAAGTCCTCCGCTATCTCTGTGATGGTTAATTTGCGGTTATTGACCAACATTTCTTTTACATCGTTTTCGATGTCGATGGCCTGCCACTGCGTTCATCATCTTCGATTGACTCACGACCACTTTTGAACCGCTCGTGCCACTGGTAAACGACCGTTGTCTTTAGAGAATCGTTGCCGAAACACTTTTCCAACATTTCCCACGTTCGCGCACCATTAAATCCGTTTTTTACGCAAAATTTAATACAAGTTCGTTGTTGCAAATTTAAATCCATTTCTAAAATTGTAAAAAATCGCCAACACACACAGAGATAGATGTATTCTTGGCTACGTAACTTTTGCAACTTTACCAACTTAACAAAAATAGCAGAACTCAAATCGGAACAATGGGAGCGCCACACGGTTATTCCGGAATCTTTTTGAGCAATGTGGTATTTCATAGTATACGATATTAGTTTCTGTTGTCAGTAGCTGTTTCAATTTTCCGTGTCCCCTCTGCCTTTATACAATGGAACAAGAAAACTCTCCCTGCACCGCAAGGAATTCGATAAGCTCTCCTGATTTTATTATCATGTGATCCAGTCTGACTGTACAATCCCGGTTCACAAACTTCGGTTTCAGTTTCCCCTATCGTTTCATCTGTCTTTTCCTCTTTGTGCATGACAGCAGAGAGAATTGTACTACGCGAAAATTTTTCGTTTAGTAAGGCTTTAAAGTACTTAGAGGGTTTCCCTGCTCATCTGCAATATGCAAGGTGTGTTCCAAAGTAATCAGGAAAGCGATTTGCACGGTCTAAAAGTATTTCGAATGAGTGTTTTAGTTCGTTTCCCGGGATGTCTTTCAGAATGTGGGTACAAGCGTTTTGAATGGGTACTACGTCCACACAGCGCTTTTTTCTTTCATCGGCAAATGCATTTTTCCAAAAGGTCGCACGTTTTTTTAGCGATTTTTAGCTCAAAAATTGGTCATAAGTGTCGATCCATGAGATGACGTACTATCGTGCAACAAACGATAACTTTCTTCTGCGCGATATTCTGGCCGAATACGATGCACCAATCGCTTTAAAACACTAAGATAGAATTGTGAAATTAACTATTTGGCCCGATGGAACGAACTTTTTGTGGACGGTGCCCTCGAAATCGTAAAAGCAAATCAACATTGTCTTCACTTTTGACTTCTCCAAATGAAATTTTTTGAGTTTTGGCTCTTTTGACGCCTTCCACTCGGCAATTTGGCGCATGTTTTCTGGATCACATTGAAAATACCACGTTACCAGTAGCACTGTTGTGAAGAATTTTTTTTTTGTTCCTTTTGGCCCCCTTGATGATGTCCTTCGAATGGTTGAAATTTTTAGACGTCAGTCATTTTTCTACCGATGAAACAAATATACTGTCATTTCAAACGCAATAAGTCCGCTTCTATTCGTCCAAATGTCATGAAATTTTGACAGTACATCAGTGGCGGATCTACGTTCACGATCTCACTAGAAATACCTTTATCACCGTTAGCCGGTCTTTTCAAATACCGGACAATGATTTTCTTCAAAGCTGTTCCATATACCTTGGCGCTTAGTTCTCTTTTTGGTTTATAACATTTTAGAGCCACTGTTGGAAATTTAGCGCTCATAGATGGTCTTTTTTCTTGTTTTAATTGTGCCAGGTTATTTTCTTCACTGTTATCGGGTTCTGTTGGTTGTTTCCCATTTTGTTGGGAATAGGTTCCTCCTAAACACGCAATTTGGACTCTGGGTATTTACGTATTGATGTAGATTACCAAACTCCACTATCATACAGCCTCTCATCCAATCCGGAACTCAATTTCTTGTGCTTGGAATTCCATCTCCTTAAACAAACTTCTTACTCGTAATCCTGCTTTATTTACATTACAAAGCCCGTAAATTGAACAGCAATTCGAATTTGAACACTGTCTAACTCATGAAGATTTCTAGCCCTGTAGCCATATACACAATTCTGTATGGCATTGATATTCTGGACAAACAACACCTGAAAATCTGTGAGATCTACGCTGCGGAAAGCAAATTATCTCAAGCAGAGTCATGAAATTAATAGTCTTACTGCCAACGGCATGGACTTGATTTTGACTTTTCGATATGAGAGATACACCTTTGATATTATGTCGCCCTTAAGCTCATCAACACAGTGATTATATCAGCCTATTTCACGTACTCAAATCATGAAGTGCTCCTCATGTGGTCACAAACCTTATGCTCTTCAGTATGAATTCAACGGTAAAGAGACTATCCACGTAAGATTATTTAATCTGCCTCCTCCTGATTGCGTATGAAAATCAAAACAATACCACTTTCGATCTTGTGTGATAGCAAGGATGCTTAAAAATTTTAAAATAAACAAATCCAGGGGTCCGTGCGGTATATTTGCTCTTTCTGTAAAGAGGGCACTTGACTAAGCCACTGTTATCCTTTTTTTATTCTCTAGAACTCGTGCGTCTATTCCTAAAATTGGCAAATCTATGTAGGTCCACTCGTGGCATGAAATGATTTATCACCGAATTTTGAAACAAATTCTACCTAAACTGCACAGAATTTGGCATTATCGGATTTCAGTTTATATTTCAAGGCTAACATTTTTTTAAAGTAAATGTTGAATTACCACAGGGCTCCATTTTGACTCCGACACTTTTTCTTATTTTCATAAACGATCTATTGACTGCCACTTCTAAGCCAATATATTCAATTGTTGACAACAATTCACTCTTCACGCTCGTTTCCAGGCCCATATACGATGGTGGTTCAACAAATATCCTTCAACGCTTTTTCGAACTTTCCTTGGGTTTTTTTGAATTCTCTTTTCAATACGAGTATGATCTGTCAAACTCTTCAAAATAGGCTTCTGATGACCTCCTCGTTTGGTCTGAAATTTTTTCCTGCTAGCCACATTTCCATGTTGGGGAACAAAAAGAAAATTACGGTGGATGCGGCAGCAATTCGACTCCGGAGGAGTGAGATGGTGCGTTGTCGTCAATTTCGTATCAAATCAGAAGATGGGATCGCCTTTACCTTCTTCGTAGCAGTTCCGCCTGGTCGCTTCGTCTCTAAGATGTATTGTAGTAATAGATCCAAGTTTTATCAGCGGTGACGGCTCAACCTAAAAACTTCTCCGGATTTCGCTTAAAGAGTTCTAAATACTGTTTCAAAGCTGAAAGTCGTATACGCTTGTTGTCCACTGTGAGCTAGCAATCGCGGCATCCATCGGGCCCACAGCTTTCTCATGCTCACACTTATTAAAATGTTAATTGCCGAAACATACGATACTCTTGGGACCACGGACCATTTCAACGATTTGCTCAGTAATCATGTCTGTCGGGCCGCCTGAGCTCTCCTTATCACAAACAGATGTATGGTCCTCTTGAAATTCGTTGAACCCCTTTTTGATGATGGCATTGCGTCGATCTATAAACGATTTGTTGCACGTTGACCGGATGTGGGCTCGTAAGTTCAGCCACTCTCGGCAAATATTATAGTTCCTTTCAATGCGTCCACACTTATTTTTTTTTCAGTGCTGACCATGGCCTGCAACAAACTTCAAACTCAGAAGTCCGTCGGATTTCCATCTGGTGAACCATTGGTCGGCCTTAATGAACTGCGGAACGTTGTGAGACGATAAATAGTCTTACGTGACTGTGAATGGTGTCAACTTGAATTGTGCACTCTTTCACGAAACGCAGTGTTGTTCATCTTGCTGCCAAAAATTGGATTTTGTCCATTTATGAGAAGTGAGTTGCGATTTTCGGTGGACACTGCGGCCCACACTGTTACGAACGGTGGCTTTTGCGATCTTGTAGCCATCCGAGCGCTCAAATTTTTATATGATCTCTTCGTTTCGTTTGTTAAGGACTTGCTGGACATCGTGAATGATTTCTCGTTAGAGTAGTCGAGATTTGAGAATGCGCCACTCACAGCCTCTTTCCAAATGCTACTTCTTCTGCTTACCGTTCAGTACGCGGTGAATGGTACTGTTCGATACATGCAAATCTTTTTCTATCATCCGTCCGATTCTCCTCTTCATCTTCTGCACCTTTGCTGGTATAGTCGCAATTCTTTTCTGAGCACTACCATGACATTATGTGAAATGTTGGTCATTTTCAAATGTTGCAGCTCACGAACGATAGCTGCTTGCGGTTTTGAGGCTAAATGGAATGCAATCGCACTCTTTCATTTAAAATCGATAAAAGTTAAACCAAACACGCCTAGTGTCAAATACTTAGCGCGCTGTCATTTGTATTTTGACACTAACAGCGACTTGAAGTTGGTAATAGTTCAATATTCGCAGGGCATAGTTTGTTGGTACGAGTATGAATTAACTTTAAAACATGACATAATCCATTTAAATGAATTGGTATACTGACACAACATGACCTATTATCCTGAATCTTTTCATTATTAAAAAAAGCAATGCCGTTGGCTTATTACTTAGCCCACAAATGACAAGCAATTTTGTGTTAAACCAACAAAATCCTTTTAGCGAAAGGTCGAATATATTTAAAGTCTCCCAAATGACTACTTCATTTTGAACTTTGTAACTTTATAGAGCTCCAAACTAAAAATAGACTTTCAACCAAACAAAGGAAAGTAAATATAACAAATTTTTCGGCCATAAATTACAGTCCCGGCTTTGTGTATGAATCATAGTGTTAGCGAGAGTTCTTCTCAGAATGTGTAGGTGAAGTGGTACCTACATAATTTCAATTTTTAATTGAGTGGAAAGGGTATTCCCAATAGACACGGATAGGACTGTATGGATACGTCACTTGGTGACATCATTTTCTGAGAAGTCCTTGTATGTATACTGGTTCGGCTATAAGTTTATACGAATCGATACATGATTCAAACGAATATAGACAAAAAAAAAAAGAGTCTGACATGATTTATGCATGTAGAGAATTCGCTTATTCGTGTAGGCGGTAGGGTTTTTTTTTGCTTTTTGGTAAGGGGATACTATGACGTTATTCTCATTCAACTCCCTAATGACTGCATGGTGCAAAATGTATGAGACGAGATATTATGAATTTAATAGAACAGCGCTGCACAGGAATTCCACATGGCAAAGTTTGGCTGCGCTTCCGTTGAGATACGGGTAATGCAATTTAAATGGCACTCATCTGGGGAACATATGTTTCCCAGGATATCACTGAAGTACGGGCTGTATATAATTTTTGTTTTTTTAATAATATATTATGAGATTCATTTGGCACTTATGACTATCTTAATTAGTTTTTAATTCATTTGGGTAGACAATTAGTTATGGGTTCGTTAGTGCAGTTGATTGGTATAGAAATATCATAAAAGGACCGTCGACGTTTGTAAAAGTTTTCTACATTTCTATTCTCGCAAAATGAACGTTTAATTCTTTCTTCTGTCCTTACACTAAGTGTATGCCAAATGACTTCATAAAATGCATTATTTGAGCGATCTTCAGATTTTATAAAAATAAAAGAAAAACGGTGTAAGTATTCAATACTGTGGAACCCCACCTTGTGTTTGAATTGACTTCCACCTTTCATCAATTCGGACTTTATGGAGTGTTGAATATAATCCTATATTTATTTATTATCGCAAACCCAGTAGGCCGATTGATCAGTTTAAGCTTGAGAAGTCACTAATAGATGTGATCCGAGAAAATGCATTTTTTGGAAATTGTCGTTCTCTATAAAAAAAACTGACTTACATCCCTCCTGTTGTCTGTACCGTGCATGAATTTTAAAATCTTAATCCCGACGCTAACATATTTAAAAATAAAAAAATCAGCAAAAGCTTAGGCTTTGTTGTAGGCAACTTCTTGGTTTTAAGCAACGCTGTAGTGAAACTCTTGCCTGCCAAGTGCGATATTTATTTATTTTTTTCTTTTGTAGTTTTTACTATATTTTGTTGGTATTTTTTTTTCCTTTTTTTTATAATAAAAATAAATACTAAACTAAACACCGTCCCAATTTAATAAATATATCTTTAAACTTGCTTTTCTCCTCCTTGTGTGAATACCTATTTGCTTGCTGTTTTTCGCGCGTCGCCTTTTATATGCTGCTGTGCCTATTCCTCCCATTTGCTGTCTCAGAAGTATCTCAGGTGTACCGCGTCGTCTCCTAGATGGCAGTAATCGGCAAATATCCTCAATTGCTGTCACAACAACATCACCAAATGCTTCATCATCCTGCGGTACATTGGGCAGTATAAATAGCACATCATCCAGTGGTAGTAGTAGTGGAGCAGTGATAACATTCACTTGTACAAGTGATGTTGTAGATGGAATAGGTTCTAGTACACAACCTTTAGGATCACCAGGTACTGCTACCACAACAACACAAAATGCACAAAACTCATCGACAACTAGTCCAACGGATGCATGCAGTTTAAGATCAAATCCATCAGCTGCATCTTTACTACTGGCTATAAGTAGTACAGGAGGAAATAATACCGTTACGAATAGTACAACAACAAGTTTACAAGCAGCCACAGGTTGTACTGGTAGTGCTGGAGAATATGTAACACCAACTGGAGCTTCCTTATCGCCGTTGGCAACCTCGCAAGTTATACGAAGACCCAGTGTTAATATGTTCGTTTCAAATATCAAATTGTTGTTAAAAAAAATAAAAAAAAACATATTGACTGTTGCTCGTTGTTTTGTGCTTAAAATTGCCATGTTGCCTGTTGCTCTGTTTTATTGAGGTTTTGTCTTTCTTTTTCTTTTTTTAAGTTAAAGTTTTGCTGGTTTTTTATTTTGATTCCAGATCTTATTCCCATTCTTTGATCTTTTAAAAACTTTGAAATTTATAATAGAATTTTGTCATCACAAGAATGACATTTTGGGCCTAAGATTTGCCGACGTTTTTGGCTTTTGTCCGCATGCTTTTCTACTTACGAATTTTATACTTTACCTCCTTGACTATTACTTTATTTTGTTATATAGAATTTTAATTTTTTTCTGCTCTTAATAAATGGTATAAAGTAGACCCTATTTTATATTCAAATGGTAGTTCCCGTTCAACCTCTTTCTATTTTCAAATTCTCAATGGCTAATTAGTTCCTTAACAACTTTGTTTTTTGTTTTTTTGTTCTATTTTATTTGTTTCATCTTTATTCCCCTTTTTTAAATTTTAGTTAAAGACAAGTCTAGCGATGAATAGCATTCTTTCCCTATTGAGCTCCTTTAATAGCCGCGTTTCTGCACACTTTCATCATCATCTTGTTCTTCTTGTTTTATTAAATTGTATATAGTGTACTGGTTCATCTAAGGCTGCAAATATTCCTACTGCATCGTTAGATAAATTTATGGATCTCAACGCCTTTCTACAGCGGTCTCTATTTGGGATTCCATAGCTAGTAAGACCGCGATTTTGTGATGTTTTTCCATTTGGTCCAATTACTTTTCCTTCTGTCTCTTTTTCGAACTTCTTCTTATCCGATTATTATTAAATTTTGTAAAAAGAATTATTACTCATGACAGCGTTCCGGACTCATCGGTGTACTCCTTTTATAGAGAGCCCTGAGCGACTAGTGAACACGGTCTGAGTTACTCCAAATTTAAGTTCGAATTCTGCGTTTTTTTCCACTATGCGTGTTACTTTCGTTATGAAGTCATTGTACATATGATATAGGGCGGTTTTTGAGACTCCGGCCGTTTCGAAATTAAAAAAAAAAAATGATGAAAGTAATGTCGACCAAATGGACACCTCTAGCACTGTCACAAAAGCGTACACGTGTGATCTGACGTTCTATGGCATGTCACCCGGCATAACTGCAATCGCCTTCCGTATATTCTTTTCCAATTATTGAATTTTTATTGTTTAATCTGGTGAGCGCAGCAGTCAATCGATATCCCCAAATTTCATAATTTCCCTTGTAAATCTGGCTGTATGCCATTTGGCAGTGTCTGGTTAAAGCCACACGTCCAGTAACAGTTATAGCTTACCATTGTCATTTTCGTAAAAATAAGGACCAAATCGGACACTAAACAATCACACTATACTGCTGCAGAGGTTGTCCATGAACTGGGTTTTCTACTCCCCAGATCCGGATATTCCATTTGCTTACATCTCCACTCAAGCCAAAATAATTTTGCAGGTAATCGTTGGAAAATCGAAATTTGCTGATCATGATGACGATTCGAAGTTTCCGGACTTTAACTCACACCGCCTCTCACCGCAACCGTGATTCAGGCTTCGTTATAATTGCGAAGGTTCTCGAAATTGTGTCTAATTTCTTATTGTAATTTCCGTTGTTTGGCAATAAGTGATGACATATCCGTAAGAAAGAAACTGCACTAATTTCCAAGTGGCTGCAGTCCGCAAAAAATCTTTCACCTCGGAACTTATTGATACTTCGACCTCGTCCATATAAAATCTATTGCAATTGTGTTGAAGGTCTTTTCTAAATCTTTAAAGGCATTGTACTGGTCTTTTACAGAGTCACGTTATTTTTTTCATCTTTATCTGTATGCTTTTAATCTCGCCTTGAATTTACTTAGCATGACATGAAATTGTGCCATTAACTTCACGAATTAGTAGTCGTTACACTTTTTCGTGACGCTTTTTACTTTTATACAGAGCAGGTAAGAAAAAACTCTATTTCAACTAGTTAGGCATGCACAAGCCTCTCATCATTTTATTGAATTGCGACTCATTTAAATGATTGAAACAAATGATGACTCAAATTTTGATTGCGCATACTTCATAGGACTTCACGCACTTCGTTTTTAGTAAAGTCAGCTGTTCCGATCCCCTGAATCCCTCTTCTGAAACATTTACTCTATTTTCTGATTCCAATAATGATATTTCAAGCTCCAACGGACACTATGCGTGCTGTAGCTACTGCCTTCTTTACTTTTAATTCAGGGCTAAATTTCGCTCTTTCCTCTGTATTTGTTTTATCCCTGAGTGAAGGGGTTCACCAATGATTTTTGTTTCTTTCAGTAAAACAAGGGAACTTTTGAGATTTCTCTTGCATTTTTCCTCGAAGCTGTTTCAGATACCTTGCGTGCTACATTCCATTTGATTCATAAAATTTTGGGGCCACTTCCACGCCGATTCTCTCGTTTCTTATTGAAGTTGTGCGAGTTTATCTAACCCACTGATATAAGTTACTTCCCGATCAACAATGATGATTATTTACAATCTTTTATTCACCCTTGAGCTACCAGTTTTGTAGCGATTTTTAAGACACTTACGGTATTGTATACAAATGCTGTTCTAAGGCTTATAAAAATTTTGTTCAGTTCCGTAAAATAGATACCTTGAAAGCTTTCGTTTAGAGTACTGCCAGCATATTTCTAAACCGATTAATACGCTTTCTAATCCAGACTGTATCCGTCATTCGGCGTCTTGTTTGTAAAAACATCATGCCACCTTGCTCAAAAAGTTGCCGGAATTTATTTATTTAAGTCCATATTGTCGCCATCAAAGACATCCCTATTAACTGTTCATTGGCACTTGTGCCAGCGTTTCATCCGGCCCTCGAAACGTCTGTGGTACTCGATGTTCGGTATTTTCCATTATCTTAGTTCAGCGATTTTTTTCCATTATCTCCTTACGGCTATCAAAATGCGTTCCTCGTGGTGTATTGAGTCGGCCGAACAGGAAAAGTCACAAGGTCCCATATTGAAGCCTTTTCTGTGAATTGTTCACGCAAATCTGTAATAACGCTGGTCTTCTGGAAGAAATTCATGATGCGGAAACACCACTGTAGTCCGTAGAAACAGTGAGCATTGCCTACTTTTTTGACTGAAATCGACGTGGTTTCTTCGTTTTAAACTCATTTGGAGCATTTAAATCACTCGCTTGTCTGATTTGCATATCGTTTGATGAATGTTTGGTCGGAAGCAGCCTCATAAAGTATGTCTTTTTTAGTGTCCATACGCTGCCTTTTTTTATCATGAAAGTCCTTTGGCACACGTCTTAAGCCCAGTCCCTACTAGCTCTTTGACGGTCAATCTGCAGCTTACGATCAGTAAATTTTTGATCTCATCGACGTGTTCCTCAGTTCCTGATGTCGATGGTTTACCAAAACGGTCGTCGTCGGCGACTGTTTGATGACCACTTCTGAAGCGTACATGTCATAACACAAAATCTAATGCAGATTTGTTGCTCAGTTTTAGCATTTACTTAAAAGATCGCCAAGAAGAAAATAAATCGAAATAGGCACAGCCCTGTCCGTTTTACAAATGTCATGCTGTGATGCTAAAATTTGATGGGAATGTCAAGGACAGTTGTACTAATATATCAAATATTACTAGCAAATTGATTACTTCGGGAACATTTTGATCTTTAAGCCGTTTACTTGTTTACTGGTATAAATTCGTACTCTTGTTCTGCTCTCAATCCATTCATGTGGCGCTGTAGTCCTGAATATATCTGGCTATTTATTTTCACCCACCGATGTTCTGCTCTTTCACTACTATGTTCTAAATCTACAAAAACATCATGGAACATGAGGAGCTCCTAAAAAAAAATCAGGCCTAACATTATTCAATGCATCGTTATTTGTTTGTTTCTAAACATTGAAATTGTATGCTAATTCAGCTTTTTCGCGTTTCCCAGTATTGAAATCGTTATCGATGGCTTCGTTCTTTAGTGCCTTATTTGAATCAGTTTTGAAAAGGCTTATGCTTAAGATTTGCAAAGATGTGACCGACAGAATTGTGACGGATAAAAATTTCTTACTTAACTTTTCTCTCACTTATTTTCATCGCCTGTAAATATTTATGTATATAATAAATATCCTGTAAATAACACTCTTAATGTTAATATTCGTAATTTTCTTTCTTTCGCACTATTTCTATCTCACAGCTACGCACTTACACTATGCTTATCTTTCGTTTCTTTGTTTCACCTTCTTTATTTTTTACTGTTCATCTCACTATCATTTCTAAAGCACCGCATCATGCTCATTAACTGCACTTCTATTCTCATTCTCATAGTTCGTTTATTTTCTTATAATTTTTATATTGAATGTGTGTTAATTTTAAATGTAAATATGCCAAAGTCCCAATTGGTAAAAAGAATCTAAACACATTCATTGTAAAATTAAGAGAAAAATAAGAACCTTTAGCAAAAGTTACAGTGCCGTGATAATAAATTTATTTTCTTTTACTTTTATTTAATTTGTTCAAAAACAATCAACAATTTAGGAACCCCAGTTCCGGATCGTTAGTTATAAGTGAAACAGGATCTCTAGATCGTATGAAGACCGCTGCTGAGAAACGTAAAAAAGGCGCACTCGATGATGGGGCGCCTCGTGTTTCCGATCGTGTAGAAGAGACACGAGTTAATCCGAATTCGTTAATTGATGAAATCCTTAAGGATACTAAATTAGATCAGTTCGAGGAATCAGCTGAGAGTGAGTATAACCAGTTTCAAATACAATAACACTAATTTATTGGTAAAAATAAGTAACATTCAATTTTATTTCAATTAAACTGTATTTCGAGTAAGTTATTCAATTTATTAATTTCTATTTATTATTAGAACATTCAAAGGTGTTCATTTAGAAGATTTTCTGTTAAAGGAAACCAAAGAACATTCAGAAATACCATATAAAGGTCATCGCAAAACTGTCCTTCATTCCAAAGCTCTTCTATACTCGTACTCGTATGTGACTCACTGTTTCTTCATTCGAAGTTCCATCATTCGAACACGGATTCTCAAATGTTAGATGAACAACCAATCTAATAGAATTCGTTATATCATCTACTCTATGCGCTCTAAAAGACAGCAGAGTTGATGATGTAAGTCACGTAATCTGGAAACGAATATTAGTTGGTCAACTTTCCGTATTTGTCACCATTGGCTGTGATGCGAACTTCTGCCTCGGTTTTAAAGAAATACGGTTCGATGGTATAAACCACATCCTACAGGTCATGCCCAAAGAGTCATAAAATTCCAGATCACCTTGCATTTGCTTTTGAATCCATTCCGGGAGGTTCTAGTGCACTGATCCAGCGGATCAGTTCTTGCATCTATTGAATTTTATAAGGGATAAAGCGAAGACCTTTTTCGAAAATATTCCAAGTTGGGGATAGGCAAAGCCGTCTTACTTTTTTACTTACTTACTTACTTACTTACTTACTTACTTACTTACTTACTTACTTACTTACTTACTTACTTACTTACTTACTTACTTACTTACTTACTTACTTACTTACTTACTTACTTACTTACTTACTTACTTACTTACTTACTTACTTACTTACTTACTTACTTACTTACTTACTTACTTACTTACTTACTTACTTACTTACTTACTTACTTACTTACTTACTTACTTACTTACTTATTTACTTTCTTACCGACTTACTTTGTTACCGACTTACTTTCTTACCGACTTACTTACTTACCTACTTACTTACTTACTTACTTACTTACTTACTTACTTACTTACTTACTTACTTACTTACTTGCTTATTTCCTTAACAGGTGATTCGAAAAGTCCCGAGACTAACGCAAATCACAATTTTTTGGCAAAATTCGTCTTTAATCATCAACATAGTCTCCTTCTAGAATGATAAAATCATTCCAGCGCCGTTCTAACATTTCTGTGCCTTATAGAATTATTTGTCCAATCCTTCAAAATATGCTTCAGTTTCGGCGATCACATCTTCATTTGAGCCATATCTCTTTCCGGCTAGCATTTTTTTGAAGTCTGCGAACAGGTAATGGAGCAGTCATCCATTGTCACATACCGCATGAAAAAAAATCTATTTTATTTCCTTTAAACAGCCCGAAATACCGCTCTGAATCACCAATACGTTATTGTTTTTTTGGTCAAATGCACCCACTTCGAACAGAGCTTTCGTATAACCAAATACTCGTGCTAAATATGATGTACACGATCTATTGATATCTTTCCGATGTCAGCATCATTTGTGTTTGTATTGTACGACCGCGTTTGAATTCAGCAGACCAACGGCAAATGGTTGCTTTCGACGGAGCAGGTTCCTTATAACACTTTTCAAACCATTTTTAAGTTTTTATCTATGGTTTTGAAAATATCAAAAGGTGCGTAACTAAAAATCTCGATGACTAGTAGTCAAAATGTCATCAAATTTTGACACGTAATATTTGAAGGTTGGTACTAACTAATAATCGCATGGATATATTATTAGAGTCGCCGTTTATGTGCCAGTCTCCGGACTCATGTTATAATGTATTTTTGGTTGCTCGAGAGAGGGCTTTACTATTCAATTGCCTTTTTAGCGCAAAGAAGCAGCGATTGTTTTATCCTAGACGTTGATGTTCTATGTCCCTTTTTGTTGACAGCATATACTTTGCTTTTCCTTCGTTCACCCCTAAATCCATCTTTGGAGCTTCTGCTTCAATAGTCGCAAAAGCCTCATTGAAAGCTCGCTGCGTTCTTCAGATTATGTCAAAGTTGTCTGCATTTATGCGAGTAACTGAACAGACTTTTGGTCTATCGTACACTTTGTAGTAGCCTCTGTAGTTGACTTGTGAGTTTCGCATAATTATTTCAAGTACGTTGTTAGTCGCATGACAGTGTGTAAATTCTTTTTCGACATCAAAGGTCTCGGTGATTTTTTTATCAACCTTGATGGAGCAGCGTACATTCTCCATCGTCATCCTCCACAAACGCACTACAATAGTTTGCCAAGGATGCCAAAATTAGACATTAGACTCTGTATAGCTCGTCTCTATACTTACAATACTTACTTACTTAGGTGATGTTGTAGTCTGGGGTGAACCTGGGGCTCAACTCACAAACCTCTCCAGTTAGTCCGGTCAGATGCTGTCATACGGGGCTTTAACATCGATGAATAGGTGTTGTGCATCCATTTGGAGTTCATGGGTTTTTTCTATGATCTGCCGTAGCGTGAACATTTGGACTATGATGGACTTTTCTGATCTGAAGCCATACTAAAATGAATAAAAATTGTTGTAGTTCCATTCGCCAGTTCGCCGGGTATACTTTTTTCGACCCAGATTTTTGAGAAGAGCAAATGTATGCTTCGTATCCAATTACCACCTGCTGTTTTAAGCAGCTCGGCAGCTAAGCTATCGGGTCCAGCAGCTTTGTTTGTCTTAAACTTGTAAATGGCTATCCTGACTTCATCCTGATTGGGTGGATGGGAATCTTCAAAAAATCTCTGATTATGGGATGTCTACTCATACAATACTATAAACTTCCCTTTGGAATTATTGCAGATTTCGGTTCGGGCTTTACAAATTTGGCATATTTGTTTTAATTTAGGGTAAAACTGCCGAATTTAATTCTTCCGGTAGGACCTCTCTATGTTCCTCTCTTCTCTTCTGCTTGTAGAGCTCCTCATTTTTTCTATAAGCCCACTCCAGGTCTGCATTCGTTACCTAACCGGGGGTTTCTTTGTTTCTATTTGAAATCGAGTACATCAGAGACGGCCTATGTAATTGTTCTTTGACAGTGATTGGGACCGGTGTTCCGCGTTCGATGCTGGCAGCAATGGATTTTTCGAGGGGTTAAGAGAAACTCGATTGGAAAAGGCCCTAGCGGTCTCTTGCGATTGTAACCGTTCGACACTGAACTTTCTCACGATGGTTCGGTGGCTTTGGGGTGTTACAGACATCTGCATTCGTATCTTGGCTAAAACGAAGTAATCGTCCCAGCCAATGTTAGTTGCTCGGAAAGTTTGGACGCCCCAAACACTGGAGGAGTGCTTTGCGTGGATCGCAATGCCAAGAATTTGGTTGTTGAATAGGAGACAGCCAGGTCCTTTATTGACATCAAGGTGTGGGAACCATGTGCTAGTTACATTACGTCCCGCCGCAAAATCAATAAGCCTGTGACCGTTTGCGGAGGTGATGGCATGGAGTTTGTACTTCCCCGTTGTATTACAAAACATGCCCTGCTCGCCTAGCTTGGCACTGAAATTTCCAAAAACGATTTTCACGTCATATTTAGGGCATTGTTTGCACGTTATGTCGAGGAGCTCGTAGAAGCTGTCTGTGGTATGATCGTTTTCCTTCTATGTTGGGCCGTGCTCTTTTATGAGACTTATGTTCGCTTATACTACCTTGATCGAAAAGTTCCCGAAATTTATTCAGAAAATTAAAAATACAAGTTTATTCATCTCCTGCAACATCGACTGCAACACACTTATGACAGCACTTGATCCGATACTCGAAACATTTTTTATAATTGGTTTTCGGTATGTCCATCAGGGCTTCCTGCGATTTTCCCATTACTTCCTCTCTGCTGCTGAAACGCGTTCCCCGTAGTCGTAGCCAAATCAGGTGAATTCGATGGCTGTTGGATGGTATTTGTTGCATTTTTCGTCAAAAAATTAAGAATAATGATGGTCAACACGGTCTCTTTTTTGCATGAAATTGAAGTCTTTTGGCATCAACTTTGCTGATATACGACGGAAACCCAAATCATTAACCAAAATGTCTTGGCCGGATCCATAGGCAATGTTCAAGTCCTCCGCTATCTCTGTGATAATTAATTTGCGGTTATTGACCAACATTTCTTTTACTCCATCAATGTTTTCGTCGGTTTTCGATGTCGATGGTCTGCCACTGCGTTCATCATCTTCGATTGACTCACGACCACTTTTGAACCGCTCGTGCCACTGGTAAACGACCGTTGTCTTTAGAGAATCGTTGCCGAAACACTTTTCCAACATTTCCCACGTTCGCGCAACATTAAATCCGTTATTTACGCAAAATTTAATACAAGTTCGTTGTTATAAATTTAAATCCATTTCTAAAATTGTAAAAAATCGCCAACACACACAGAGATAGATGTACTCTTTGCTACGTAACTTTTGCAAATGTCAAGCTATGATGCTAAGATTTAGAGTGAATGTCAACAACATATTTAACAAAAAAAAAAACAGAACTCAAATCGGAATAATGGGAGCGCCACACAGTGGTTATCCCGGGAACTTTTTGATCAAGATGGTGTGTCTGGAGATCAAGACTTGTTGCCTAAGTCTTCCTCTTATGCTGTCCTTGCCTGCTACACTCTCCATAGTATTTTACCCGATACATCTCATCGCATTTTTTGGGTGGACGTTATGTCTGCTCCATAACAGGATTTCCGCTAAGGCAAGCACTATGAAGTTGATTGTTACCCTACTGGCCCAATCCAAGTTATACGACAGCCAGTAGCAGCAGATTCCGAATCAATCGCTGCGCGGATCCTCTTTTTCCACCTATCCTCGTTATATGTACGAGGGGCGCTCAATATATTCTCGGTATCGATATGAAGGAAAATGCGAATTCAATTTAAATTGTTTTTATTTTTCAATATAATCTCCCCTAACATCAATGCATTTGTTACATCTTGAGATAAGCTTTTTTAAACCCTCAAAAAATAAATTTCATCTTTCTCTGCAAAATACCCATTTATTGCCGACTTGAGTTCTTCATCATCCGAAAATCTTTTTCCACGAAGACATTTTTTCAAATCCGGAAACAGGAAATAATCACTAGGGGCGAGGTCTGGATTATAGGGTGGGTGTTGGATTTCTTCGAAACCACAATCTCGCACAGCAGCCTTGGAAACTCGCGCCGTGTGAACAGGAGCGTTGTCATGAAGAAGCAACACACCCGCTGCGAGTTTACCCCGTCTTTTCTTTTTAATTTCCTCCCGCAAATTATGCAAAGTGGAAGCGTAGGATGTGGCGTTGATGTTTTCACCTTTTTTGTACTCAATGAGCAAGATTCCCTTTGAGTCCCAAAAAACTGTGGCCATGAGCTTCCCGGCAGACGGAGTGACTTTGAACTTCTTCGGGGGGTCTGTTCCTTTTTTATACCACTGCATGGACTCTTGTTTGCTTTCAGGGTCATAGTGGTGGACCCATGTTTCGTCCCCAGTAACAATTCGATCCATAACACCGTCCGCGTTCTCACTACACATCTCCAAAAGCTCTCTACAGCATGCGATTCTCACTTTTTTCTGAGGCGCTGTGAGCATTCGTGGCACCCACCTTGCACTGACCTTTGAAAGGTTAAGATGGTCATGAATAATGGTGTGAATGGTACCAATTGAAAGCTTGGTGATCTCTGCCATCATTTTCACCTTTATTCGGGCACCCTCAATAACAAGTTTTTCGACTTCTTTGATGCTTTCTCCCGTACGAGCAGTAGCCGGGGTCTTCAATGCTCTCTCTGCCTCTCTTGAACTCACTTGCCCACTTTTGCACAGTTGATAATGAAGGTGCGGAACCCTGGTAAACAGCCACCATCTCTTCATGAATAGTTTTTTGACTATTTCCTTGCTTAGTGAGAAATTTAATTACAGCGCGATGCTCAATTTTCACCATCATCGTCTCAGTTGCCATTATGATTCTGTTTAACTAGAGATAAAACGCGAATTAATAATCACATTTATATGAAATTTTACATGAATGCACTAAGATAATACGAGTATTAGAGTCGCCGTTTATGTGCCAGTCTCCGGACTCCTGTTATAATGTATTTTTGGTTGCTCGAGAGAGGGCTTTACTATTCAATTGCCTTTTTAGAGCAAAGAATCAGCGATTAGCGCGGATGGTAGCCGAAGTCGATAAAGTCTTTTACTACCTTAAAGTTGTAGCTGCCTATCGTGATGTTTTATCCTAACGTTGATGTTCTATGTCCCTTTTTGTTGACAGCATATACCTTGATTTTCCTTCGTTCACCCCTAAATCCATCTTTGTCTCTCTGTCATCTTCAATAGTCGCAAAAGCCTCATTGAAAGCTCGCTGCGTTCTTCAGATTATGTCAAAGTTGTCTGCATTTATGAGAGTAACTGAACAGACTTGTGGTATATCGTACACTTTGTAGTAGCCTCTGTAGTTGACTTGTGAGTTTCGCATAATTCTTTCAAGAACGTTGTTAGTCGCATGACAGTGTGTAAATTCTTTTCCGACATCAAAGGTCGTGGTGATTTTTTTTACCGATTTTACCAAAATTAGACATTGCTCTGTATAGCACCTCTCTATACTTGATGTTGATGTTGCAGTTTGGGGTGAACCTGGGCCTCAACTCACAAACCTCTCCAGTTAGTCCGGTCAGATGCTGTCATACGGGGCTTTAATATCGATGAATAGGTGGTGTGCATCCATTTGGAGCTCATGGGTTTTTTCTATGATCTGATGTAGCGTGAATATTTGGACTATAATGGACTTTTCTGGAGTGAAGCCACACTCATATGGACCAATTAAATTGTTGAAGAAGAAGAAGACTGATGCCTCTGTAATTATCACAGTTCAGGAGATCTCCCTTCTTTAGGATCAGATAAACAATGTTGTGATTCTATTCGTCGGTTCTTTGGGTATACTTTTGTCGACCCAGATTTTGGAGATGAGTAAATGTATGTTTCGTATCCAATCACCACCTGCTGTTTTAAGCAGCTCGACAGCTAAGCCATCGGGTCCAGCAGCTTTGTTTGTCTTAAACTTGTAAATGGCTATCCTGACTTCATCCTGATCGGGTGGATAGGAATCTTCAAAAAATTTCTGATGATGGTATGTTGTTTATCATCACAGTCTGCAGAAATAATCTTACCAGATACTGAACAGCACTGTTTGTAATTCTACTCGTACAATAATATAAACTTCCTTTTCCCATTATTGCACATTTCGGTTCGGGCTTTACAAATTTGGCATATTTATTTTATTTTAGGATAAAACTGCCAAACTTAATTCTTCCGGTAGGACCCTCTCTATGTTCCTCTCTTCTCTTCTGCTTGTAGAGCTTGCGAGCCCCTCTATTAGCCCACTCCAGGTCTGCATTCGTTACCTAACCGGGGGTTTCTTTGTTGGGGCCTATTTGAAACCGAATATATCAGAGGCGGTCTGTGTAATTGTTGTTTGACAGTGATTGGGACTGGTATTCTGCATTCGATGTTGGCAGCAACGGATTTTTCGAGGAGTTAGGGGAAACTCGATTGGAAAAGTCCCTAGAGGTCTCTTGCGATTGTAACCGTTCGACATTGAACTTTCTCAATATGGTTCGTTGGCTTTGGGCTGTTACGGATATCCACATTCGTATCTTGGATAAAACCAAGTAATCGTCTCAACCGATGTTAGTTGCTCGGAAAGTTTGGACACCTCAAGCACTGAAGGAGTGCCTTGCGTCGATCGCAATGCTATGAATTTGGTTGACGGTTTGTTGAATAGGAGACAGCGAGCTCCTTTATTGACATCAAGGTGTGGGATGTCAAAATCAATAAGCCTGTGTCCGCTTGCGGAGGTGATGGCGGGGAGTTTGTACTTCCCCGTTGTATCACCAAACATCCCCAAGAAAGATTTTCACGTCATATTTACTGCATTGTTTGCAGGTTATGTCGATGAGCTCGTAGAAGCTGTCTTTGGTATGATTGTTTTCCTTCTATGTCGAGCCGTGGTTTTTTATAAGACTTATGTTCGCTTATATGTCTGAAGATCCAGACTTGTTGCCTAAGTCTTCCTTTTATGGCGAATCCGTATTTTCTACGACTGCTGTCCTTGTTGCGCCGGTTGCCTGTAAAATTATCCATAGTATTTTATCCGATCCACCTCATTGCATTTCTTGGGTGGACGTTATGTCTGCTCCGTGACAGAATTCCCGCTAAGACATGCACTACGCTATGAAGTTGATTGTTACGCTGCTGGCCCAATCCAAGTTATATGACAACCAATCGCTGCGCGGATCCTCTTTTCAAACCTATCCTCGTTATATGTATTTCTTACTTAAGTCTGGTCACCAAGCGATGGCCCTGTGTACTTTCATAAGATCATTCTTGATGAAAAGCTCAATTTTGTACTCAAGCTTTTATACATTTATCGTTTGTTTTTTTCTCTTCTAAAAAACAATTCCGGAATCGTGTACTGGGTACACCAAGCTTCCCTTTAGATAATACTCGTATCTTTTAGAAAAATGCTATTCCAATCTTATTAATTGCTCTTCGTCATTTTTCGTAACATTTTACTAATTTTTTATTCTTTAATTTAGCATCCGGCCTGCAACTGTATATAGCAAAGGATGGTACGGCATCATTAGGCAGCCATGAAGTCAAATCTCGAGTGTCGGCTGGAGCCTTTAAGCAAGTCGTAATGGAAACGCCCAGATAGTAGAGGCAGTTGTATTAAATTTTATAAATATAACAAACAAACAAAAGAAACAAAAAAAAAACATTATAAATATTTACCTTACTATATTCGCCAGTTATAATTAAAAACAAAAATAAAAAAAAAGAAGAAAATTTAAACAAAAAGAAAAAAAAAAACAGAACAACAACATATACGGTAAAACTATTATTTAAAATAATATATTTAATAAATCAAAGTAAAAGGAAATAATAACAATACATCCGCAGGAAATGAATGTAGTTAATAGTTATTTTTAATTGTCCCTTAAATTTTTATATAAACAAGAAAAAGAACACGTCCGCCGCGGAGTAATATATATAAATATATATATGAAATATATTTTTTCTTTTAAACAAATTATTTTCGTTATAAACTAAATGCTTATGGAATAAACAACAAACCGTTTTTACAGGACCCTGCACATAACAAATCAAATTAACAAACAAAAACAAAAAAAAATAAAAATAAACCGGAACAAGTTGTATAAAATAGTGAAGCAGGTATTTGCACACTTATTCAGACAAACTGGTCTTAAAATTTTTATTCAAAAAAACTAAAAAGAAATGTTTAACTTTAATTAACTAAAATCAGTGTTTCTCTGTAACTAATCATTCGACTCGTTGAATACGAATTAAAAGCTTTAACCCTTTGGGTACAAATTTATTTATTTATGCCACCTTCTGTGGCATAACTTAGCAACTCTCAGTTGGTCAAAACTCCAAGCAATATCAAGGAATCTAATCCTGACTGAAGATCAGTTTTTAAGCTATCTGTAAGTTATTACAGCCACCATATCGAGGTGAGCATTTCACCAACAATCACATCTTAAGCTGCAATACAGACGTTCCAGCATATTAGACTCCTTAAGTTCAGTTGACGGAATATTCGGAACAAAGTGGTATATCGCTGGTTGAAGGACACCCATGAAAATTTTTATCTCTCCATTTTAAGGTCAATAAAGTCTTGACTTCTCCTTTTTTCAACTCAATTGAAACAAACATCTTTGATCTATTCCTTCTGGTATTCCGAACGTTTTCAACAATATTCGTATCAGGTTTTAAGTAAGTTCTGGAATTAAATGTGCTGATGAAAACTTTCCGGTATTCTTCCCTGGCCAACATTGATTTTAAAACGAATGCAATAACCTGATGAAGATTTGCAAAGCGCACACTTTTGGAGCCAATCAATTTTATATATCCCAATCGTTTCATCAAGATTCACCTGGTGTATAAAGACAATAAACTTTATAATCTAGGTAAGCCATAACATTTCTAATCTTCCTTATTTTATCATTTTTATTTACTATTTCTTTATCTGTAGAGTGTAGGAAACTTGAAACATCAAAAACCTATTATGTGACATATGTACAATAGTTCTTCCAAAAGCAGGAGTCCCTATAATATGTCTCTTTGGCTTCCTAACTCACTATAGGTGAGAATAAAAAGTGCTTTATTTATTAGATAATAACTTTCAAATGAGTTACAACAAACAAATATAAAAATCAGGTGGGAGATGCGAACTCATCAAAAAGTGTGGGAACAATATTAGAAATATGACGAAGTAGATATTCTGCCAGCGCCGACAACTGCCGGTTGGTTGTTGAATAAAGGGATTCACAATCTAAGGGCCTTGTGTTTAAGTTTTGGCTTCCTTCTTTGTAGCATCATCGCACATTTTCAAATTATAATAAACTGATATATTGACTGCTGCTGAATGGACTGTAATTTGGCGCCAGTAAGAAAATATTTCTTTACTGTCATAGTCTTCCTTAAGCTAGTCCCATGAGTCGGCTGTGGGTAAAGTGGAATCTCGGATTTTATGGTTAACGTATCGGTCAGTGTAAAACTCACAGCTGCACTGAAAGTAAATTGAATATCTATCTTGGCATTTCTTTCTGCAAATAGAGTGTTTTGCTGGGTTTGAATAAAATTATACCAACTGCTTCTAATACGACGTCTTCTCTTTGCCCATTAGAAACTACTACAGCTTCAGTAGGTGCACGAGTATTGGCCACGAACGACCATATAATTTGGAGGTATAAATGCTTCCAGGTGTTGTTAGGCAACAAACACTTCCGCAAAGGGCAAACATCTTTGTCAGTCGACGATACAGATGATTGATAACACAGTTGGTTGCAAAAGAAAGTGTACTTTTCACATACGCTGCATCTGTTTAGTTCGATGTTTGATAGTTCAAGGAAGTATTTGTTATTGTAATCTGCAGCTAAGAAGGATGATGACACTTCTGGTATTACATATGAGTTACTACAATACTTTGCAATTTCAGCGATGTGTAGAAATCCGCTGATAATAATCACAAGAGTCACGTTGTCAAATTTATTGGAAGTTTTGCTGAAACTTTATGAAAGTCGCCTGGTGTTACAAATTCCAAGAAATTTCTCGATTGCGAAAATTTGGTATGCTGTCAGAATCTTCAATCCTACCATGTTTTCACAATTTTTTTCAAAGCAGCTCCCCAATTTGTTGATCTCAGCTATGACATTATTGAGTTTATGCATATCGCACATCAAATCGGTCCTTTGTATTGGCATGAAATTCTTTAATAGCTGTTGGGTAATTTCGCAATTCCAGTGATAAGGCGTTGTCGAATTGCAAACAAAGTGGTGCTGCGTAATTCAGTCGGCCAATTGGGATGTTGCTGAGAAAAGTTGTGAAGTGAAATAAGTCGTTTATTTAATATAGGAGAGAACGTGGCTGAGATTCCCTTGAATGCATGTCAATCAGAGAAAGACGGATCTAAAATGGTCAGGCTGACCACGGAGCCCTTAACGATTGACACCTCCAAATACGAGCTCGAGTAATGTCCATTACTTCAATTTTGACGCCATTCTTTCTAATGACAGGTTGTGGTACTAAGGAATCTGAGACACAGGTTGAGGAAACATCCTATTAAGGGGTGGTTTGTGGTATATGACGTGGTCTTGTGCAAATATTTGTCTTCTGGGTTAGTAATCCCAGAAGGGTTATGAATTTCTTTTGAGGCAAGTTTAAGATGGTAGCTTTCTATCGTCTTAACTGTTGAGGATAAGGAGTCAGAAGCATGGGAAAAATCTGGGTAACGAGCTCTTGAATTTACAAAAAGAATTTGTCCATCAACTCTTCAACTCGTAGGCAGATATAGCCAATTCTAAAAATTGAAGACCTCGTGAGACTGTGGTTCGGATTAATAGTAGAAAGTCAAAGTCATTATCAGGGCAATCTTAATACGAGGAACCACTCTTTCCCAGAATTTAATCAGGATCGGTTCTGCTATTTTTTTTACCCATCATGGTAATGATTGCATCATGAATATGTAGTTTTTGGAACTTGAATCCAGAAACAAATTCACAAAATGCGTCAGTTTCAGTTGCTTTTTGTTTTGTTGGAGTATCCTGAGCCAGAGTCAGGTCCTGTCGAGCATGAGAGCTTCGAATTTCGTGGAGTCGGTGGGTACCTTGGTCTTGTAAGTCGCTCCACCTTCAAGTGTATTGAACTTCGGTTGAGTGATCTTGGAGAGATGCTGACCAAGGGTTTTGGCAAATTCATTGGTGGGACGTGCTGTTTTCACCCTTTCTAAATCCCAGATTCCAGGTCCTTGGACATTCGTTATGACAGCAACGAAAAGAGTTGCCAGGAATGGATTTTCCTTTGGGGATAGTCCTCGAAAATAAGTATGATTGAAAATTCGAGCCCAATTATAGCCGAACTGGGGAGTGTCCTTTGCTTCCATGCCTCCTTAGTGTTATTATAATAGGTTTTCTTCATGACATCAAACCACGTCCTATGGGTAATTTTACTTACCTTATCCAGTAACTGGATTAATCCCAGTCCATTTCGAGGCGTATGAGTTAACACTGACGCAGATAAATTGCCCATCGTGACGAGATTGGGATGATCCGGGTTTGTTTTCTTGAATTCGATCGTCAGCAGTGTGTAAAAGTCCTAAGATACAGATATCAATGAACTCTACACACGGAGTAGAGAATCTTTTCACGATCTGCCACATGGCAACACCTATAACATTTGTCATAGGAGCCGCTTTCGTTTTTAAACAATTTTTGACAGGCAGTTGAACCCGTTTTATATTTTTCTCGTTGATTCGCTTTCCCATCGTCACTTTCAGTATGGAACCCGTGGAATATTCATTGTGTTTTGTAACTACTCTCAGAAGTGCTACTTCGTTGTTTAGGGTCTGCATTAATGAAACTTTAGAACGCTCCGCGATTCACCATCATAGAGAAGAAGGCATTGTTAGCCAAGAGACTTCCAGAATTTATTTATTCCTTGACTTACGTCCTCATTATTTCTAGGACATTATTGCTAAATACTGCGATTTGTTCACAAAAATCTCCATATACAATAGTTTATTCTACCTGATATCTCAGAAGTTAGGAATCCCACTTGATGTACTTACACAGTACTCAACTGAACCTCTTGGGGTCTTGGAGTTTTTAAATTCTGCTCCGTGACAGTTTTCACATTTTTCTGTTAAAGTTTACTCTATTTTTGTCATTCACTCAAAGTTTAACCCTATTCTATACGAAGCACATATCTCTAAAATCCAATTTCGTGCCATAATATCTTTGTCATCACCATTGTCATCAATTTCAGTGTTTAACGCAATTTAATTTTTTTGTTGAACCATGTCTGACTGTGCATGCAAAGGAATATGCGAAAAGTCGTTTCATCACATATGCATTGGACTGAGTCGGAATGCTGAAATGTATCCGCAGGAGTGCAACAACATCTTCTGGTACTTCTGTGATGAAAGCATATCACTCTCCCATACACTCCTGGCGATAAAGTGCAATAATCAGCAGCTTATCTCTCTCTTTGGCTGATTCTATCGTAACTTAACGAGCTGCAAGAAGTCAGTTTTATTCACTCTCACGCAACATTGGGCAAAGTTCGTAGTGAATTATGAACTGATGATAGACAATCATTCTGCCGGTGAAAAGTTCAACTCTACCCTCTTAGTGTTCAAGTGTCTAAAATTATTAATATACGACTAAACCAGATTATATTATCATCCTTCAACCAACTCAAGTGCATTACTCCCTCACCTGTGCATGACAACGTTTTATTAGGCTTTGGAAAGATCCAACAAAGTCTCGGTGAACAATTCGCGTTATTTAAATCTGTCGCCAAAAGTTGTAAAGGCTTAGATGATCGCGAAAAAATAATTCAATTGAACATTACGTAATTAAAAGACGACTCTCAGCAATAAAATTTGCAATCGCAGGCAAAATCGAAGAGCTAAAATACACCTAAAGTAAGCTCGATGCTATACCTTGCGGCTCCAGACTCCCAATTCACAATACCTCAATACTGGATGAAATTCTTATCGAAAGTATTGCGCCAAAACTCATTGATCTTGAAGGAACAAGCCAACCTCGACGACATTAATCAACCAACAACTTCCTCAAAAAATGCGTTTTTCACCTCGGGCACTGGTGGATACCAACACACTAGCAAAACTTAAAAAAGCGAACACGAAAATACAGGACTCGTCACCCTACTTTTGGGTAAAGAAATTTTGGGAGAAAAAATATGCGTTCACCGCTTATAGCGAGAAGATAAGTTACAGATGCTTCAAAGTTATAAATTTGAGTGGCTATTTGCTAACTTGGCTGTCTTCCATCTCGGCGGGATGAAATTGTCCAAATGGAACGAAATAAGCGCAATCGAGTTTCATTTAACCTTGAACCCGCTTCGAGTCCTTTATTTTCAGATGCCCTTCTATCCAACAACAGTTCCGTGAAAAACCCTGCATCTATAGAAACTCCCACCTAAACATCTACTCCTAAACACTCAAATTTTATACGTTCCCATATTCTCAACCCTAGTTCATCTTCAGCATCACCCTCTCTCAATACAACCAATGAATCTCGTAGTTTTTTTTTTGGGTCCTTTGCTTCCTCCAATACATTTGCATTCCGACATTAAAAATTATGAAATTTTCACTTCAGATCTTGAAGTTCTTCGTAACGACGGCCTCGATAACATACACGATTCTTGTGGTCGGGGTGTTTTCTTGACGATAAGCCTATATATCAAAACCTCCCATTCGGGACTCTTAGAATACGCAATCTTTTCATAATATGCTTCTACATTAGCCCATCCCAAACAATTCACAGTTACCAGCTTCCTGTAGACACTATTGACTCCATGCTAGATATTGTAGCCCCCGGAGATATGGTAATAGTTTTGGGGGATTTCAGCTTTCCTCACCTCACTTCAGCTAAAAAAATCTTTTTTATCGATTGCTTCTCTGACTCCGCCTTTTTTCAACTAATTGGTAGTCCTCAAAGGGTAAATTGAAGGAAACGACGTTGAATGTTCTCGATTCGAGATCACACTTGGCTGCCATATTCGAGAAGGTCTCGGACAAGGGTAATGTAAAGTGACCTTGCCACATAAGGGTTGCAAAATTCTTTAGACCACCAGTTTGATGAAACCAATTGATGAGTTGGCTTTCCACATTATTATCGACTTAACATGCCTTCCATCTGAAAAGTTAGCTGTCTGTGGGCGTTATACGAGTATACGAGTCACCTAGTTTTATAGCAATTCCTGTGTCAGTCAACACCACTTTGCAAACCTTCATGCCGGAAGTCTGGTTGATTTTGTCGAGCAGTCCGTTCATCACCTGAAGGCGGATTTCGCTAGTGAGTTTGAAGCTTTCCTCGACTACTTTATCATGCTGCTCCTCCGTCAAAATCATGTCCTCCGGGTCTATCGCCATCTCAAGCAGCTCTAGGTGTTCTTCAGTACATGTGGTGGTCTGCTTCTGGACCCGAACCGAGCCTCTAGCTGGTGATTCATCCTGGAGCCGAAGACACCTACGAGTTTTTTACAGATGCGACACTTCATCCACATCTTACACTACCCTGGTGGTCTGTCGTGAGCTTCTTGCGCGAGATGATGTGCCAGGAGGAGAAAATCCAGCAGTTGACCCTGTCGGGTCGTCTGCTCCGAACTTGCGATTCAGCTGCTCGATCTCATCTAAATCCTGAGCCAATTTCGTGAGGTCGGTTACACCGGTCTTCCTTAGTCTGTCTGCCAACCCTGTTTTCTTCAAGGCAGATGGGCAGATGGGGGGTAGCGCTGAGTGCTCTTTGTCCGTTTTTGCTTTGACCATGTTCAGAGAGTAGTTAGTTGTAGGACACGTTCTGTGTATACAGGAACAGGCAGCCTCTTGATGGTGACTGTACGAGTAGTTGGGGCGGAATAGGAGGCAATCTCAATGAGTATGATGATACCATTTTTTCAGAACCTTCACGTCTTTCTGTACAGCGTCTTGATGTGACACGGTTAAACGCGACCGCTTTAAGAAAGAAGCGACATACTTGAAGGAGTAAGTGCATTTAAGAACTTGGGAGTCCATTGGAATCCTCACCCAGCTGGGAATTGGGAAATTTAGCTGGGGGTGATCTGTGTTAAGTAATTTTTATTGAGTCATAATCACATTCGTACCAGTAGCGGCTGAAGATTTTCATCAGCTTCAATACGGCCATGGCCTTCTCGTGTTCCGTTTTCCCGGATTCCAGGACGTCTCTGCACTCTCTTGGGAAGGAATATTTTGGGGTTGGTCTTTTCCTCAACAACTGGTGTACTTACTTTCGATTTCTTCAGAGGCCTGATTTGAATTATTCCCGAGGGCAAGAGCTGCCTCCTGGATGGTAGGAGCAGGTTTTAGAGCAATTCAGGCAATCAGCTCTGTGCTTTCCAATCCGAATGATTCGAATCGTTCGCCATCACGCGCAGCCAGAGTCAATAGGACGTTTATAGATGCCAGCAGGCAGCCGGCCCCCACCTCATTAAGTAAAAGTGGCACAGTTATGGTTCTTGTTCGTTTGCCGGGCTGTTTGAGGATGCCGATGGTGTCTCTTGGCAGTCTGGGTAGTTTGAATACGTTGGAGATGTAACGGTAGGTGCCGAAGCCGCTGGTGTCGAATTGTAGTTGAGGATTCCGGCAGCCCGAAGCCGTATTTTAACATCTGGTTTGTTTTTTTTGGATGGTGGTCTAGCGTCAGGGTCTCTATGGGGTGTTGTTGCAGTAATTGTGGATTCTGGAGCATAGTCTGTCTGCATGCGTTAGTCATAGTCTGCGATTGGGTAGTCTTTAGTAGCCTGATCGTACATTTCGACGGACTCTTGCATAATCCCACTCTGCCGGAGTCGTCCCAGCAGAGCATCTATTGTAGGGTGCTGGTTTGGGGGTCGAAGATCTGGTAGTCGGTCGAAATTTTTTAGTCGGGATTCCTGGTTCTCTTTCCATTATATTTGACACTGATTAATTTCCAATAGATTAAATTATACGAGTTTTATTTAACCAGCATGTCAAGCCCCGTCTAATACGCATCGCCACTAGTTGACAGTCTGGATAATTCCGGGTCGAATACGAACCTGTGTTGAAACGTATGCTGTAGTGGTGTTCCGGAAAGCGATGGAGGAGTCCAATCCATCCTCGCTATGTCGGCAGATAGTAATGCAATAAGGGGTACGACATCCCTATGGTCGCTATTCTCAGTGGATAGTATCTTAGTGAGGGCGTACCACGCGGTGGACTCTTTGATTTCAAGGTTTTTAATTAACGCGCGGATCGATGTCTCTGTGTCATTCTGTAATGCGTTCGCGTACAGGCCGTAGGTCTGACATGGTATTCCTAGACGTGCGGACTGGTCCCCGTTGGGTACTTTGAGGGTGGAGAGGGGCTGATCTTGGGAACGTGTCGAGTTGCACTGTGTTCATAAATTCTTCTCTCCTTTCCTTGCTGCTCGCTGCTGTTCCTTGGCGATAGCATTTGGTTTGATGAAGTCGTACACGCATTTTCTCTGTCTGGGCGGAGTGAGCTTATTTGTTCCAGGAATGTTGTTTTGACTGGGCTCTTTCCGTCTTCGGATATTACTGTACACACATACGAGGGTGACTGGCAACGGTAGGCGGACTATTTTTGCTGCCTGCCACCAAGTGCCTTCGCTGTGTCCCAGCCGCCGATGTTGGAGGCTACTATTGTCAACGGCGCCAACATCCACGCGACGAAGGTCTTCATCGCTGGAGCCTGTGATGTCAACGACCGAGTAGAGGTCTCTGCGATCCTTTCTTTTGTATCTTCCATGGTTTTTGGTTTATTGTTCATTCGGATGTTTTACCGGTGGGAGGCGACTCTACTTTTACTCACACTATACACAGTTGACAGTGCAATCGGACAGTCTGACACATAGATAAACTAACCTAAATGTCAAACCATCCAGATATTGGAAAATCAAAACCGGTTTTCTACTGATCGCCCCTATCCGTGTGACCCTGTCTATGAATACGTGTGAATTGTCAACAATGGCAATTTTCCTCCCATTTTATACAAACCACGCCCATTTTAATAAAAAAAACGTCATCCACATTACATACCCTCGTGCAAATCGCTCTCATTCTAGCAAATTTTGACAAAGTATAGAGATGTAAAAGTGTTGGAATTCACTTACAGTGTGTCTGTGCGAAAGTTAAGGGTTTGCAAATATATTAGTAGAATTTGACATCTAGATTAGTTTATCTATGGTCTGACATGCCTGTTTGTTTTATGAATTATTAGATTCCTCTCTCATATCCTAGTACTCATATTGTGTCGACCGTCGCTAAAAATGTTTATCTAAATTAGCGCTGTTTCACCCCAACCTAGGTAGGTGTTGTTTACTATTGCTAATTCTTTTCACAAAGAACTCATCGCTTAGAATCTGAAATGGCCAATGTGCTATATGTATTCCGTGTTTTAAAGCTTCCAAAGTATGCCATCATTTCGTTACGAGTTAAGCTCCCAACATGATGATAATCTAGGAAATCAATTGTATATGTGGTGGCTGTGTCTTGTCCGATGTCTGATCGGTTTTGCTTCCATCTTTCTACAGTATTCGTGCTAAGTCTATAAAAGCAATAAATATAAAATGGTGAAATCACTCTTTTTGGAGACACCATAGGTACTTTTGTTTTTCGTATCTCGTATGTTAGACCCTCTGCCTGTAGTTCGTGTTGAGTTTAATGCTTTATTGAGACTGACTGACATTAGAGTTGTACATTTCATTATATATGTGTTATAAATGTGTATGAATATGATGAGTTGTTGTTCAATTCATAACACCTTCCCTGAACAATACATTCATAGTCGTGCAACTTTTACATTAAATATTTAAATGTACATATTGTATATAATTATAGTTCAAAATAAGACTTCGTATTTCAAAAACAAATATTCAATTCAATTCAAATATCAAATTCAAAATTCAATTTAGACCAAATTTTACTATAAGCTGCAGAAGTTTACTACTGGTTACTCCTTTCGTGAATAAATCTGCAACCATATCGCTATTAGATAAGTACTGTAGCTCAATTTCTTTGCCATCTATTTTGGAGCGGATAAATTTCGCCTTAATGTCCACATGCTTGGTGCGTGATGAATAGGAATTGTTCATCACTATTTGTATTGTGCCCTTGTTGTCGCAAAATAAAGTAATAGTTCTTACTTCGTCGGGAATTAGCTCTTTTGCCAAACGTTTCAGCCATATCGACTCCTGAATAGCAGCAACCATCGCCATGAATTCTGCTTCTGTTGACGACAAGGCAATTGTTTTTTTTTGCGTTTTAGTTGCCCACGATACTGCTCCATATTGGAAAGTGAATACGTAACCGGTCGTTGATCGTCTATTGTCTACATTACTCGCCCAATCCGCGTCGCAATATCCTGTAATGACATCACTATGTTTCTTGACATATGTTAGATTTTTTCAGCAGATCCCTTGAGGTAACGCTTAACTGTTTCCCAGTGTGCCTTCTCTGACTTCGAACCATATCTGCTCAGTATATTTACAGCATAACAAGTGTCTGACCTAGAGATTTGAGCCGCAAACAAAAGGCAACCGAGGGCTTGCATATAGGGCACCTTAGACATTCATCTTCTTTCAGCTTCGTCTTTTGGTGACATATCAGCAGATAATTTCTGATTGCAATTAATTGGTGTTGAAACGGGATTCAACGTAATATTTTTATTTTAGATGAGCACTGATTTTCGCATACATTTTTGAATTCAATAAATTTCCCAAACACATCAGACTTGTTTAATTGGGTAAACGAAAACTTTTCTCGAAAGTATTTAGCATCAGAGTATGATTTGCAACTTAACGGACCAAGTACTGATTCCAGTAATTTGGATGCGCGTGTGCCATTTTCTTTAGTTTTGTTTTTTGTTTGTTTTGCTTTTATGCAGTAATACATTTTGAACTATTTGGTTTTCCAATTTCGTTACACACATGACCAAATCTACGATGCCAGAGATTAAAATTAACTTTAATGACTAGCACTTTACGTTGTTTTATTTCACATTGTAGTTTATACAAATCATTTTCAACTGTATTAAGTTTTCATTCTTGTCATACAAAAACAACTTTTTTGCCACTTTTTGTCATTTGTCGTACCGAGAGAAGATTCGCACACAATTCGGACACATATTCAATAACACTAAGTTAGTTTCACCTACACATTCTGCTGTCATTTTGTTTCTGTTTACTACCACTATCGTTTTATTTTCGATTTTTCGTGTGTTGTGCAAATTGTTGTTATTGTTCGTCATACATGATGCATCAGAGTCGATATACCAATTTTCGTCCGTTATGCTTGATTCTTGTTGTCTTACTTTTGCACATACTTTGGTATTATCGATCTCTTTCTTCTGACCGTTTGCAAAATGTCCAACACACTTACAGTGGCGAGCAAAACCGGTCGAATAAATGAAAAAATTCAGGAAATCTTTCATAACATATTTATTTATAGTCCTACTAGGATTTCTTTTGATTTATTTTATTCGTTGGTGTTTACAGAACAGTAATAAAAACAAAAAAAAATTTCATTCAATTAACAAAAAATCAAAAAAGTCTACTACCTCTATTCGTCCACTTTTGCACGTTTTGGGTTACCCTAATGTATTGCTATTCTTTAGTATTTTGTCCAGAGCCCTTTGTTTTTAATAACACTATTCAGTCTTTTTGGCATGCTTTCTATCAATTTTTCAATATTAGAGTGAGGAATACTTTGCCATACAGCCTGTACTCTAGACCATAGTTCATTGAGATTGCTCGGTGCTTCCTCGTACTGCGACAGTCTTTTTTTCACGAACGCCCACAAATTTTCGATGGGGTTTAAATCGGGGCTTTGTGCCGGCCAAAGCATCGTTTGAAACTGCTGATCCTCAAGCCATTTCTTTACAATTTTGGTTGTGTGTTTGGGGTCCCCATCTTGCTGAAACACCATTTCATCAATTGGATACGTTGCTTCATCCAAGAATTCTGGCAGATTTGTACGTAAGATATCAAGATAGTCTTCTTTTTTCATAATGCCCATGATTCTCACCATTGGACCTATATGCCACCAAGTGAAACATCCCCACACCATTGAACTACCACCTCCGTGTTTCATAGTTTGTTTAACTTGATGTTTTTGAATGCTGTCTTGTGGGCGATGCCAAAAGTATTCTTTCCCATCTGACTGAAAACGGTTAATTTTTGTTTCATCGGGCCAGACTACACGTTTCCAATCATCTATGGTCCAAGATTTGTGTTCCTTGCAAAACTTCAACCGAGCCTTAATATTTTTGTCAGACAACGCGAGTTTTTTCTTTTTGATTGCTGACATCAGGCCGATTCTGCGAAGTGCTCTTCTAGCCGTCCACTCGCTAACGTTCTTATTTAATGCTTTTGCGGCCTCTTTTGGTGTCTTAGTCTGTTTGGATAACATCATACGTTCAATAAGACGTGCATCTCCATCTGATAACAGCCGTGGACGATCACTGGATGTGTTAACCGCTTCCAATCTTCGTCTCTTTTTTACCGTAAGCACTGTGGAATGACTAATTTTCAGCGTTTTCCCAATTTTCCTGGCGGATAAACCTGTTCCAATGAGGACTGCGATACTATCTTCCAAACTACTCGATAGTTTTCTCATTTTGTATTCAACTGTAGATATTTGATTTTTAGAATAAACCCAAAAATACTTTCTCACATGAAAATTCAACTAAAACTGCGCACAGTAAATGCGAGAGCAGATGTAAGGAAAAAGAACACAAAAATATAGCGGTAAATTTTGATTTGCACGCATTCCATGAACTACAGGGGAAACGTGCAAAAGTGGACGAATAGAGGTAGTAGACTTTTTTGATTTTTTGTATTTTTTGTTAATTGAATGAAATTTTGTTTTGTTTTTATTACTGTTCTGTAAACACCAACGAATAAAATAAATCAAAAGAAATCCTAGTAGGACTATAAATAAATATGTTATGAAAGATTTACTGAATTTTATCATTTATTTGACCGGTTTTGCTTGCCACTGTACATGTATGACACTTAAACGGTTTAAATGTCTTTGTAGACTTTTTGTTGGTATAGAAAGCTGTGGTCAAATTTAGCATCCTGTAAAAGCAAATTTTTCACTGTATCCACAGTTAACCTTTCTTTGGAGTTTTCAACAGCCATGACCATCGGCTTGTAATCGTTGGGCAATCCAACAAGCATTAGAGTTGCCACCAACTCGTCATCTACTTTTAAACCAGCCGTATTAACTTTAATAGCAGTCATAACCAAATTTTTAATATATTCTTGGATCGATGCATAATCTTCCAATTTTATATTCACCAATTGCTTTAAAAGATCTACCTTCCTAGTTAACCCAGTGTCCTCATATGCTTTTATAAGAGCATCACACCATTCTTTCGAACAGCTATGTGGCTATAGTTAATTGGCTCCACCATCAATGTTATTTCGTATAATGCACGTTCGTCGTTAGCAGCATCCTTGTCGCTTAAGACACCTTTGTCAACGACGCTCCAGACACCTTTGATGATAAGGCACGATTTCGCTTGCCTCTTCCACACATTAAAGTTTTCACGACCGCGCAACCGTTCTATGGGAAAAGATCCCGTACCAGAAATTTCCCGAAACTAATTTCGCACGCGTATCAGAGGGCCATAACCTGTTGAGTTTAATGCTTTATTGAGACTGACTGACATCAGAATTTTACATTTCATTATATATGTGTTATAAGTGTGTATGAATATGATGCGTTGTTGTTTAATTCACAACAGTTCGTTGAAGAAATTTACTGAAACAAGCCGTCTACTGTGGGAATTCCTACTGTTTGAGATGAAGGCCAGAGCTATTATTATTTACAGATCCCATGGTTAAAGGGTAAAACGAAAAACATTTGAATAGTTGTGCAAGTGCCTGCACGTTTGTGAATAACCGAGAAAGTATAAAAACAACAACTAAAATTAATTCCTCCATTACAAAACATAAAAAAAAAAACAGAAAAAATTAAGTATAACAACAAAAGCAAATATATATTTTTTGTTTAACATTAAACGTGTAGTTTATAATACTATTTCATTTCCACCTGAACTAAGTCCCTTTAGTTTGAATTTGTTTCTTTTCCTAATTTTATGTATTAACTTAACTGAACGTAAATATGATATTGTATAACATTATTACTTTTATTTAAATGCTTCCCTTTACATTTATAGTTTAGTTTGTGATTTTAATTTAATGTTTTATATAAATTCAATATTTCTCTTTTAGTTTTTATCTCTGTATATCATCGTTATGAATTCTATATATATATACTTGTGAATAATTATAATTATTGTAGTATTCTTTATATTTTTCTTCTCTTCTCCATCTTTAAACTGAAACAAAAAACTGTATTCATTGTTTATATTAAAATCTACTACACCAATGAAACAATAAATGAAAAAAAAAAATCTGATAAAATTTTATTGAAATATAAAAGAAATCTTATGTAAAAAAATATGATAAAGTATATTATATTCAATGTGTATACAAAAATAGATATGAAATGCAAAATAATAATAAAATGAAAAAATCATCAAAGAAGAAACACATATAACACACCATCTCACTGCTTCGCAAGAGCAGTGGGAACAACAAAAAATTTGAAAAAAAAAATGAAACAAAACAATTAAATATACAAAGTATAATAAAATGTATATAAAGAAAACGTTTAATTTTTATTTAATTTATTTCGTTTATCATTTTGTTTTCGCTTTATTTTGTGGCTTTCTTTTTTGTACACAGAAGAAGGGAATTTGGGAAAAGGGCTCTTAAGGAATGGTCATCAATTGTTTATTTTGCCATCAAATTATGATTTGATTGAACCCATTTTATGACTGCAATTGTGTTAAATTACATTATTGGCTCTAAGTTCCCTGACTACGCATTATTTGGATGAGCTTAGGATATCTTCTTCTGTCGATTTTCTCGGGATCACTCGTTCGCTCTGCCGAAAAAGTGCCCGTCGGGGTTGTGTATTCATATGCGTATGCAAATTCCCATGCCGTACTTTCGTACTATTAGCCCACCATCTATGTGGCGTTATTGTATGCATAAAGGGATCAAAGAATGAAGTAACCAACTACCGTCCCATTACTAAGCTTTCTCACATACCTAAAAGCTTTCAGTGCAAGTCACTTATATCACCCAGTCAGCGTTGATTTCTAAAAGATAGATCAACTACTACAAACTTAGTTGAATTTCTATCTATGACAGCGCAAAGTGTCAGTCCTAGAAAATGGCAAGGAAATCGATGTTATTGCTACAGATTCGATAAAATATCATATCAATTGATCCTTTTCAAATTGTCTTCCCTCGTTTTGACGGCATATTGTTAAAATGGATATCTTCTTATCAGGTCAGTCTTCTTAACCCCGTTTTTAGCCACTTCTGGTGTCCCACAAGGCAGCCTAGATGGGTCCCCTTTTTTTCATTTTAACTATAAACATAACACTGCTCCGTATTCATTTACGCCGATGACATTGAGTTCTTCAAAACTATGTCTTCACCTCAAGACTTTATTCTCCTTCAAGAAGACCTCGATAGGTTTTCCACTTGGTGTCCAAAAAATATCTCCCCTCGACGTTATTTTCTGCATGACCAACCTGTACCCAAGGTTCAATACCTTCGCGATATTGGAATTTTATGCGGTAGAGAGTTAAACTTCAGCATATTGATGAGATAATCCTTAAAGCCAACTCATCGCTCGGTTTTATCAAACGTTGGTCTAAAGAATTTTGCAACCCTTATGTGACAAGGTCACTTTACATTACCCTTGTCCGGCCCCTTCCTGAATATACCAGTCAATTGTGGTCACCCTTTCAACGAGTTCATATGTATATCCCTAATCGAGAACATTCAACATCGTTTTCTTCGATTTGCCCTTTGTGGACCACCCTGGGAACGCCTCAAACTTCTTAACCTGAATACCCTCGAAAAACGCAGCGACGTAGCTGACATTCTCTTCATTCTCTGGTTCTGTGGATTGCGCTTCCCTTTATAATTATATTTCCTTCCACACTAACCGTCGTAATTTACGCTGTCCTCGTCTCTTCTATATTCCAACCCACCGCACCTCTTATGGTTCTTCTGAACCCATCTCCCGCATGCTCCGTAAGGTCAACTCTAATCTCCCCCTTTTTGATTTTAACCTGAGCACTTTTCGTCTTAAACTTGATATCTTCCACCAGTCCCTTACTTCCTAACCCCTAACTGTTGTTAGTTTTTAAGCATTAAGCGAAATAAATGGGGCGTTAGACCCCACCAAATTATGCCCGACTTTCCAGATTTCTATTCCTTCGAAATCGATTTTCAACTGATTGCCTCAATTCATATAATCACCTGTCTTTGCCATCTAGTTTGGTTTGTTTATAATCTGAGCGCCGTTTAATCTATTCCTCTATGTAATGTTAGCAAAGCTAAATCCAGTAATGCTTACATTAGAAAATACAAGAGCCACACTTCCGAACCTCTTACGAGGGTTGTCTGAAAAGTTTCCGACATTTTTTCTCAAAAATTTTATTTTATTTTTCTACATAGTCTCCTTGCAACTCTACACACTTCTCCGAGCGATGCTCCCCATCTCTCTAACCCATCCAAATAGTACTTGGCGTTTTTCTCTGCAAAATAATTGTTCACGAAGGTGCCTCCTCATTTGAAGAAAATCTCTGTCCTCCGAGCGCAGTTTTTAGATGAGGGAACAAAAAGAAGGCGCTTGGGGCTAGATCTGGTGAATAAGGCGGATGGTCAAGCAGTTCAAACCGTAATTCATGGATTTTCGCCATGGCAATCGCTGAAGTGTGAGACTGCGCGTTGTCTTGGTGAAACAGGATTTTCTTTTTCTGCAAATGTGGCCGTTTATCCGAAATTTCTGGCTTCCGCTTGGCAAGTAATGATGCGTAGTATGCTCCTGTAATGGTTTGTCCTTTTTGAAGATAATCGATTAAGATAACTCCTTTACTATCCCAAAAAATAGTCGCCATCACTTTCCCAGCCGAAAAAACAGTTTTTGCTTTTTTTGGAGCCGGCTCGCCCTTTGCAGTCCACTGTTTTGGCTGAATTTTTGTTTCGGGCGTATAATGGTGTATCCAAGTTTCATCTACAGTAATTAATCGGTGCCAAAACTCGGATTTATTGCGCCTAAACTGCGCCAACAGAGCGTTGGAAATGTTCATTCGAACACGTTTTTGGTCTAACGTAAGCAAACGTGGCACCCAACGCGAGGACAGCTTTCTCATGCCTAAAACTTGATTTAATATGTAACAATCACGTTCTTTGGACATTTTCATAACCTCTACTATCTCTCCCACTTTAATTCGGCGGTCGTCTAACACCATTTGGTGAACTTAAGCAATGTTATCGTCAGTGGTTGCAGTTTTTGGACGTCCCGAACGTTCATCATCTCCCAAGCTCTTACGGCCACGTTTAAATTCAGCTGCCCAAAATTTCACTGTGGTAAAGATGGTGCAGAGTCCCCATACACAGAGTCCAACTCATTTTTGATTTGCGTACTCAATTTTTCCATTTTCACAAAAAACACTCACATCGACTCACTCAAACGACTGTCAACTAAAAACTGCGCGTCCAAAATGACTGAAACTTCAGTAAGTAACTGTCAAAAGATGCACAACTACGAGTAGCATTCACTAGCTTTTATTGACGAGTGCCGCTATCTTTACGTTGCGGTCGGAACCTTTTCAGACAACCCTCGTATATCTGATATAGTGGCATGGACAATTCTTAATAGGATTGATCAGATGTTTTCTTTAAGACGAAGAGCAGTTGTTAAGTTTTTGAATAAAGCCAGTTTAACTGTAAGAGATTGTGTTATGTCTCCACATACATTGGAGTGCGTCGAACATTCTAAGGAACAAATGCACTTTTGCACTCGTTTAGAAGCAAGAGAGAATCGGGTGTTTTCGAACAAAGAAATACATTCGGTGCGTTCAATAATGCAAATTTGTGTATAATATTAGGCTGTACCACATGAAATGCCCGATTCTATAGTAAAAATTCAAAAGCCAATATTTTCTTTACCTTTCCTATGAGAGAACGGTGTCGACTTATTGTCATTGTGCAATCTCCCGCACCGATTTCGTTGGGTCCGCATCCATCGTTGCTCTTAAAACATCGTCGTCAAATAACGTTTCCGTGTAATAAAAATAAATAATATTTTTCTTTTGAAAAAAGCAAGCAAATCTAAGATTTGGCCGAATATTACTTTTTTATTGCACTGAGACGAAAACAGAAAACAGCATTTTTCTGCCAGATCTTAAAATATGGGTCTTCTTACAAACCCATTAACTTTACGTTCCTTTTTGCAAAAGTCACGGAAACGCTGGAAAAGCCATTGGCTCATGAAATATCTCGAGACACGAAATCTTATTAACGACCGGTTCACAGATTTCGCATCTTGCTTTTTTGTCGAAAATGTCTGAATACTTTTTGTTGAAGTTGTTTGGACAGGTTCCAATCTAGTAATCACCAAATAAATGCAGGTGCGCCGTAGGGCTACGTCTCTCTACGATCTCGTGTTTGATACTTCTAATCCTATATATTCTTTGGCTGTAAAAGACAAAAGACAACATACGAGTATGTTAAGGTCATTAAATTCCTGTAGATATTTATACTAACTAATTGGGAAACCGTTAATCTAGTGAAATTGCATGCTTCCAAAACACAACCCGGTATGCTGTCATTGAAGGGAAATTTAAACGTCCGGCAATTGTCCGCGAAACTGAAAAAACTTTCCAATGTTAGAATTACAACATTTCCCACGTCGCCATAAATGCTGCGAAATGTCTAGGTTTCCACAAACGATGTAAGAAATATTGTACTTTGCCCGTCAGATCTGACTTTAAAATACAAGGCAGGTATCTGCACTGAATTGGTGTACAATGTTCATGTCTGTCACTTGGTCCTAAGACACCTCTGCACTTGCTAGATAAGATTCAAAACAGTGCGAGAAAACGCAAATGTGACGCCAATATTGCTCAATTAATTGACACCTTCAACACCGATACATTGCTTTATCTTATTCTATCGCTATTTTCACTACCAGTGCTTCAGCGAAAATGACAGTAGCATTCAACATTCAATACTCATCAGTTTATCCTCAAGCGGACTTTCGGGCGTACTCTAAAATATTGTGGACCTTCTTAACCCGTACAATTCACCCGACCTTTTTAGTCGTTATAACCTGTAAACATTCAAAACCAAGGTAAATTAGTATCTAACTTTCCTTCTTTTTTCTTTGTTTATTTATTTATTAGTCTTAAATAACATGAAGTTACAATTGCTATTCTTAGTTTTTTCAAGAGATTTAGGAAAAGTTCCCTTACAGCTTCGTCGGAGTTATATGCAAACATTTTATGGATATTCAAAACCCTTTGAGTGTGCGCTTATTATAGGAAAAGAAGGGTTTCTTACATTGTGGCTTCGTACTGGTTAGATTAAGTTCATCTGGGGTGGTTGGCTTCATGTCACAGTGGGATGCACTAATGTCTAATTGTAATGCTACATACTGCCACCTATATATCCTATTTCCAAAGAAGGGAGTCTCTTTTTCTTCAGCATAAGAAATGCATCTTATATACCATATATCCTGCGAGTTAATAGGAGTATACCCTCTTTAGGCGTCAATCCTGAGCTGCAGTTTGTACTATTATTGAGAAAATCTTTTTGTCTTGCTATTTGTGTTGCTTTTTCTGATATTAACGGAGCAGCATTTGCTTCCTCATCCTCATCCTATTTAAACGAATGAGTTGTTGAAGAGTACTTAAACTAGACGTAGTGTAAAATAGCTCATGTCTATTGATCTCGGTTTTATGCAAGAAGAAAGTAGGATTTGTAGTTAATTTTTCTGTCTTAAAAATGCAGCTCTTTCGAGTATGTACGTCAAGAATTAGCCATTGAGTATCTCTGTGTCAAACCATCCAAACAGTTGTAGTCCATTTTTATACCGTTGTTGGCATTATGTATTCATTTTGACCTTTTGGCAAAGTCAGTGACTCATTAGATGTGTGGGATATATTCGATGCATTTCTGACGGTTTGTCACCGCAGATCTTCTATACTTTATCTAGTAAACACTTACTATGTGCCTTTTCATTGGTTCTTAGGGCACTTGGTTGACACAGTTACTTGCCATCACGCTAGGTATTTTTGTCTCAGCCTTCACTACAACAAAGTAATGATCCAAGTCCATGTCAGTGATCTCGATCTAGTTGGGGATTTACTGATCATTTGACCTCCAAGTTGGCGTAGGGGTGTTGAGAAGTGAATACTTTACACGACGTACTTCCATATTTTGCCACATGATTTCCTAAGGACCAAATTTGTTTTCGAAGGAAATAAAGGAAAAATACCTCGGTCGATTTCTTTCAGGAAGGAAAATGTTTTTTCTGTCAGAAAAGTAAAGGGATGCACTTACTTGAATCAAAATGCTCAATAGCGTGTGGTTTTTTTTGATCCCACATACCTTGTGTCGTGAAACGTCCGGAGGTCGAAAGATTCCAAATGAAAACATTTAACCTCGAGAGTTGGATCTACAAGATCTTTGATACAAATGACTGTAAATTTAATGAAAACCGAAGAAATTTTCACATTCCATTATGTCGTGCACTTTTCATAAATTAATAGAGGAACTTCTCTGATTTGTCGTGAAACTTTCGGTATGCTTATAGAAAAAGTTCATTTTGGACTTTTGAAATTGAGCCGTGCGCAGCAACACAAAGCATAAAACAGTTTAAGTGGAATCAAAGGTCACTTGAGATGAGATGGAGAGATCCGAAATTTACTATATTTACTTAGGTTCAACTACAATTCGGGGTGAATCTGGACCTCAACTAACAAGCCTTTCCAGTTAGCCCTCTTTAGCTAACTGCCTCAAGTTGCGCACTCCGGTTGAGGTCCCCTTCTACTTGTGCGCGCCACCTAAGTTAAGGGGTTTTCCACTACTGCGTTTTCCCTCCGTTGGTGCCCATTCGAAATACACGTTCTAGCCATCTCAGGCGATTTGTGTCCTGATTACTCCGATGCCGCCCTACAGTATAGTTCGTCGTTGAAATGAAGAACTTTCCTCTCGAAACTAACGAGGGTAGGTGGATGAAGGTCCACTTTCAATAGACTCAGCACAATAAGGTAGGATTGGGAGGATAGAGATCTTATAGAGAGTCACTTTAGTCATTCGGAATAGGGCCTTACTACCCAATTGCCTGCTTAGCGCAAAGAAACAGCGACTGACAAGAGCGATTCTACGTTTTATTTTTCTAGAGTGTTGTTCGCATAATTGAAAACAGAGTCAAGGTAGACAAAGTCAAAGTCAAATTCGTCGATGTTGTGTGTCTGTTGACAGCCGTTGCTCGCATTTACTAAACCCATTTTGGTAGCTTCCATTTGAATGCTAGCGAAAACTTCGGTGACAGCCCGCTGACTTCTGTTAATTACGTCAAATTCTTCGGCCTACGCTATTAGTAGCACAGGCTTTAGAAAGATTGTGCCTCTGGTGTTCGCAGTTGTGAGTTTCGCACAATTCTTTCAACTTTGATGAGAAAGAAGTCACATGGCAGTGCGTCACCTTGTCTAAAAGCTTTTTTGACACCAAAAGTCTCGGTTTTGTCTTTACCGACCTTGACTGAGCAGCGAGCGTTCACTTGACGTGGCTCCATATAGATGATGTAGCTCGAGTCTATCAGTGCTGTCATATGCGGCTTTAAAATCGATGAAAAGATGGTGGGTATGGATTATCTGCCGAGGTGTGGAAGTTTGGTCGATTGTGGACTTTCATGGCCTGAAAGCACACGACGTTAACGAAGGGTTCCAGACGTTCACACAATATGGCAGATTAGGTCTTATATGCAATGTTGAGGAGGAACTCCGTTTTTGTGGATCGGGCAAAAGATACTGAGATTCCGTTCATCAGCCATACTCTCTTCTGACCAGATCTGGGAAATGAATTGATGTATGCTCTGATATTTACTGTAAACTTCGAATAAAGTGGCTGTGAGGCGTTGCAAATTTCTGAATGGTTAAAAAATCCAAGTATCTTTGGTGCTAGCACTGTTTATATGTAATCTGGTCTTTCTCTCTGTAAAACTTGGCAGAGCCTAATCTAATCTAATTCCTAAATTTTGTAGAGACTTACGACACAAATTTACTTGATGCCAACATCAGGCAGCAAACTCTCCTTCTTTAGTATGTTTTTTTCACATTGCATGCAGTGGCACATTCGTACATTAACAGGATCAGGATAATTAGCGTGTAGCATTATAGGGACTTTCTCTAATTTACAGGAACTTGAAAGTCGGCCAAAATGCAAAACAAACCTCTTAAGCATGTCGATGATGATGTCCTTAATTGTTTTTAATTGTTTTCCTTTCTTTCCTCTTATTTTAAACAATTTCTACAACCACAATAAAGAAACTACAAAAATCCACAAGCAATGTACACCAAAAATTCTTTGAATAACAATTTAAAAAAAAAGCTAAATCAAATTTAAAAGAAAAAAACTAAAAATTCTGAATATTTTTGCATTGTGTAAGCTCAGTCATAGTTAAATGAAAATCAAACATACTTACATATTAACTAATGTTGAACGTTGTGTATTCCAATCAATATACCTACCTAGTATATACTATATATCTGTCTGTCTACTTAAAGTAAAACCAAAACCACAAATCTATATAACCTCCAAGAAAATTAAAAAAAAAAAACAAAAAAATTACAAATTGATAAAGTTTATTCACTTGTCCACAAGAGCTCTTGTCCTTTCTTGTCGGACAGGTAAAATACAATAAAAGACTTAAAAAATTTGAAAAATATAAAAGAAAGAATATAGAGAGAAAAAAATTCATTTAGCATTTTTTTTAGAAAAAAAAAGTGACTTTACTTTGGTTGAGGTTGAGAACGATTCCAAATGAAAACACCACATTGAGAGTGATTATTGTTTTTGCTTTTTATTTTCAAGTTTTAGGTGTAAAAATAACATTTACGAGTAACCGTTTTTAATAGTTATTTTGCGGATAGTAACTGTCACATTGATAGTTGATAGTTAAATTATAATTATTTATTTTTAATTTTTATTTATATTACGAGTATATGACATAGGATTTGTATTTTGCTGCAATAGTTATTTTTTTGTTAAAAAGAAAGGGAAATAACGAAAAAAACAAGATGTCACCGTTTTTAAAAGAAATATAAAATTGATAGGTTAAATTTTTAATTATGCAAAATAAATATGAAAATTGAAATTATATGGAAAATGTTTTTCTTTTTTATGTTGCTGTTTTTAATTTTTTTTTTTAATTTTCGTGGGGGCTAACGCCCCCATTTATTATGCTTAATACAAGCTTAAAAACTAAGACTTAAACTAATACTAGGGCTTAAAGCTAAGGATGGTGAAGGAGATCGAATTTGAGGGAAAGTGTGCTGCGATTAAAATCGAAAACGGAAAGTTTGGAGTTTACCTTACGCAGCATACGGGAGATTGGTTCGTTAGAGCCATATGTGGTGCGGTGGATAGGTAGATAAAAGAGACGGGTGGAACGTAGATTACGAGGGTTAGTGTTAAAGAAAATGGAGTTGCAAAGAGGCATGCAATCGACGGAGCCTGAGAGGAGTCGGTGAATGAACAAAATGTCTGCTGCGTCCCTTCGTTCCTCAAGGGTATTCAGGTTAATGAGTTTGAGACGGTCTCGATAGGAAGGTAAGATTAGAGGATCGTTCCAAGGTAGACCTCGAAGAGCAAAGCGAAGAAAACGACGCTGGATCCTCTCAATACGAGATACATGAACTCGTTGAAAGGGACACCACGCTTGGCTAGCGTACTCGAGAAGGGGGCGAACGTAAGTGATGTATAGTGATCTAGTCACGTACGGGTTGCAGAATTCTTTGGACCATCTTTTAACGAAGCCGAGTGATGAGTTTGCTTTAGAAATTATCTCATCAATATGCGAGCGGAAATTAAGCTGCCTGTCGCATAATATACCAAGGTCGCGGATAGATTCAACAAGGGGTATAGGTTGGCCGAGATGGTAAATTCGTTGAGGAGACTTCTTGCACTTACGTGAGAAAGTAATCGATTGACATTTGGAGACATTGAGTTCTAAGCAATTCTTGATGCACCAGGTGGAAAAACTATTTAGATCTATTTGAAGGAGGGTGGAGTCTTGTTGTGAGGAAATGGGTTTACAAAATTTGGTATCGTCAGCATAGAGAGAAAGTGTTGAGTGTTGAATGAGCCTTTGAAGGTCGTTAATAGTTAGGATGAAGAGGAGTGGACCTAGGTGACTACCTTGAGGAACACCTGAAGTGGCCAAGAAAGGGGCCGATAGGACAGATCTGAAACGAACATTATAAAAACGATTATCCAGGTAAGAAGATATCCATTTAAGCAAAATGGGTTCAAAGCCCAGGACGGACAATTTGAACAGGATTAGTTTATGAGATATCTTGTCAAAAGCCCTACTGAAATCAGTTGTTATAACGTCAACTTCTTAACCATTTTCTAAGGCTGAGAGAACAGAGGACACGAATTCTACGAGGTTAGTGGTAGTTGATCTACCTTCAGAAAGCCGTGTTGATTGGGGGAAATAAAAGATTTACACTGAAAGCTTAAGGCTTCATGCAAAATACTTTCGAGGAGTTTGGGTATATGGGAAAGTTTAGCTATAGGGCGGTAATTAGTGACTTCGCTCTTTAATCCCTTTTTGTGTATGGGTGTTATGAAAGAGGACTTCCATATCTGTGGAAATTCACCTTGAGAGAGCCATAATCGGAAGAGATTAGCAAGGGGGCGTGAAAGAGTTGAGGAACACTTTTTAAGAAATATGGATGGAAGGCCATCTGGGCCGGGTAAGTATTCATCATTAAGTTGTTGTAATTTGTTTTCTATTACTGTATGATCAAAGCTATGAGAAATAGTAGGGCCAATTGGGAAGTTAAGTAGGTATTTGAAATAAGAGGGATCCGGTACGAAGGAATTATCGGCAAAAGATTGCTTAAAAAAAGTAGCAAAAAAGTTAGCTATGGTATGCGGATCAGTTGATGATATATTTTCGTATGAGAGGGATGGAGGAAAACCGTCGGATTTTTTTTTGTAATTAACGAATTGATAGAAAGACTTAGGATCATTTATAAGCCTTGATTGCGCACTATCAAGGTATCGCTGATAGAGAAACTTATAGAGCTGGGCGAATTGAAGGTATGACCCGCGATAGTTTGAATAGTCAACAAAAGAGTTGGACCGGAGGAAAACTGTCCATAATTTGTTTCTTTTGTTACGTAAAGAGCGAAGTTTACGATTATACCACGGGGGGCTCGTAGAAGAGGTCCTATTACGCGAAAAAGGGACATAGAGAGAAATAGAATTAAGTAATTCTCTGTAGAAAATAGAGAGAGCACTTTTTAGGGGCATATTGGCGAAATCAAAAGAACACTTACTAAGATATGCGTTAATTTTGCGGAAATTCGCTTTATGAAAGTCGTAAGAAGTGGTAGCTGCAGATGGGGTGGGGCGGAAAGTAGAGTGGTGGAAAAGAGAAAGAAGAAGTGGTGGGTGAAAGTTATCAATGGTCGATAGTGAAAGGGGACAGAGCGAGACAGAGGAGTTTATGGGGTCAGTGGTGAAAATGAGGTCTAATTGCCTTCCCATATAGTTGGAGACTCCACTAACTTGGCATAAGCTAGAGTCTGTGAGCTCATCCAAGAATAGACATTCTTTACTCGAGATAGGGTAAGCGATAAAAAAAGATTTATCATCTGATTGAGTCCAGTGCAGCTGAGGTAGATTGAAATCGCCAAATACGATGATATCATCGAGAGGATCAGATAAGTTAATTATTTGATCAATTGCATTAAAGAGCGAGTTGGTAGCATTCGATTGGTTGGGCCGGTAGGATGTAAAAACACATAATGTACAGGGACCTGCAGGGGAGTTTTATCTTTATTGAAACGTAGTCAAGTTTAGAGGAAGTAGAAACAGCGATTGGTGAAGAGTTTAGGTCATTGCGGACGGCCAGTAGGACACCTCGACACGGAGCATCATCATTTGGGCGGGTAAGATCGTCGTCTCGGAAAACATTGAAACTAGGGGGGAATAATTCCTGATTCTTTATATCGGGAATTAGATTAGTTTCGGTCAGAGCGTAGACCTCAAATGGGAGAGCGTGAGATTGGCGCAAGACGGCACGGGTCTCAGATCGCAGTCCTCTTACGTTTTGATAGTAAAAGGTAAGAGGAAGGTTATTACGAGAGGGCGTAGGAGTGGATGGTCGAAACACTGGCACGTTAGGGACGAAAAAATTTGTCGTTGTCAGCTCTGCTTCGTTGGAGGTGTGAGATCCTTTTTGAGTGCACATAGTTACCGAAAGCAGCAAGGTCGTCTGAGACTTTTTGCGGAGACATATTAAAAATCTCGTGGAACTTGATGTATAAGTTCCTCAGACTTGTAAGGTCAGTAGGGAGACCTTCCTGCTGTATTGAGACCATGACGCTTGTTTTAGTTTTCCCCTCATAACAAACTGAGTCTGATTTGTCATGCAGATATGCTAGAAGGAGACGTATATTCTTGTACGTCTTTTTTTCTCTAAGCCTAGAAAGTGCATAACGACATTCTGTTGAGCCAAAAGTTTGTTGGGTTATTTTAACTGTGGGAAATATTGAAATACGCGAAATATGTCCTGCATTGCTATTACACGGCTTGTGGGGTTACCTATCTTTGTGGACCTTAGATCTATTCTAGGTCTTTGGTGAGACCAATTTTTGGCTACTTGTTTTGCATTTGTGTGATCCAATACCTTTCTGCCTTTTCTTTGAACATCGTTTGGAAATTGTGCCTCAACTGTTTTTTTTTTATCGAATTTTCTGACGACATTTATTGAACATTGCAACACTAGTTGATTTGCTCAGCCTTAAGTTTTCCCACTATCATAAGTGTGTGGCCATTTCTTATATGATCACGTCTTGTTAACCCAGCTGGCATTCGTAACATTTTTATTTCCGTCGCTGACATTTTTCCTTAATACTTCTCGTACACTCAGACAATGGACGAACTCCTCGAACACCGACGTAATGTGTAGTGTTTCACTCTGTTTTATCGCTATTTCCACCACCACAGAAATAACCAGTAGCATTCCCCCTTCCCCTTGAGCGCGCGATAATTATAGAAAAAAAAAAAAACAATTGTCTAACATTGCGATACGTGTGTTAAATCTAGGTGAACAATGCTATAACAAGGTTTTAATTTTAAGCAATAGTCGTCGCCATTGTGGATTACTATGTAGGATCTTTTTATGGCATTTTGCATGGTTTTCTTCAGAACTTCGGGCGATAGGTTGTCCACTTCTTGATGGATGTTCCTCTTGAGGGCTGCCAGACTCTGTGCCTTGTTCACATAAACCGACAGACGATATCAGACGACTGGCGGGAAACGCTTGCTTTAGAATTTCGGTTGTGGCTAGTGCAGTATCGCCATTGCTCTGTCCTGCTGGAACCACATGTCCTCTAGTCCCATTTCACCCAATTGAGGAGTGAAAAATTCATTGATCATGGCTCTGTACCGCTCACTATCCACAGTGACCATTTCAACCGCGCCTTTCAAAAAACAAATGGTCCAATGACAGCGTAAACAGCACACCATGCACTGACTTTAAGTGGATGTAAAATCTCTTCGTGCATTAGTCTTGGATTTTCAATGCCCCAGTACCGCAAATTTTATTTGTTCACGAATCCACATGTTTATTTTTGATGCAGAATCGTTCACTTCGTTGTCGAAATTCAGGACGCGTTAGACGCGATTCACAGTCAACACCCATCAGCTGACGGAAAACATCTTCAAGTCTTTTACCAAAGTGCGCCGTGGAGAGGTGTGTAGAATGGTCAGTTGCATGGCATGTCATCTGGTCGATGTCGACGAAATGTCTGCGACATCTTAAGCCACTGCCGTGATATTACCGGTCGTACGAGAGGTTCTAAGAGTCATACAGCTGAACACCGCATTGAACGGCCAGTGTGATCCAGGGGGCCAGGAAAACGGGCACCAAAATCAGACGAATTGTTTGTTCATCAAAAACATCGCGACAATTATTCCGCGGTCTTCAGGACTATAGCGTTCCATTGCTTATTCACTCAAATTTTAATTCTGTTTGCTTCACATTTGTCAAAAACGAATTGACATTCGATTACATTTCTAAAATCGATTGCGCTTTCCGATTAGGGCACACACCATCGCAGAAAAGAAAATTAGTTGTTCCTGCAATGTAAACTCTTGCACGACATTAAATAGCAACGGACTTTGTACACTGCCTTGGTGTACTCCCACTTAAATTTCGAATTCTCCGGTTATTTCCGCTGTGCATTTAACTTTGACGTAATCGTAACTATCGCGTATTATTCCCTTCAATGGTACATTTTGAGATATTGGATCATTTGGAACTCTGTCAAATGCTTTTTCCGATATTCAGATCCTCCGAAGTGTCTCAAGTTTCATCATTATCCGTAAACTTTGGATCGCTTTATATGGCTACCAAAATGTCACAAAGCCACATTGAGTGCAGTGGAGATCATTAATATTTCACTGTCGACTGTCTCTCACATATTCATTTAAACAAGGCGATGCGCTGTCATGCGATTTCTTGAACATCACTACTGAAAGAATGGTGCAAAACTCACGCGCCAGCATAAGAGGCACAATCTTTCAAAAGCCAGTCCAATTACTCGTATACGCCGATGATATTGACATAATCGGAAGAAAGCAGCATCATGTCAGTGGCTCTTTCGCGAGTATTGAGGCGTAACCAGCGAAGGTGGGCTTAACGGTCAACGAGGGCAAGATAAAGTATGTGCTATCAACCAGAAAGGACACCCAACACCGACGACTCGGACAGAATGTCACCCTTGAGTGATATATATGTAACTCTGATATAGGTAAACACGTTGGCTATCTACGCTCTGACAACGACACCAGCGCTGAGATCAAACGAATAATAACTCTTGCCAATCGCTGCTTCTTTGGGCTAAGAAAGCAATTGACTAGCAAAGTTCTCTTTCGAACAACAAAAGTGTCCCTATATAAAATCTTAATAGTCTCAGGCATGGACTTTATCAAAATTGAAGAGGGTGCTCTTGGCTGCTTTGAAGGAAACATTTTCGGGTGATTTTCGGTCAGTGGAGGAGGAGATACAACGACGAACTGTACGGGCTATACAGCGACATCTACTTAGCCAGAAGAGTGAAGGTCCTACGACTGATGGCTGGGTTATGTAGAGCGGATGTCCTCCGGTATTATACTTAAAATGCCTAGCACGTGTTGAGAATCGAGTCGCGGTAATAGCGTTGCATAAGTGCGGGAAGAGTGCTGGCCAAATTTTCGAGTTGCTAAAACCACTCGGAATATCGAGAATTTTCATTTATCGGGCTATTGCTGGCTTCAGCGAATTGTCTGGAGTAGCAGGCTGCGAGTCGTCCGTACGAATGCGATAGTAAAGGCAGTGCGTGAACGAATTCGGAGAAATCCCCTTAGCAAGCTGAAGATCATGCCCAAGGATCAATGTCTAGGCTGATTCGAGATGATCTGCATATGAAAGCCTATCGTCGGTCCACGAGTCATCTTATAACTCCTCATGATGAGAAAAATGGATGAGAAAAATTTAATAAAATGACAAATTTTATTCCACTTCATCTAAGTGAGCGAAAAAAATTGTTCCAAGGGTTCAACGTAGACATCATTCCGCCATGGTGTCACATTCCTCCATTTCTGTGAAAAAGCCGTAAAAACTGGTGCAAACGCTTACCATGAAGATGTGCTAGAGGGTGTTGTAAAGAGTTTGACCAATACCCTTTTCAATGAATGCAGATGGATCTTCCAACAGGACTCTGCTCCACAAAGCACAAAGCCAAAACCACGCAGGAGTGGCTCAGAGTCAATATTCCTAGCCTTATAGCAGCAGAAGATTGGTCGTCGGATAGACCAGATCTGAATCCACTGGATTATGGTTTGTTGTCAGAATTGGAGAACATGACCTGCAAGACTCCCCACAGAACTTTGGAAAGCCTTAAACGGCATTAACCAGAGCAGCGTCCACGATTTCCATGGAAACCGTACGTGCCGCTGTAGCCAAATGGCCACACCGTTTGGAAGCTTGTGTTAAAGCAAAAGACAGTCATTTCGAGTGAATCCAATATTTTTTAATAATGAATATTGTGGTCTGTTAAATGAAATAATTTTGAATGCAATGTGTTAACTTGTTTTTTTTTTATAGCGTTTTATATTTGTAACAGAACTTATCACAGAACTAGGTAGTTTTGCTATGTACATGTATATACTTATTTTATACATAGTTTTGCTCCGAATTCTTAAATGCCCTCCAAATTGCTACTTTTTCAGCCCCTTGGGAGCAATGCCGCTTAATGGCTGATCCGAATGAAAAAGTAAAATTGCTTCAAGCTATTTTATCACAATTGTTTGATCAATATGTACCAACTAAAACGGTCAAAATACAAAACAGAGCATGTCCATGGTTTACGTCTGAAGTGGTTTGCTCAATTAGAAGAAGAATCAAATTGTATAGTAAGTGGAAGCATAGACCATCTAATGATAAATGGTCTTCGTACAAAGCGGCACGTAACTACGCCACCTTAACTGTGCGCACTTCAAAAAAAGACTATTTCGCATCTAAACTAAATATATCCCTCCCTGCAAAGAAACTTTGGAGTAACCTGCGTAAAATTGGTATATCTTGTAGTAACGATACCTCTAAATGTGTTCTCGATCCCGATGAACTAAATCTTGCATTTCTGGGAGATGATTCCAGTATAAATGAATATGATTTTAGTCAGACTGAGGAAGTAGTGCACTCGCTGCCAAGACTGAAAGATTTTGTAGTGGTCACTGAAGACGAAATTATCCAATCTGTAACAGCTATTAAATCTGACTGCATAGGTGAAGATGGTGTACCTGTACGTTTTATTAAACTTATCTTACCGCAAATTGTACCTCATCTCACACATGTAATCAACTGGTGCATAACAACATCAACGTTTCCTCAGATCTGGAAAATTGCAAGAGTTTTGCCAATCGCAAAGACAACCTATCCAGCATCTCCTGCCGATTTTAGGCCAATTAGCATCCTACCCTGCTTGTCCAAGGCTCTCGAGAAAATAATAGCAAAACAAATTACGAAGCACCTGTCATTCAACAAGTTGCTGAGTGCTCAGCAATCAGGTTTTAGAGCTAACCACAGCTGTTCCACAGCCATGGTCAATTTACTTGAAGAAATAAGACAAGATTTTGACAGAGGTCATGTTTCATTTCTTTGTCTGCTAGATTTCTCGAAGGCCTTCGATAAAGTAAATCATAAAATTTTGTGTTGGAAGCTAAAGAACAATTTTGGATTTAGTGTAGGGGCAGTGAGATTACTGAGTAGTTTTCTTTCCGGTAGGTCGCAAATGGTTGTGTCGGGTGAACGTAGTTCTTCATTAGTGGAAATCAAACAAGGTGTGCCACAGGGCTCAATATTGGGACCGATTCTCTTCTGCATGTTCATAAATGACCTGCCATCAGTGTGCAGACACTCTTCAGTACACCTATATGCAGATGATGTTCAACTACACCTAGCGAAACCGTACTCCAACCTTAATGAACTCGCTTTTCTCATTAGCGATGATTTAAAACGCATATATTCTTGGTCAGTGTCAAATGGGTTGCTACTAAATCCGGCAAAATCTCAAGTAATTCCAAAATCGAAGAAAAAATTCAATACAAATCTTCTACCTGACTTATATCTTAATAATAATAAAATCAAAGTCGTATAATCAACCACTAGTCTTGGCTTTACAATAATTCGAGATCTATCTGGTCACAATCACACCAACGTGGTCATCGGTCGTATCTACGGATGCCTTCGCAAGCTGTGGCTTAGCGCATATTTCACTCCGATTGAAACACGACGAAAGCTGGTATCAACGTTAATATTACCTCTCATAACATATGCTGAGGTCGTATATAGTAGTCTTGACTCATTATCTCAGCGTAAATTACAAATAGCTTTTAATGATGCTGTGCGTTACATTTTTGGCATTCGTAGATATGAGCATATCTCCGAATACTCTAGGGATTTTCTAGGTTGTAATTTGCAGCAGTATATCAATGCCAGAAACTGTATATTCTTACACAAAATTATTAACAATCAAAGTCCGTCTTATTTGTATAGCAGGCTTAATTTCACTCGCTCCTCAAGAGCCACCAGCTTAATACCCTACCGCTGTAATTTTCTTAACTCTTCGCGCTTATTTTTCATTCACACTGTAAGGCTATGCCCTCACATTTAAGATCAATATCAAATCCCTGCAATTTTAAAAGTGCAATCCTCCTACATTTCTCTACACAACAAAACTAAACCTATCCCCTTCTTCCTATTTCTCCATAATGTTTATATATATAAGTCTTAATTTGTAATAAATTTATACATATAGTACTAAAAAAGACAATATCTTAATGTACAAACCATTTAAATGAAATAAATGAAAATGAAATGAAAATTCGCAATTTGTGAAAGATCATTCGATTTTTTTTTTTGCTACTTCCGTCTAGTTTGGCTTACTTGGGAGCATATTTAGACTTTAATACCCTTGAAGCCGTTGGCAAATATCCGTCATCCACGGTAATTATCTAGAAGTTCTTTATAACATTTTCAACACCAATGTACTTGTTCTCTTGCGTTCTTGTATTCGGTTGTACTCCTGAACCGGTCTGGAATAGTTTTTGTCCAAAAAACGGGCTGCTCTTGCATTGCCGTAAGAGCTTAGAGGGTTCGATTGGCTCAATATTCGATAATTTCTTCTTATGTTCTCTGTTGCATCGAAATTTAAGAAAAAATATTAACCGACTCTTCAGCATCTCATTTAATTTGGTAAAAACATTTACTGCCCTCCAAACTTCCTCTCGTAAATCTAAAAGAATTTCATAATGGCAGTTGGGGACTGTTGGTAGCTCTATTTTGCTAAAGTACATAATTGTATTTCAAAAGCTTCCTGTGTGGTTAGTGTCTAGGATAATGTTTGGTTTAGTTTATCTTCAAACCATTTTGGGTTGTAAGCTACTATGAAAATATGTAGGTCGCAGTAGTTTAATAGCAGCTACGCTACCTAAACCACTTAACCACACGTTATCGTAATCGGGTGGAGAGCGCTGCATATTTGCCTGATTCTTGAAAAATCTCTTAAGTTATCTTAATCTTTGTTTCGATCTATCGACATTGAGCCTAATCTCATCGTAAAAATGCCTTGTGGCTCTTGTTTTCTTCTTTTTTCCGCCGCCTTGATTCCAATAGCTTCATCAATGTCCTCTCCCTCTTGTCGAAGTGTATATGTAGGTTTCAAAATAAATTCCGCATAAGCAATCATCCCGTAGTCTTCCCTCTTCAGGATTTTAAGTACAATGGTTAATTTACGTACTACTAAGTTCCAGAGAAAGGGAAACAGGACACCACCCTGAGGTGGTTGAGGTCCCGCTCAGTTCGGTTGTAATAGCGAGGTCCTGACTCCGAGATTTGAAAGTGCCGTAGTGATTGACCCTGGTTCGACGATATTGAAGACTCCTTCAATTTCAAGAAAGGCTACTAGGCAATATTCCTTACATAGCGTAATGCTGTCCCAACGGATTTTCCTTTGAAGCATGCATGCTGAGAAGATGATAGCAGATTTACTTCAACGCTGCAGCGAAGGTGAATGTCAATCATTCGAAGATTTTTAGGACGAAAGACGACAAGATGATAGGTCTGAAGTCCTTAGGGCATACGTGTTAGCTTGTACCGTCTTTGTGTATGAAAACGACCCTTGCTTCGGTCCAATCCCTTGAAAAGTTTCATACAGCCGCTAAAGACGGTTAACATCCATGGGAGAGTGTGGTTGTAGGTTTTTTGTATTTCGGGGTAATGCCATCCGGTCCGGGTGCCTTAAATGCTTTGAAGCTGTGTATGGCACAGATGAGCTTAGACGCGTTTATGATCCTTTCGGGATTACAAGAGGCTATGTGCACGTCTGTGGTAGTACTCCGGTTCTTCTTTTCGAACAAGATGTGATCCAACAACCATCCGATATTTGTACGTATCTATGAATGGTGGTACTAGTGGAGAGAGTTTTCCTAAGCCTAGACTCGCTCTATGTTTGAAGGGGCGGAATGCTACTGGCAAGCTAGGTGGAGGACTAGCAGTGAAAATAGCGATGCAACAAGGTGAGACAGGAGACGCCGGTGTTCGAGGGTGTCGGTTGACTACTCGTATGTAGTATTGGCATCACCTATGAGTTGTATCACTCGATTTTGGATTCTATCTAGGAAGTGAAAAGAGGTCTTAGGGGAACCGGACCTGATGTGGGGATTGTACTCCAGTTTTGGGCGGATAAACGCGTTATACGAGTATATTGAGACCAGGTCAGAGAACGTAAAATATTTCTTTTATTTCTTGAGATTAACAACTTAACGAGGTTCTCGAGGTTACAAACACTTTTAGGAGGGGAAGGCGGAACAGGGGGGATTGGTTTTTTCAAGGGCATCCCTAGTTTCTGTAGGTTTCTGTGTTGAAAAGAATGTAGCGGTGATCAGAAAAAGAGTGATCACCGGATACCTTTAAGCGAGTGATCTTATTCGAGATGTTGAAGACGAGCGTTAGGTCTAAGACTTCCTGCCTAAAGCTAGTGATGAAAGTAGGCATACAATCAACATTACATATGAGGAGGTAAGTGTTGAGAATATATTGAAAAGGTGACTCAAATCTTTCGTTGATATCCCAGCTGACCCAGAGGAAGTTACGGCTCTCTACATATGCGATCACCAACCTCAAGTTGTGCGGAGGAAGAGGGCCCTGATGTTCATGGACCAGATAAGCCGAGGCTATTTAGTAGCTCTTGGATCCGTGATCGTTTTGCCACGACTATATCTAGATCTATTAGAGAGGAGAAAGATGTGAAGATGATTCTTCGCAAGAATACAGGCTTTAGGTTTACCTTTCTTTTTCACATATAAGGGCGTGTAGTTTGGGGTCGTAAACCCAAGTACCAAGTCGTGAAAAAGCAAGAGGTAACGAAAATGTATTTCGAGTTCAGTAATAAGTTGAGTGTGATGAAGTGCTTTAGGTAAATTAAAAGACACCACGTTAACCCTTCTCTCACTACAAAAAGGAATGCAACAACGCCAGCTTCGAACATCTTCAACACGCGCCACATATGGCGCAAGGTCCAACGTAAAAAGATATCAACGTAAATAACGAGGGTATGGGCCTTATGTAGATTCAAACCCACTCTAGCCAATTTTGTGATCATGGTGTGCTCACATTCGTTTTCGCTTAATAACTGGTGTCAAAGGTTCGTTCTTTCTTCGATCCTGATTAATATGGTAACGTTCAACGTAAAGATCTCGTGATTAACCCTACGAGACAGACTGTTGAAACTGGATCGGAAAAATATCTTCAGTTCGGGCTACTCGCTCGTTCTATTGAAAATGATCAACTTTTCCGGTAGTATCGCTTCGGAATCCAGATCTGCTTCTTTTGCTTTTTATGCTACATTGGCGAATTTTTTATGCTAATTTGGCTCCTGAAACCACCCTTAAATTGGCAGAATGTATTGAGTTTCCCTAGAGTACTAGACTATAGTTACCTAAAGGATCATTTTCGTTTTTATTGTCATTTTTCCAGCTGAAAACAGCAAATACTCGGTCGTGATTTGTTGTACAATACTACCATATTACTGGACGTATTTGTAGCCAGGATTTGATGTTCAAGAGTGGCTAAGTCCAATGATCTGTTTCATTGACTTATGAGGAAGAATATAAACTTAGAAGGAATCGTTTAGATGTTTCCCACAGCCAGGTGCATGATACTTGTATTTCGCATTGAGTTGGGATGTGTGCCACCACCAAGCCCTATTCATAGATAACACGTAGAAACCATTGCAAATCTAATTAAAAATTTGGCCCTAGTCAACCTAGAAAAGACCCCAGAAAAAGGACACCCTAAGGAAAGTTCAAAACTCCACGTAATAACCAATTATTCTTTAAATAATTCTTTTTTTCAATTATCAATCAATCGCGATAAGACTTCCCTTATTTGAATGGAAAATCGTTCAAAACTGATGAATTTTCCTTACGGGGGGCTTTCTCAGAAAGAACGAGGTAGATTTAAATTCAATAGACCTCAAAGATACTCTGATTTGTCTGTTTAAATTTTTAGGTTATCTATTGTGTTTTTTTTTTATTGGTCACTACAAAACTATTGGCCTAGTAAGCCAACAAATAAACCACACACAACCAGCATCCATAGCGACACATTAAAAGTTCATGGCATTCATTTGCCTATCTCAGCCACAGATACTACTGGTCCCATCCGTAGATCAGTTTAAATTGGGAGACGACGTTTTCAAGATATTTCTTGATGTGAGCCGGCGCATTTGGAAATCAGTTTCAATTTGTCGGTCGTGGAATTAAGTCGTCTCGAAGGAAGAAAAGTGTTTTCGCGATTTTGTGTAAGTAGTGATCTTTGCAAAAAAAAAAATTCATGACATAAAATTTGTGTAAAATTTGTGGTTAAAAAATGTGATTAAGGATAGAAAAGACTTACAAGTGTAACAAGATGTGAAATCGATCAAGAACACAAAAAGGATAATGAACTGAAGAAATCGTCTTAGTTATCAGTATTTTATATGTCTTTTCCAAATGATTACTTATAAAGGTTATCTCTTGAGTTAAAAAAAAAAAAAAAAAAAACTAAAGCGATAGAAATTTAAGAGCAGCAATTTTTATTTTTGTCCCAAAAACTATTTAATTTTGGACAATTCTACTTCAATCCAGAAACAAAGATTAAGATGAAAGCGCCAAGCACTGTTTTCTGAATCTCTATTTGTGTCTTGCCTTAAACTATAATAGTTTTTCAATTTGTTTCTTTTCCCTCCGCGGTAAGGAACACAACTTCATCTTCTAACGGTTTGAACCAATTTTCGAAGGACGTTGACCTCGCAATTTATTTTTGATGAAAATTTGTCATTCGATGTTTTGAGCGCTTAGTCACTGTTTGAGCCGACCTGTGAGAGTTCGCATTACCGTTTCTTTTCTTTATTTCTCAAAAGACATCTGGGAAAAAATAAGGTGGTGTACCATTCCGAATTGACCGGTCTACATTTCTCTAATGGCAAAGTGGCAATATGTTCTGTTTTTTCGAAGAAACAGGCTACCATTTGCTTCAAATTGCTTCGAGCGCGAACACCTTTCGTTGGATTTGGCTCATCTTGAAAGACCCAGTCGACTGCTGCTTAGTTTCGAACTCATATGCATAGATCCATGATTCGTGGCCTGTAACGATCTTATAGACGTCTTTTGAAGCACAGCAATCGATTTGTTTCAACATATCTTTGGACCAATCGACAAGAGCCTTGTTTTGAGGGACTGTAAAATTATACCGTGTCCAGAGCGAAAAAAATCTTTTCGACGGCCAAATATTCATGCAATATTAAATGTATGCGGCTGGACTGCCCGAGCATGCCTCAATTTCACGATAAGTCACGTGACGATATTGCTATACCTGTTCCCGCACAGCATCGATGTTTTCTGGTACAACAACAGATTTTGGACGACTTTCACGAAATTCGTCCTGGAGCCGGAATGGTGCTTCATCACCAAAAGTTAAAGAGAGCCGATCGGCACACTGTTGTTGAGCGCGAACATGTTCGTGATTTAATTCCATTTTTTTTGGCTGAAATGACTTTTTCAAGTGGCAAAAAGTTCTGAGCACGTGTACCATTAAAAATGTCAAACTTTATGATGCTAACGTCAGGTTTGACGCATCTACACCGGTATTGCCATATCTCTACCTTCGCATCTATTAATTATTGGACAATTTCTTTTGGATCTTTTTACATGTTCATTCGAGATTAGTTTGGATGTTACTGTTCAAACTTCTTTCTCGTCAGGTACATACATGGAATTACTGTCAATCATCGTTCGCAGAAGAAACCTTTTAGACTCTCAATAAAGATTTAGATTCCTTATCTCTGATGAAACTTCCGAGCTAAAACTTCCAAACTAAAGTTGCAAATTTTTCAATTTCCTAATTGGGAGCAGAATTGTTTTTATTTTATTTTATTTTCAAAGGATCGATACAAATGAATTTGTAAAGTCCGGGATTTTACGCCGGGATACTATGCCCATGTGGCGTTTGTCAACAGCAGGCGGTGTACCGAGTTCCCTACATCTAGGTACTTACCGCGCCCAACACTGCTTGATTTCGTTGATCAAGTGGGAAGCGATGTAGTTCAGTTTTTTTTTTTTTTTTTCAGTTTTTGCATTTTTATCACTGAAATTAATCTTACTTGCTAGACAAAAAAATGACCGCCAATCTGTCCTGGATCAGACCTTTACTATCTAGATAGAGGAACGTTTCTGGAGGAATAAAGCCGTCAAAGTGAGCTCCCTCGTGATACATATACTCGTAATTAGGATAGTAAGCCTCAGATAAAGCATCCTCCCCTTCAACTAGCCACTAAAATTGCTGGTGCTGCTGAGCAACATCCCTCATGTCGCAACTCCCTACCGCCCTACTGAACCGGAGACAAGTTTCCAATAAACTTGCTCTCACGTTGAACCACACGGGACATCCAAATACAAGCATTGCCCTGATAGGGGCCATGTAGCAGAAAACCTTCACCCTCGCATCGATTTGACTGTTATAAAACACTCTCTTTGTAAGGGCAAAAGGACCTTTGGCTCTGGTCAGAGCAACATCTATATGTTTGTTAAAATACAGATATTTATCTAGCCAGATCCCAAGGTATCTGACTACATTTCGACAAGCAAGTAAGTGGCTGCTCGTGCTGCCCCACTATCGAGAACTTTCGCCAATTCTTTCTGGTATCCCTAGAGGCCCCAGACAAAGGCGTCCTAAACTGAAAGTTGATTTTCAACTTCCAGTCATCTCAATATCGCTTAATTTTGTCGAAGTCACGCTGCAAACGTATATTAATGACCTCAATCTTTGGACCTGATCTGTACGCGATTAGGTCGTCTGCGTACGCTATGGCATGGTGAAGTGAACCTATCAGATCACTTGTGTAAATGTTGAATAGGATCGGCGAATACACCGAACCTTGTTGCAGACCGTTTTTAATGTTAAATATTCCAGCAGAAGTCACATCGACATTTTTCACGATGAACTGTCTACTGGAGAGCATATCAAAAAGAATATACATCAGTGGTTTACTAATGCTCAACCTGTCCAGCTTGAAAGGTTTCTAGTTAGAAGTTGTAAATTTGTTATTGATTCATAAAGTATGCAGTATAAGGTTATGTATGGAATAGCATATAGTGGCTAACTTTCCTCCAGTCCAGAATCCGCACCAAACAGTCACACTCGTGGATTTTTTGAATCCCAAATTCGACAATTTGTACAATTAACGAAGTTTATGGCTTCGAAAATGAATGAAAATGAGCCTGAGAGCTGAAGATGATTTTGTTTGAAAAATCAGCATCCACTTGTTGCTGTACCATAATCCATTCAACGGACTCTCTTCGCTGTGCGTAGCTCAGTAGTAGGTCAGATCTTGAGTCAATTGCACTTTGTATACATGAAGATGCAAATCTTTAGTGAGATTATGCGGTAGGGAGCTTCTCGAAATATTCAAGTTTTGAGCATGGTGCCGAACTGATCTTCCAGAACTCTCAGTATCACTCTCACGATGTTTTGTGTTGAACGACTTGTTGAATGACGACCAGAGCGTCTAAGATCACTAATTGATCCAGTCTCCCTCAATTTTTGAATAAGTCTCTTCACAGTTGATGGAGTTAAATCACTGTTTCAAATCTCAACAGCGAAAACGCGATGTGCTTTCATGTAGTGCTCCATTGTCAATAACCCTGAAAGTCAGATGTAACACTATCTTTTGTTTTCGTTGTCAAGTTTCTACAATATCAGGGTAGGCCGGATGCCTCGATGTCATCAACACTACCACAGTAAGCATCGAGGGATGTTGTGTCACTTATGGCTAGCACACCTAGGCGGTTAGCAACTCCATATAGCCCTGTCATGACGCCAATAATCAGTTTGGAGGCTTTCCTACTAAGAGACAACAGTAAAGCCGAGAAACATTTGTTTCAGCCAAGCGAGTCATGGCATCTGTAGTTATGGAAGCCATTAATTAGGAAACAGGCATTCCCTACACAGGTTCGCTCATAGAAAAATTTCCTCTGAGACTCTGAGCAATTTTGTTTCCAACGCACCCATTGTGACATGGTAGCCAAGCAAGACTAAGTGAACTGAGTTCAAAGAAGCCTTAAATTCTCGAAATAGTCAAGCGTTAAGACGGTTTGGTGAGGCTTTACGCGCAGCATGGCTGTTGCTGCAGATGCACGTAGATCCGTCGTCCCTTCCACTGATTCTTTACAATATATCTCATTTTCATCAGATTTGTGTATGTCCATCTTAGTTTTGCTAATGAGAAATGAAGAAAGTGGAACCGAAACCATTCTTTGACACAGGTAAAGCCGATTTTGTGTTTTCGCAACAAGATCTCATTGCAATTTGCATCATTGCAGTAAACTCGGCATCACATCCGCAATCAGGGTCCTATTCACTAGCAGTGCTATTATCCACAAAACTAGTGATTCGACTCTGTCGTGTTCTCTGGCCGAGTTACACTTGCCTTCAAAAGTTTTGTTACCAATAGCACGCCCAATATAGATGAAAATGCCCAGCGTGTCACTCCTTGTTTGTTGTGCCTTCAATTTTAGACAGAGGATGCATTTGCATATTCGCTTAACTCACATTGAGCGCAACCATTGACTCCAAGTCAGAGTGATTGGTCGATTCTTTTCGATTTTCGGTATAAAGGCTGTTCATCAGGGTTCGGAGGACGTACGCCAGTGCCAAGCCTGCGAGGTTATTTGAAGTTATCAAAGGATGCCAGTTACGGTGGGCTGTGTTAGTCAGCTCACTTCCTGGTTTAGTGATTGAAGCTGGTTGTGAACCGATTCTAATCAGGTTACTTGCGAATTGAGTCTAAGCATGAGACTCTCTGTCTCCAACTCATGGGCCCCCACCCAATTATCTAGGCTTCGCCCATCAATGACGTTGTCTAATAATAAACGGAGGCAGAGCAAAGTACTGGTCTTTTCGTAAACATCTTCAGATGACGCTACCAGATCTGCCTTCCACGAAGGAACTGGCGATCTACACAATTGTTCGGCTGTCTTTTTTTTTTTCGTTGGCAACACTTTATCGCACAAGTGGCGGAAAATCAAAATCGTGAGTGAATTTTGGGACACCCTTTAGTTTATCTAAAGCAAAGGAAAATTCCTTTGGTCTCATCTGCATAGACGGAATACAGAGAAGAAGACTAGAGCTACAGAACTTTCTCTAAACACGGCAGGAATTCAATGAAGCTGAAATCGAAAATCCTGGTTAAGAGGGATGGTTCATGACATTATGTTTTGAACTTAACTTTGAACTTAACGATGAAGCGCATGCAATTGGTAAAATTTCACCAAAACCGCTCTAAATACTAACCAAGGCCTCAATAACTTGCAAAGAAATTTGTGGAGTCCCACAAGGAGTAATTAAGTAGCGTGCCCAACTCACTGATCCGTTTTGCGATATAATGTTGTCTTTGAATTGAGTGTTCCGTAAATCATTGGTCTCATGGGCAATATTGCAGATACGAATATCACTGTCGTCTGTATTTTTGAAAAAATAATTACTGATCATTGTCCGATACTGTTGACCATTTATGCGACCTCTGGCTTCAACTTTGAGAGTGTAATGAGTCGCATGAGTATCTTCTGAATTAGGCTTTTATTTGTTCACCAATTCATTAAACCAAAAGTGAGTCTCGCCATTAAACACGATTTTTCGAACAAAAATAAATGTCGACTTCAAGTTGCTCAAGGGACCGTGAACACCCGTCGCAAGCCGTGGACTTCTGACTTTACTTCGTGCACTAGTTGAATTTTGCTCTTGTTCAAGCTGAGATTTTTTTGTAAATCTTTTCCCTTATGGACGAATAAACCTCAAAGTATTGCCGTCGCCGCTGAATGGACGAATCCGGTTCTTTCGTCAGACTTTCATACACAGTAGCTACAGATTCGTCTGTACGCACATTACGTTAACTTTGCGTCATGTAGAGCTGGATAGAACGTGCTAGAATAAGAGTCTTTCCTGAAGACCTCACTCAGGTGGAAATAAGGAATAGTACGAAATTGTAACTACGAATATTGGGGAACAAAGTCTCATTTACTTTCTACTTCACTAAACTAAGTGTTGCAATGTGATCAAGGTGAAGCCACGTGACATCCGCTTTTATTCAAATAGCAATTAATTTCGTATTTTCCTGTCATTACTCCAGAGATAACCTTAAAAATGATGCAAAAACGAAGACGAAAAAATAGTTTTACAAAACATTTTTCCTTACATCGAAAAGACGCAGCACCAAAAACTCTTCTCCGTCGACCCAAAATTAGAAAAAAAATACATATACATAAAATAACCGATAAGACAAAAAAAGAACTTCCTGATGCAGGGCAAAATGTTATCACAAGACACCCAAAAATAGTGTCTTCATTCAAAAAAAAATTTGTTTCTCAGTCACGTCGCGATCAGTATAGTGAACAGAGTGAAAGTCTTTAACTGTGAATTTCTTATTTAAAAATTTTTTATTATTATTTTTTTTTTTATAAAAGTGAATTGATGTGTAATTTTTTAAATAATTTTTTCTCTTTAGATTTCTTCAAAATGGGAATACAAATTGAACTCACAAATTATCGAAACTAACGAAATAAATTTGATTTTTCTTCAAAAATTAGTTTAATTTTCAAAAAAACAAAAAAAATAAAAAATATATATAATACATATATTTGAAAAAGTTTAAATAAATAAGAAAAAAAAATCGAAAAATCATTCTCAATGCACGAAACAACCGAAGTGTGTGATGGTGAACAAAGTAATGCGAAAAATTCCTCTTAAAAGGAGAAGAAACAATAAATATCACCGCTGTCTGAGTTGTTCACTTATTGCTGACGCCACTGTTCCATTGTTAATAAAAAAACTAACCCAATGGGCAGTATTCAGCGCCACTATTATCGTCATCTCTATCGCTTGGAGTTCAACTGTGGGTTATGTGGATGCCGCCGAAAGGAACAACGAAGATAGTAAGTTGAACCAGAAGAAAAAAAAAATTTTAATTATTATTGGCAAAGACACTTTCTGATGTCATCTATAGAAATAGTTATTAATTGTATCGTTGTCGGGATGTAGTTCTTTTATGTATTCAAATGCGACAAATTGATTACAGTTGATGACTTTGGGTTGAGTTCTTTTGTGAAAAGTGGGTTACATCGTTTCCCTGTGAGCAAAGGGTGACTGAGAACGTTATTAATGCATTCCCCACAACAAAGTTAGATCCGAATGTGTCTTGAAAGTGTTCATTCTTATTAATTTTCATTCCTAACGCGAATAATTGTATCTAATGCTACATATAGTATCTCTCACCGTATCTGCATTACAACTGCACAAATTTTGCGGCCTCAGAATCGTTCTACAGACCACTCTGTTTTGGATCACCTCGTTAGTGAGGCCAGGATTTTGCTGATGGTTTTGCATTTCAGTGATCCAATTATTATTCTTTGGGCTTCTTCTTCGACTGAAAATTGAGCGTCTTTTGAAACTTTCTGACGACCTACTTTGAACATGGCAAGACCAGGCGATTTTCTCTGCCTGCAGAGGGGCCTATCGCGAATGTGCGTGCTTTTTGTAAGATCACGTTTTGTTAGATTTTGAGTTCCATCTCATTTTGCACGATATGAAAAAGCAATGGACTTTGTACACTGCCTTGATGTACCCCGAATATAACTTCGAATTCTCCGGTTATTTCCGCTGTGCATTGAATTTTTGTTTTGATGTCATCACATATATCGTAAGCCATTTTTATATATGTCTCGAGCTCATTTCGAGACCTAAGCGCCGTTCATATAATATCTCTGGGAGCTCTACTGATTTCTTATTTCAAATTGATAAAGACGATGTGTAGATCTTTCGAATTTTCACGTTGTTTGTACAATTTGAATCGGATCATATGTCAACCTTCTTCGTATGTTTTCATAGTATGCGACATTAGCTTGACCGATCGAAAGGTGTTGAACATTTTCGTGTCAACTTTGCCTTTATAGAGTAGATCAAGAAAACTCACCCTCCCCTGGTTTGGCTTTCGATTGTATCTCATCATTTTATTGACAAAAGTCAAGTCCATACTCCGAAAAGTAGGTGGTCCGGTCGCTAACTTTGGCTTCTGTAAAATCGGCGCCTTCCTCTTCGAGCACAAAAATCTAGCGAAGGGTAATGCGTGGGGATTCTTCGTTTATAATGCGTTTAAGTACTCCTTCCGTCGATTGCACATTTCTTTGTCTCCTGTAACCAAGCGCTCCTACTCTTCTTCAATATATTTCGATTGCACTTCGCATTGCACTTCTTGTCGCCAGGTTATGAGTTGTGTAGGCATCTCTTCTAATTCCCAATGGAAATGCCTATTTTTGCTATCGTACATGCGCTAGCTACCGCTTTGATCGCCTCCTTTTTTCAATGTCCTTTTGGAGCGGACTTAACAGCTTCTTTAGGAATTTTTACTAGTCGCTATGTTTCCTCGATAACGACGTGAATGCCGCTGCTGATATGATCACAGACACTATTCTCTTTGAAATGAGATCCCTTATCCCTCATCGGATTAAGAGTATCAAACTAAAGGAAGAGTCATGGTATGAGAAGTGTTTTTTTCGGTCCTTCAAGACCAACACAACAGAGGAAAATTGAAAAAAGTGTGGAATTAAAATATGATCAAAATCTGAGGCAATAAATACCACAATGTCCTAAAGGTAGTAAAAGCTTTTGGTGGTTAGTCAAAAACATCAGAAATTCTGCCTCATCCTCCATCCCAACGCTCACTTACAAGGACATTACAGCTGTCACCTCTTTAGATAAGGCAATCTGCTTGCTACAAAATTTGCGGTGTCGAATGGACGGATCCACTTTCGCACTCGTGTAGTAGCAAGAGCACTTAAAGGTCTTAACATACACAAATCCGCTGGTCTAGATGGTATATCTCCCCTTCTTCTGAAGAGGTGTTCTTCCACGCTGGCAAAACGACTTTTCCATCGATCCTACTCATTAGGAATCTTTCCGAGCAGTTGGAAAACAGTATTTGTCCAGCCCGTTCCTAAAAAGGTGAATTTTATTCTCTTTGCTCCTAAACACCCATTACACTTAAGTCCCTTCTTTCCAAGGTCATGGAAACGCTGAATGTCAGCTCATGTCTCAATGACCGGCCCTACTGTTTTCGTAGCAATAGGTCCACTGGTGATTTGATGGCATGTCTCACCGACAAGTGGGAAAACGCAAGATAGTTGCACTTGATGCATTTGACAGAGTGTGCCATCAGGCTCTTTTGTCGAAAATGCGTTCATTTGGGATCGATGAATCTCTCTTTCAGTGAAGTATAAACTACCTTTCGGAACGTTCAATTCAAGTTTTCTTGGATGGTTTCAGTCTGATATCAACGAAATAAATCTGGTGTGCCCCAGGGCTGTGTTGTGTCTCCGACACTCTTTTTAATTTTCATCAACGATCTCTTGTCTACTAATTCTAATCCAATATATTAATTTGCTGATGATAGTACTCTCTGCTATTCGTCTATGTACGTTCCCGAACTCACTTCCCTGCTTTTCGGTTGTAAAAGGGAACAGCAGTGTATGTCAAGTTCATTAAATTCCGACATTTTCAGCGTAACTAATTAGGGAACCACCAACTGAGTGCAATTGAATACTTTTAAAAGCCAGGTTTATATTGAATGTCTCCAAAAATGCTAGGTTTTTTCAAGCGAGGTAAGAAGCACTTCTCTTCAGCTCCTCTGATCAGCTCTTAATATATAAGGCAATTATCCTCCCGAATTTGAAGTACAAAGCTCATAGTAGTTAGTTCAATCCATGCTTTGCAGTAAATTTAATTTTCTGCTTCTTTTCTTTTTTTTAAATTTCAGTTCAAGAAGGCTCTGAGCCGTTTACTTTCAAAAATGTCGCTCATTTCCAACAATTTTAAGTCCCTTTCAGTACTTCATCTAAATTGAAGCATCTGTAAGACCCAAGTCGTTCACCTCCAAAAATGTAAGCAGACAGGGTCTAGCACCCTCAAGCATTGTTTCAACAAACTTATTTAAATCTAGCTCTCCGGTTTGCCAGAGTACGCTCTAGCGAATAGATGTTGATAGGCTTTCATCTACTAAAAAGGTTTGTCAATCCCTCGTTTAACATATTAAAGATGTTGATATCACTTTAGTCTTCCGCTGCCTCTGGAGCTACGTCGCCTTTGAAAAGATCTTCTACAAAGACGGTCCAGCAGTTTTAGATTTTTCTTCATCTCGCACTTAGAGGTCCTAAAATATTTTGGTTTGCACTGACCTGCCTAGAGCCCTAAATATAGACAATTGAGAAATATCTACCTCTCATGGACAGTAGCCGAATGTCTTCAAATGCTTTCCTGACGGTAAAGACGGGCCTCTCGTTTTCTCAGCAGCGCGCTGAAGTCGAAGACTGTCTTTGAATCCATACCGAGGAATACATCATATTAGGTGACACGGTAAAGTGGAAAGGGAACTTAGCCAGTTTGGTGTGTGCAACTGAAGGCGACCACTCTTAATGGATAGACCTGTTGGTGGAGGTCAAAGCTCACTCCCACTGTAGCGCCACCGTAAGTTAGTAAAGTAATAGAGTCGTAGTTCTACAACCCCTAAATTTTGACCTGAAATGATATTCTGGCCCAGTCAGTGTGGTCTTTATATCTTTGCTATTTGAATTATATCCACATTTATTGAGCTTACAGCTGTGTTCGCTGCACCCTTTGCCCTCTATCTATGGTACCCCTAGTCAATGAAGTACTTTTCCTCCAAAGTGCACCTTTCTATTGTACTTATCATCCAACATTCGGCGACGTAGAGTTGAACTGGCAGAATCAGGCTTTTATGGAGGATTATCTTGATCTTCGGAATTAGTAGCCTTTAACTACCTGATTCTCCATTTAATGGGGACTATTTGCCAGTGATGTGCCTTGCTAGTTCTTGCAAGACATAAAATCGCCTTGTTTTTTAATAACAAGGTCATTTGGACGAGTATGGAACATCAGGATCGTACACCAGCTCATATCATCAGTACTCGTAGTGGTTTTTAATTGTCAAAAACAACACAGAAAAATTGCAAAAGTGTATACAATTTTTATTTCAGTTGATCTGCATGGATTTTCTTGCCATTTACTTTTTAAAGATTATTTTATGTAAATGTTGAAAGCGACTACGTTTTAAGTGGTCCATACGGAGAGTTAATTTTTTCCAGCATATTGGCTGGTGTATTGCTAATAACACGTGTAATGTTGTCTTCCAAGGCTGAACTTGATGCTGTTTTATCGACGTAGGCGAGCGATTTGACGTATTCCCATAAATTGTAATTTTGGTGGGGACGAATGCCCCCATTTATTCGGCTTAATACAAGCTATAACTTAAAAAAATAAACTTAAACTAAAACTTAAAACTAAGGTTGGTTAGAGTGATGAAGGAGAACAGATTTGAGGTAGGAAGTGGTGCGGTGAAAGTCAAAGACGGTAGGGTTTGAGTTGATTTTACGTAGCATACGGGAGATTGGTTCGTTCGCGCCATAGGAGGTTTGGTGGGTTGGTAGATAGAAGAGTCGAGGGGTACGTAGATTACGAGGGTTAGTGTTGAGGAAAATGGAGTTGTGAAGGGACGCGCATTCAACGTGACCTGAAAGGAGTCGATGCATGAAGAGAAAGTCTGCTGCATCTCTGCGATCTTCGAGGGTGTTTAAGTTGATAAGGTTGAGACGATTTTGATAGGGGGGCAGATTAAAAGGATCGTCCCAGGGCATACCTCGAAGAGCAAATCGAAGAAAACGACGCTGAATGCTTTCAATTCTCGAGATATGAACATGATGATATGGGGACCATACTTGACTGGCGTACTCTAGGAGGGGGCGAACAAAGGTAATATAGAGGGACCTGGTCACGTATGGGTTGGTGAATTCTTTGGACCACCGTTTTACAAAACCTAGTGCAGAGTTGGCTTTGAGGATTATCTCATCCATATGTAAACGGAAGTTGAGCTCGCTGTCACACAAAATGCCGAGGTCGCGAAGAGACTGTACGGAGGAGATAGGTTGGTTATGGAGAAGATAGAGTCGGGGAGGAGATTGGTTCCGCTTATGTGAGAAGGTGATGGATTGGCATTTGGCGAAGTTAAGTTCCAAAGAATTTTTGACGCACCAGATCGAGAAACTATCAAGATCTTGTTGAAGGAGGAAAGAGTCATGGGGAGAGGAAATGGTTTTGAAAAATTTGGTATCGTCGGCGTAAAGGGAGACAGACGAGTGTTTGATGATCATATCGAGATCATTTATGGTTAATATAAAAAGAAGGGGACCGAGATGGCTGCTTTGTGGAACTCCAGAGGTGGCCAAAAATGGAGCGGACTGGGCTGACCTAAAACGAACACTGTAAAAACGGTTTTCGAGGTAAGAGGATATCCATTTTAACAATATGGGTTCAAAGCCGAGGGCAGACAATTTAAAGATAATTAACCGATGAGAGATTTTATCGAAGGCTTTGCTAAAATCGGTTGCAACTACATCGACTTCATTGCCATCCTCTAGGGCAGAGAGGGCAAAGGATACGAATTCAACGAGATTTGTGGTGGTTGACCTACCCTTTAAGAAGCCATGTTGTCTAGGGGAAATAAGTGATTTGCATTGGAAGCTTAGAGCTTCATACAAAATACTTTCGAAGAGTTTGGGTGTATGGGAGAGTTTAGCGATGGGACGATAGTTGGTTATTTCATTCTTTGATCCTTTCTTGTGGATCGGGGTTATGAAGGAGGTTTTCCAAACCTGAGGAAATTCTCCTTGTGAAAGGGATAGGCGGAAGAGATTAGAAAGGGCAAGGGAAATAGAGGAAGAACATTTTTTAAGAAATATGGCAGGGAGGCCATCTGGGCCGGGTGTGAATTCGTCATTGAGTTGGTGTAATTTATGTTCGATATAAGACGGATCAAAAATATGAGAGGGAAGTGGGCCATTTGAGAAGTTCAGTAGGTAACTAAAATAGGATGGATCTCGTACAAAGGAGTCGTTGGTGAAGGATTGTTTAAAGAAGGTGGTAAATAGGTTGGCAATGGTGAGTGGATCGGTTGATGACCTGTTGTTGAAAGAGAGGGAAGTAGGGTAACCATCGGACTTTCTTTTGTAGTTAACAAATTGGAAAAAGGACTTAGGGTGGTTTATAAGGTTGACTTGCGCATTGCTAAGGTAGCGCTGGTAAAGGGAATCGTAAAGTTCGGTGAAATGAAGATAAGCACCAAGATAGTTGGAATAGTCGGTAAAGGATCTGGTACGCAGGAAAACAGCCCATAACTTATTTCTCTTATTTCGTAAGGAACGAAGCTTGCGATTATACCAGGGAGGACTAGTAGATGATGTTTTAAGGCGGGAAAACGGAACGTAAAGGGAAAAAGAATTAAATATTTCCTTATAAAAAATGGATAAGGCATCATTTATACTTAAGTTGTGAAAGTTAAAGAGGGATCTGCTGAGATATTCACTGATTTTGTGAAAGTTTGCTTTATGAAAGTCGTGGAATGAGAGAGTTGTGGGGGGAGTGGACTGGAATGAAGAGTTATGAAAAAATGAAAGTAGAAGGGGGGGATGGTAGTTATCGATTGTTGAGAGAGATAGGGGACAAAGTGAGACTGAGGAGTTTTTGGATCTGTTGTGAAAATAAGGTCTAATTGCCTGCCCATGTAATTGGATATACCACTGACTTGGCATAGACTTGAGTCTGTTAAGCGATCTAAGAAGAGACATTCCTTAGCTGAGATGGCATTTGAAGCGATGAAAAACGATTGATCATCTGATGGAGTCCACTGTAGCTGAGGAAGATTAAAGTCGCCGAAAATAAGGATATCATCAATAGGGTCTGACAGGTCAATTAAATGATCGATCGCATCAATAACAAATTGGTAAGATTCGATAGGTTGAGCTGGTAGGATGTAGCAACATATAACGTAAAGGGACTTGAGAGGCAGTGATATTTTTATTGCGACAAAGTCGGCCTTAGAGGATGAAGAAATTGTAATGGGAGAAGAGTTAAGGCTGTTGTCCATCGCCAGTAGGACGCCTCGACAGGGGGAATCTTTATTTGTGCGGGTAGGATCGTCGTCGCGGAAAACATTAAAAGTAGGAGGGAACAATTCCTGGTTCTTTATGTCGGGAATCAAATTGGTTTCGGTCAAGGAAAAAAAAAATAGTTCAAAGGCGCACGATCTAGCCGGCCAATTCACCGATCCAAAACGATAGAACTCACCGAACTCATTTCTTAATTGGTCCATCGATTCGCGTGCTGTGTGGCATGTAGCGCCGTCTTTCTGAAACCACATGCCGACCAGGTGGCTCACCGAACTTATTTCTCAATTGGTCCGTCGATTCGCATGCTATGTGGCATGTAGCGCCGTCTTGCTGGAACCACGTGTCGACCAGGTTCAGCTCGTGCATATTGGGAAAAGAAATGTCCGAAATTATTGAACGATAGCGATTGCTTTCTTGAAAAAAACGTTGTCGTCTTTAAAAAAATATGGATCAATGATTCCGCCGGATCATAAACCTCACCAAACAGGCATTTTTCCAGGTGCATTGACAGCTCTTGTATTGCCTGAGGTTGCTCATCGGACCAAATACAGTAGTTTTATTTTTCAACATACCCATTCAACCAGAAATGAGCTTCGTCGTTAAAGACAATTTTTTCGATAAGTAAGCGGATCTTTGTCCAGCTTTTCTAAGGCCCACTCACCCAAAAATTCGACGCTGTGGCAGGTCATTTGGCTTCAGATCTCGCACGAACTATACTTTGTAAGCTTTTAGGCCCAGATTCTTGCGTAAAAACTTCTACGTAGTCGAGTAACACAATCCCGTCGCGAACGGCGATGAATGGACAAATCACGGTCTTCCTTAACACTGGCGGATACAGCAGCAATATTTTCCTCTGTACGCACTCTACATACAATAGGGGTAGGTGGCCTGATGTCCAATAGAGTGAAATTGGTGCGAAATTTGTTCACAATCGTAAAATGCTCACAGAGCACGAATTTTGATAATAAAATTCACTACTTTGTAAGCGTTTTTCGGGTGTAAAGTCTTTAATTGACGAAATGGCAATGCCAACTGAGCATGTTTGACTTTGACACATGTCACGAATCACGCGTGAGCTGTCAGAAATAGAACACTGAAAAACCAAATAACAAAAAACTCACCCTTTACTTTAGCGGGTTAATTTCTCGGTTCCAGCGATCTTTCTTCAGCCTCTTCTGTCCCAACATCTTACCTAGTGTATCTGGATTTTATTAGTATGCCATCACTTTGTCATTTTATGTCTATTCAGTAGCTGCTAGATTAGTTTTTAAGTTTCCCTCTGGATCGGTGACAATATTCCTCTCCAAATTAGTAGACCCTGGGCTCCCTGTATAGCTTTGGTGTATAAATTATGATGTTGCTACTCTTCGAGGGTTCGTTCATTTCCTGGATCTATTGACACTGCATTGACTCTTTTATTCTTCGCAGGATTAACTTCCTTCTCGCCTTCTGACTCCATATTATGTGCTAGTTGATCTGGTGTTTTATTTCAACACCATTTTGCTGATATTTTAGGGGCGAACTAGTACTACTAATCACCGTGTCTTGCAGTTAACTTTGCAAAGTTGTCCTCCTGACTTAGATCAGCACTAACCAAAATACGGATTTCGGCGACTTAATTATGTCCTTGGACCCTGACAAAGTCATTGAAAACCTTATAGACCCGAACTGCTAATATTGTAAAGTACGAGTAGCTCTATAATGTGTGTGCTCTTCTGACTATTGATCGAGGGTGATTGCATCGAGGAATTTTGCGCTGGACATCTTCCGTCTGAGGATTCCCTACTAGATTAGCCAGTCAAATCAACAAAAAAACGTAGTCAATGGCTTGGGCCGTTACTGACTATAGCACTCTGGTTTCTTTTTTTTAGATATCTCTCCCCAAAGTCCAAGATTTTCCAATTCCTACTGCACAAATCGTTTTATTTCCCAGTGCACTATACAGATCATGACGACCTTAAACTGATGTCGAGTTCTATCGTGATCGCACCTAAGAAATGTAATAACCTTGTATGATTGCCTATAGATACATGCATTCAAGGACATTCACAAAAATATATTAACCTCTTGACTAAACACTCATTAGTAAGACCAGAACCGATACTGGTTTCTTGTTTTAGAAAATCCCCACAGAGCCAAATACTTTGCCAACATCGCTCATCCTTCATGCGCACAATCAATTACAATATTTCGTATCTAATTGTTATCATTTCATCTGAAGTGCTATAATAAGTTTTTATTGAGTACAGGAAGTGTTAGAGTAAAATTGAAACTCAATACGAACTTTCTCAGGCAACACAAAGCAAGACAATATGTACATTGTACACCCGTCTTGGCATACATTTTCGTTCTTAATTGCAACTGCATACTTTTTGCATTCCATTCCTTTGCGAATCTAATGCCCAATATGACTATGAATTCGTATCTATATATTCCCGCTACATCTGTCAGCTCAATAAATCAATTCATTAAGTCCAAGAAGCGTTCAATTGGATTGCTACCCCAGAAACAAGCCACGACAATCATTGAGTTCACTATGGGACAAAAATACGAGCAGTGAATGAGATAAAAAAAAACATAGAAAAAACATAGAACCATAATCGAGGGACCAGAGAGCCTATCTCTGTATCTCCGTATTTATGGTTGCGTGTTAAACTAGGCCAACGGTCGTTACGAGATAAGTCTGTGACCCCAAATCATACCGGCAAACGATTTTCTTCAGCAACATACACTTGACCACCATTAACGTCCGCCTATCTGTGACAGGCATTATGTAATTGGCGCGCGACTTTATCAGTTCACTCGCTTTCAGCTTACTTTACTCACATTCATAACACTCTGTTGCATGTTGTTGTTTTCCTTTCAGGCGGACTAGTCGATTTAATTAAAGAATTTGGAATTCCGGATCTACCCGTTGGCATTATTCAGGCGAAAGGTTTCTGTGGCAGTGAACGGAATGCCTATCAAGCGTCGTACCCGTCACCGGCATTCTCCCTCAGTAAGGAGGCGATTTTAACCATTCAAACATCTCAGGCTTTTCCTAATGGCTTTCCCGAGGACTTTTCCATCTTGATTGCCTTGAAACCGGCAAATCGAACCTTGAACAAAGTGCCGGTGTTTACGATATACTCGGAGGAGAGTGAGGATGTTCTTTCGGTGACCATAGGACGGGAGATTGGCATGGTTTACCAACAGGTAGATGGGCCGAACTACCAACGAAACGACATCAATTTTGGAATCGGTATAAGTGATAATAAATGGCACCGGATCGGCATCAGTGTGAAAGGTAATGCGGCAACGTTGATCTTGGATTGTAATAAACAGGTAACACGACGGCTGGAGAGGCAGATTGGGTCTTCGATACCGACGAATGGATTAATTTTGACAGGCGTTCAGATGACAGACGATGAGGGCTTCTTCACGGGCGAGGTTCAGATGATGCATGTGTCAGATACTCCAGATGCTGGATATGACATTTGTTCGAAATATGTGCCGTCTTGTAGTGGAGGAGAAAGCTCTCCGGTCGCAGATGAAAGGTATACTTACACTAGTCCGACTACGATACGAAGAACTGAGACTTGGACGACGACTGGAGATGGAGGTGGAGGTAGAACGGTGACTTATGAAAGTTCGAGCAGTACGCCTTCAGGTGGCATCGGGGGTTTCAATTTCGGACCAAACGGTGCTCCTGGTTACCACTTTTCTAGCAGTAGTTCTTCTAGTGGAGGAGGTGGAGGACTCACCGGATCTGGTCATCGTTTTCCCACGACTGGAGGTGTAACGACTATTCATTCCTCAAGTAGCGGAGGTTCGACTGGTGGTGGTAGTAGTTCATCTGGCAGTGGTGGTTTGTCTGGAGGCGGCTTGTCAGGCGGTGGCTTTTCTGGAAGTGGCGGTTTGTCTGGCGGTGGAATTGTCTCCGGTGGTGCTCTTGGTGGTGGATCTGGTTTTCAAATTACGAGTTCTGGAGGGAGTTTAGGAATCAGTGGTGGCATTGGTGGCGAAAATGGTTCAACTCTAATCTCAGGAATTGGAGGTGGTTACTCTGGTGGAAAATTTTCTGGCGGTGGTTCTTCTGGCGGAGGCTCCTCTGGCGGTGGTTCCTCTAGCGCTGGTTCTTCTCCCAGTGGATTAGGAATCAACTTGGAGGGCGGTTCTGCTGGCGCCAATCGAATTGAGGAAGGTTACGATTCTGAAGGACGTCCCCTAACAACTCCGACTTCAACTGAAGTTAATGGTAATAGCTCTGATGAAGTTTCGATTTTTGGAGGTGGCCTCAACGGGCATGGCGAAATAATTCCAAATTCAAAAGAAGAACCCAGTGATTCTCAAGAAAGAGGCGCTGATGTGGACGATTATGACTTAAGCTCTTTCAACTCAGGACTAGGCGGTGGTGGAGATACTAGTGGATTAGGTGGACGTAGGAAGCCAAAAAATCGAAAAAGGCCCAAAAAGCCAGAGTCAGGTGTAGAAGCAGACCTAGGGCCCACTGGTCCGGACCGGAAGAATCAAACTGGTGTAGGATCTTATGAGCCGAACGCTGTTACTTGCTATCCAGGACCCAGAGGCTATACAGGTCTTCCAGGGCCACCAGGTGAACAAGGTCCAAAAGGTGATCCTGGTAGAGATGGACTTTCTGGGCAGTCGGGTGCTCCTGGAGCACCAGGACATGTGTTTGTAGTTCCTGTGAGTATAAAATTCGTGGAAACTCTATCAAAGTTGGTTTATTTAACAATTTCGTTCTTAGGTGAGCCAAAGTAATGAGAAGGGACCAGATACACAGGCGGAGGCCCTCAGGCAAATGCTATCACAACATATGGTAAGTGTAGAATAATTGCAGGTCTTCATAGCTCAGTTGCATATCTAAAATTATGTTTCCCATCAGATGTCAATGAAAGGACCTGATGGGCCAATGGGTTTGACTGGATTACCAGGACCGGGAGGACCACCGGGACCTCAAGGAAGTAAAGGCGAACCAGGTGACGTTGGAGAGCCTGTAAGAATAAATTTGTTGCTTCGGAAGTAACTTTATCTGAATTTTCATATTGATTTGCATAGGGGACAAGAGGACTTAGAGGCCCATCAGGCCTTCAGGGAAGAGAAGGTCGTCGTGGAAGATCTGGTCGAGATGGAGAACGTGGTGCTGTTGGTTCTGCAGGCGTAAAAGGTGAAATTGGACCAATGGGACCTCCTGGGCTACCTGGCGATAAGGGACATCGAGGTACGCCAGGCGGTGTAGGAGAGAAAGGTCAACAAGGTGTCGAAGGACAACCTGGTGAAGAAGGGCCTCCTGGTTTACCTGGACTTCCAGGAGAATTGGTAAGGAATTTCAAATTAGTTCTAAAAAATCGTACAATAATGGCTTTCTCTTTAGGGTCCTCGAGGATTTCTTGGACCTCGTGGATTCCCTGGACCTGCTGGAAATCCTGGTTTGCCTGGTAATGAAGGTCCACAGGGTTTGAAAGGAAATCCCGGGTTATCTGGGGCACCTGGTGCTCCCGGCCAGCAAGGCCCATCCGGAGCAGTGGGGGCACCAGGACATCAAGGCAATCTTGGGCCACCAGGTGTACCTGGGCCTTCCGGTAAACCAGGTCTGCCTGGATTACCTGGTGCAGATGGTTCACCTGGCAGACCGGGTACCCCAGGATCAATTGGCTCTAAGGGAGACCAAGGCATGCAAGGCGTACAGGGACCAGTAGGATTCCCTGGTCCTAGAGGACCAAAAGGAGATGATGGACCACGCGGACCGATGGGAGATAAGGGTGACACTGGTGAACGCGGTTTGGATGGTGAAAAGGGTGAAACTGGCTTACAAGGAGAAAGGGGGGCATCTGGACCATCGGGAAGTCCTGGTCCTGAAGGCCCAGAAGGACCGAAGGGATTTGAAGGACCCCGTGGTGAAACAGGCGCAATTGGTCCAACCGGCGAAAAAGGTAAACAAGGCCCTCAAGGATTTCAAGGTTATCCCGGAGCGACTGGTGATAAAGGTGACAAAGGTGCTACCGGAGCAACAGGTCCTGCTGGAATAAAAGGCGAACGAGGTCTACAAGGCGCTCATGGGGAACGTGGGGAAATCGGTCCAAGAGGTTTTCGAGGTTCCCGAGGCCGACGAGGTAACGAAGGCACCCCGGGACCGAAGGGGGACAGTGGGCAACCAGGGCCACCGGGACCACATGGAGAAACTGGTCCACAGGGTTCTGAGGGTCCTCGAGGATTTATTGGTATGCCTGGGCCGCCAGGAGTTGATGGGAAAAATGGTCCCTCTGGACCACCTGGAGAACGAGGACAGCCGGTATGTTCACCTTTAAAGACTTTAAAAGCCAAAATAATTTCTATTTATTTTTTTATTTAATTTCATTAAGGGCGAACCAGGAAAACCTGGCCCACCAGGAGAAGCGGGTGTTATTGGACTCAGAGGAGCCACTGGCGATGCTGGACCAGTTGGTGAGCCTGGTATTCCCGGACTAGCCGGTCTACCTGGAGAGTCTGGTCTTCCCGGAGATGCAGGAAAAGAGGGTCCTCCAGGTCCAGCTGGACCCATGGGCAACCCTGGCCCTCAAGGACCTACAGGACTACCAGGTTTCCCAGGCGAACGTGGACATCAGGGCCAACCTGGCTTACCCGGGCTTAAGGGTGAAATTGGTACACCTGGAGCACCTGGCTTTCCTGGCGACAAAGGACAAGCAGGTGAGCCCGGTAGGGAAGGTCATCAAGGTCAAGAAGGCCGGCCTGGACCACCCGGCAATGTTGGTGCCCCCGGTGCTAAGGGAGAGCCAGGTGAAAAGGGTCCGATTGGACCAGCTGGACGTGATGGTTTGACGGGATTACGTGGATTACCAGGACCACCAGGCCCTGTGGGTACACCGGGAGAAGATGGTGATAAAGGTGAACTCGGTCCACCAGGAGAAAAAGGCTTAAAGGGAGCCCAGGGAGAAATGGTAATAACTTACTTACGCAAAGCACGGAAAGTATTTACAAAAAAAAATCCAATTTATAGGGTCCATTGGGATCATCGGGTCCACAAGGTCCACGAGGAGAATCTGGACCGCCTGGTACCCCTGGCGATAAGGGACCGCCTGGTGAAATGGGAAGACATGGTATTAAAGGTGAAGATGGCAAACGTGGAATACCCGGTCCTCCTGGCAACATAGGACTACAAGGACTTCCTGGTCCGCAGGGAATAAAAGGTGAACGCGGAGATGATGGAATGATGGGTCCTATAGGACCGGTAGGCGCACCTGGAGAGCTCGGCCGTCGTGGACCTAAAGGAGCAGGAGGAGCACGTGGAAAACCAGGACCTCCAGGTCCTATAGGATTAACCGGTGCAGATGGACCACAAGGTCCACCAGGTCCAATTGGCCCACTGGGGAAAGAGGGTGAGCGTGGACCGCCAGGTCCTAAAGGCGAAGAAGGAAAATCTGGTCTTCCCGGACCACTCGGAAAACCTGGATACCAAGGACCAGAGGGTCCAAAGGGAGCTATAGGGCCTCGAGGATTTCCTGGAAACACTGGAGAACCAGGATTACCTGGAATTAAAGGCGAACAAGGCAAAGAAGGCGAAGACGGAAAACAAGGTGAACAGGGCCTCCCAGGTGAATATGGTCCACCAGGTCGAGTTGGAGAGCCTGGCCCCCCAGGCAAACAAGGTCCTGAGGGCCCCGCCGGCTTACAAGGAAGTTCTGGACCATCAGGTGAAAAAGGTGACAAGGGTGATATAGGCCCAGCTGGGCCAATGGGTATCATTGGACCACAAGGGCTACCTGGCACGCAAGGACCTGCTGGCTTGAGAGGTGCTACTGGTAATATAGGAGAAACAGGACGACCAGGAAGTATGGGACTTCCAGGTGCTAACGGCAAAATAGGTGATACCGGACCGGCAGGACCTAAGGGTGATCGTGGTCGAAGGGGAATGAAAGGACATCGTGGTGAGCTCGGAATGGTCGGACTAAAGGGTGAACAAGGAGAAAAGGGTGATAGGGGGATGCGTGGGCCGCAAGGCTCAGAAGGTCGAAAAGGGGAAACCGGTCCAATGGGCCAGTTGGGCTTCAAAGGAAATGATGGCCAACAAGGTGCACCAGGAAGTATTGGTGTAAGTGGTCCAAAAGGCACTGATGGTCCTACTGGAGGTAAAGGTGACATGGGACCTCCAGGACCACCAGGACCACCTGGTGCTCCTGCAGATGCACCACTTATACCACCAGAGCTTTTGTTCCAAATGGGAGAGTATGGCAACACAAAAGCAGACACCAGGCGGAGAAGAGATGCATATGATTCCAGAGAGCTTACATCGCTAGAGGACGATTTTAATGAACTTATGGGAGTTTCCAGAGACACAACGCCAAAGAAAAAGTCGAAGAAAAAGAAAGGAAAAAAAGAAGACCTGCCCCCAAAGTTCTTGGATATGTATAGCGCCATCTATTCAATGCGCCAAGAGATAGACCGCATTCGGAAACCAATGGGTACTCAAGACAACCCCGCACGATCATGTCGAGATCTTCACTTTAGTCATCCAAACCTCAAAAATGGTTGGTATTGGATCGATCCTAATGCTGGAATGCCTTATGATGCCATTTACGTTTACTGTAACATGACGGCAGATGGTGAGACTTGTGTTCCAGCAGATGTGCATACTGCACAAATGCCCTCAATACCATGGATAAGGGAAAGCTTAAATTGGTTCTCAAATCTAAGAGGAGCTTCGAAAATCACCTATGACACAATTGGTACTGTGCAACTGACATTTTTAAGGCTACTCTCACAGGAGGGCTACCAAAATTTCACCTACACCTGTACGAACAGTGTAGCTTGGTTTAATAATCGAGACGGGAGCTATTCGACTGCTATAAAGCTTCTGGGTGATAACGAAATGGAAATTGCAAAGGACGAGAATTTGGTTAAGCCCAGCGTACTTGTGGATGGATGCCAAGTAAGATGTGACGAAATATTATTGAAGCTTCAGACTTATATAATTGTTTTGATTTTTGCTTTTTTTTTCAGAATGGCAACACTCAATCGGAAACTGTTTTAGAAGTTCGAACAAAACGCCTTGATTACCTGCCTATTGTTGACTTTTATCCACAGGACTATGGACAAGCGAATCAGGCTTTTGGGTACCAAGTTGGACCTGCCTGTTTCAAATAGATAGCAAACAAATCGCGTAAAAATGATGTGGATGTATAAAAATGATGTTAAACTTTAAACACGGACTGCCAAAGATCTATACTGATAGACGGTTAAGGAAACGTAGCCTATTAAGAGTCTGCTTAAGTGTACTTATTAGTTTACTCTAAGTTTAATTTTATATAAGCGTAGTTTTATTTGTCATAATATAAGGAGAGTCTTTTGCTGTAAAGAAAAAAATATAAAATGAAACGAAACGAAATCATAGTCTCCTTGTTCAATTTTTATCTGAGCTTAATGTTGTAAAAGGATTGAAATTTGTGACTGGTGTTAAAGCAATTAAGTGGTGAGTTTGGAAAACTTAGTTGTCTTTCGTTAGTGAAGGCTTTAGTTAGCTTAACTATTGGTACACTCCTCCTTTTGGGTCTAAACCGAGCTCCATGGTTGTGCCGGGTCCTCTAATAACCTTAGCGAGACTGCTGGCACCGGACCCTTTGCCCAGAAGTTTTGTTAAGGACTTGGCCCTACAGGTTGATGTCATTGGTTTAGACATCTTACCTTCGATGGAAATATCTGTAGTCAAAGTCAACAATAATGCTTGTCATCCGAAGGACACCAAAGTTATGACTTGTGTATGAATTTATTTATCAACGAAAATTGTATTCAGAACAAGGTTGAAGTGGAGTTCCCGGAGGTAAGTGATGGCAATAACGTTTAGGTATGCCTATACGTACTCTGCAAGGAGCCAGGTCTTGAATGCCATTTCTTCTATAAGAATCCCAAGTACTGTACATGATACCGCCTTTAAGTCTTCTCCGTATTTGTCCGACAAACTGCAAAGAGCATTCGTTACATTTTTTTTTTTCATAACTTTTCAATTAACTTACTGGATATGGGCCACGGCAAGGTTCGCGTGGTGTAATCGGGTCCAAGGCTGCACATCCGCAAGAGTGATCACAAGTGAATCTGCAGTAGGATTCACACATTTCTGAATTATATTTTGTTTTAAAATTTCGAATCCAAACACAAAAAGACTGTTCTGCTATAATTTGAAAAAAAAATAATGAAACTGCTTCGAGTTTTCTGACAGATTTTCAGGAAAACTTTTCTTTCGTTCAGCCTCCTCAGATCATTGTTTTAGGGTAATGTGAAGTTCTACTGGGGAAGAAGATCTGGCTGGTTGGATTTGGAGCTGTTCGGTTTACATTACAAGAATAGGATACAACTGATATTTCAGTTATACAGTGCTGAAAATTATATGGTTAGAATACAAATGCGTGTGTTACAACTCCCGCAAGTTACGAGTAGTTGAAAATTCCTTTCACTTGTGCGCGCCAGCTAAGACAAAGTATTTCTCTATTCCGCTATCCCTGCAGGTAGTAATCGAAGACTCTTTATGTCTAGGCGCTAGTATTCATTCAGTCTACATGTCCAATCCATATTAGATTAGATTTGATTAGATTGTTGTGGGAGGTGGTATAATGAATTCCAGATCGCTGCGACCACAGATGGGCCTATTGTGATGTCCTCCACAATACAGATAACAGAAATACATTATATGATGCTGCAATTTGTGAGGAAGGCGGCTAAATCTTTAGGTGAGATGGCAGCTATGTACACTGCTTCAAGGTAGAATTTACCTAAGTAACGTTGACGTGTTTTGGTTACATCATTGCAGTCACGTAGTATGTGTTCTGCTGTTTTCACCTCCCCGTTGCACAATGTGCATGTATTGTCATGTGCTATACCCATGGTCATTAGGTGTTTTTTCACAAGGCAGTGCCCTGTGCAAAGCTCTATTGCATGGATTTCACCCTGACATACGGAGCAGCTGCTTGTGTTCATACTGGCGTACATGGACCGTATACTCCGGCTCCAACTCCTTCATTTGTTTTGGATCCGTCTGTGTATCATACATGTAAGTCCTTGGTAGATGTTAGTTTTTCCTGTTCCCAGTTAAGACGGTCTGGAAATGAAACCTTAAAGTTGTGCCGAAAGTTATATCGTGGTAGAGTGTACCACGTTGATGAAAAAGTTTCCGGAATTTATTCAGAAAATTAAAAATACAAGTTTATTTATCTAAATCTATATTGTCCCCTTCAAAGTAATCCCCATCGACTGTAACACACTTATGCCAGCGCTTGATCCAATCCTCGAAACATTTTTTATATTCGGTTTTCGGTATGTTCATCAGTGCTTCCTGTGACTTTTCCATTACTTCCTCTCGGCTGCTGAAACGCGTTCCCCGTAGTGGTTTTTTAACTCGATTGAACAAAAAGAAGTCACAGGCAGCCAAATCAGGTGAATTCGGTGACTGTTGGATGGTATTTGTTGCATTTTTCGTCAAAAAATTACGAATAATGATGGTCAACATGGTCTCTTTTTTCATGAAATTGAGGTCTTTTGGCATCAGCTTTGCTGGTACACTACGGAAACCAAAATCATTAGCCAAAATGTCTTGGACGGATCTATAGGCAATGTTCAAGTCCTCCGCTATCTCTGTGATGGTTAATTTGCGGTTATTGACCAACATTTCTTTTACTCCATCAATGTTTTCGTCGGTTTTCGATGTCGATGGTCTGCCGCTGCGTTCATCATCTTCGATTAACCCACGACTACTTTTGAACCGCTCGTGCCACTGGTAAACGACCGTTTTCTTTAGAGAATCGTTGCCGAAACACTTTTCCAACATTTTTCAAATCGGAACAATGGGAGCGCCACACGATGGTTGTCCCAGGAGCTTTTTGATCAAGATGGTATTCCAAGTATAATAGTTTGCTTTTTGTTTTTGAATCCATGAAAAATTGTCGGATGAACTTGTTTGGAATTGGATTCATCTTCTGTGATGAGCATGTATTCATTTCTTTCATGAGTTCTAGATGGAGTGATGGGATGTTAGGATAATTTCAAGCGCAGCCTGTTTTGACCTCTACGTTGCTTTATGCCACCAAACTGCGGCTGCATACGTGATGATAGGTCTTGTTATTGTCGTGTACATCCATAGTGTCATTTTTTGATTTAGTCCCAATTTTTTCTAGATAGACATTTGCTGGTCCATAGTGAGTTCCTAGCCTTGTCGATAGTCTTAGAAATATGAATGTTCCAAGTTTTTCATCCAGTGAGATTCCTAGATATTTGACTTCTGTTGATAACTCTATTGTTTCACCGAAAAGAGTCGCATTTCTGAGTCTTTCTCGCCTTCTTCTAACACCATCTAATAATGGTGCTTTTCTTGGGATTGACTTTGAGGCCAACTTTGGTGCAGCATTCAGCAACTAGGTTCAAGGCCCTCTGGAGGCGATCCGAGATTGTGTCCTCGAATTTACCTCTGATTAGGATAGCTATGTCATCTGCATACCCTTGGACATAGAAGCCATCATTTCTGAAAATAATCAGTAGTTCATTAACTACGATGGATAAGGGTGGTAGTACTCCTCCCTGAGGGCATCCTTTCGTAGCTATCATACTGAGTTTATTGCTGCCTAATGAGGTTTTTATTATTATATCCTCTAGCATAAATTTTATCCATTTACATGTGGTGTCGTCAACTTCCATGTTTTGAGTGCCTCTATCTGTATGTCTAGGAGAATTCTGTGTTGTCAACTGCTCCTTTTGTATCGAGAAAACATCCGGCTGCTACCTCTTTACCTCTGAGAGATTTTTCAATCCTTGTGGCCAGATTTTGAAGAGCGTATGTGGTTGATTTTCCACTCCTTTGTTTTTCTAGACAAGTCCTTATTACTCAATTGCCTTCTTAACACCAAAGAGACAACGATTAGCATCGAGGTGTTATTATTAGAATTAATAGCGGAATCGAGGTAGACGAAATGCCAATTCGAAATTCTTGTGACTCACTATGAAGAATTGAGCATTTGCGGCACTTATCTGCACTAAATACACTGGTACTATGCCCCACAAATCGTGCGTCAAATCACACGATCACGGTAGCCAACTTACTTGGCCATTTCGCGATATTAGTTTGTCGTTGAATCAACTCCTCAGTGAATCAATGGTTTCAGTTGCAGTACATATTGCTGAAACCGCATATCGTCCAGATCAATATTGTCCATATGTTTGATGAAATAATTAGTGATAATTGTCCGCTAATGATGATGGTCATTGACTCTCATTCGAGCCATAGCCTCCTTTTGAAAAACATAAGGACCGCTGATGCTACCTGCGCACTGTGGAATATTTGTATGACAAAACCGCTCAAAAGTCAGAAAAATCAAGTTGGCATAAATTTCGGTTGGCACCGTTATTCTGCAAGCTTTATAACCGGCCCATCACGCCATATGCAAAAAAAATTTTACCTCAATTTCCATTCGTCACATTATCAGTCTGAACCCAGCCATTGTCGGAATTGCATTTAATGGTTATCTGTACTTTTGTTCGTGATTCTTTTTTGATTTGGTTATTGTTTTGTGAAATTAAGAAAGATGAACGATTTCTCAAAACCAATGAAAAGTACCTTGAATCAAGCATTACACTGCCTTTTTTTTTGAGCCCTTACACAAACCAGGGCGACCATCCAAATCGTTCGAAGAGCTTAGTGACTGCAGTAAGAGGTGAAGAACTAGAGAGTTTCTTGAGCAAATTTCAGTCGAAGAGTAAGTCAATACCTCAAGAGGCCCTGCCAACATTTGTTGAAGGCGACTTTACGAGAAAGCAGTGGGAAGTAATACAAAGTGCCAGCAAGGGTATCTACCCCTGTTACTCATTGATAAAAAAAGGCCAAAACTAAATGTTACCCTGATAAAGAATCCATCACAGTCACTAAAACCTGTGCAGAAATACAACTGCAAGCATTGCTTGATCACACTGCATTACGTCTTTGTAAATATGTCGCAGATGTACTAGAAACGTGTTCAGAAGAAGAAAATAAAAATATGGTTTTGATTTCAAAATGGGACTGTGATGGGTCACAACAGGCGCCGTATAAGCAAAAATTTAAAAACAGCACTGACAGTACGGGGGCAGTCCCAAGTCACGACTCAAAATTTGATAAGTTGTGGACTGCGAAAGACCGAGTTCTTGTGAGCGACGCGAAATTGACTGTCTCCGATTCTCCTGCACCCTCTCACGGACAGCGGCGATGTTTTCGGCAGATCTTGCATTTCGTCGACGTACGGGTGTTCGTTTATCGTTTCTTAAATTTCTCCACCACACTGCGAATAGTCCTCTCGGTAGGACGACAATGGCAACGGTAAAATGGGCGAAGCACGCCGACCTTTCCCGAACAGAACAAAAAAACAATTTTTTGTTTATCCATGGTGATTTGGCAAAACAGACTGAATAAATGACAGCCAATTTGACAGATGTAGCTTCAGCAATATGGTCGCTATCAACTGACAAAGTTCGGTGTTCCTATTGGAAGACCCTGTAGCATTCCATGTATATTACTTTGGAACTTCTGCGTACAATAATGTCTTGATAAATTCATCATCTCATCGCTGGTGCAGCAGTAACATTTCATACAGTGTCTGCTGTGAAATATACTCTTCTTCCATTTTTAAGTTGAACACGGAGATGAACAAAATACGCCAAAAAGCCTCATTGCTGCTGATATACCGACCTGTTTGAATTTGACTCATTTCATCGTTGCGCGCATCATGTCTGTCAATACTGACCACTGCCATATCGCTGCCTTTGATGACGTATTTGTATATTACATATCTGTTGTGTTTTCTATAGTACTTTCAGTAATTTTAAGGATTTTACAGTATTTTTTTTTTGCCTTAAAAATGGACGATCTCTTTGACGAAGCCCATCAAGATGCCTTGACTATGATGGAACCAGAAGGTATGGATTTTCTTTTGAAACAGAGAGAAACAGGTCGGCGAGGTTGTATGATTGGAGTCGATCTTCGGTTCGCTCGAGCTGAAGAGGAAAAAGCTAAAAAGGATGCAGAGAAAATGAAGCGGAAAATTGAAGAATTTCGTTTTTATATCGGTAAGCTCGACTTTCATAATTACTCGATCTCTTACTTGCTCTGATTTTAAAAGACACTGACAATGAGGAGGAAGCACAGGAGGAAGAGGAGGAGGAAGCTGAAGAGGTCCATCAATTTGGGGATAACCAGCAATCTGCGAATTGGAATAGAATGGACGTTTCTACATCTCAGGCTACCTCGAAGTTTTTGGACCTTCTAATAGCAAAAGAATGAGGTATAGTCGTGGAGTGAAAGAGATTTCAACAATGAAACTCTCTATGTTGATAGAAATGCTTCTCGTATAATTATATCTACAATAGAAGCACTAGAACAGAATCCAAATGACTTTGTAGTTTCAAAAACAGCTTTACATTCAAAAAGAAGACATTTTAGAGAAAAATACTCCGCGGACATCCGAAAACGAATACAAATAACAGAAAACGAAGCAGTGGTTGTTCATTGGGATGGGAAACTGTTACCAGGTGTTCTAAAGAGAGAGCAAAATGAACGAATTGCCATATCTATATCTTATGGTGAAAATGAGCAACTACTAGGAGTGCCAGTTATAGATAATAGTACTGGTGAAGAGCAGACCGCAGCTGTGTATGAAATTCTGTAAACGCTGTAAAAGCAATGTGTTTTGACACCACTGCTTCGAACACTGGAAGGCTAAAAGGAGCATGCAAAATTTTGCAGCAAATGTTGAATAAGGATTTGCTTCACCTGGCCTGTCGTCACCACATTCTTGAAGTTTTGCTTAGAGGTATTTTTGACTGTAAGTCGGGTACAACCACTGGACCTCAACCAGATATTTTTAAAAGATTTCAAAATCAATGGTCAAAAATAGATCCCAAAACATATAACGCAGGTATCCGCGATAAAAACGTTAATAAACACCTAACCCCTGATGTTATAGCCCAGATTACAGGTGAACTAAAAGCAAAACTCACTGAATGTCAGCCTAGAGATGACTACAAAGAATTCCTTCAGTTGGCTCTAGTGTTTCTTGGAGAGCTGGATAGTAACGTTGTGGGATTTAGAACACCAGGCGCCCGTCATCATGCTAGGTGGACGGCTAAGGCTATTTATAGTTTGAAAATATTTCTGTTTCGAAGCCAGTTTACAATGAGTAATGAGGAACGAAATGCTCTGGGTGATATCTGCGTCTTCATTGTAAAAATTTATTGCAAAGCTTGGTTTAATGCCGCAAGGGCTTATCTGGCGCCAAAACAAGATCTTGACATTAAATACAAGAATATAGACAAGGATATCTCTGAGAAAGCTCTTGCGAAATTCTCAAATCATTTATGGTATTTGAGTTCAGAGTTGGTAGGTCTGGCGTTTTTTGACCCAACTTTATCTGACGGGGAAAAATCAGAAATGGCCAACAGACTTTTGACAAGTAATGAGGCAGAAAACAATCGAATTCCAAATCAAAAGCTTCAGAAACATCAACTTGAACAATTTGTCGCAGCTGGATTAAAAAACATTGTCAACAAAGAGACATTAAACTTTTTTAGCCGGGATGAAAACTCGAATTTTAAAGAAGGCTTCAGAATAGTTCGATCACTTAAGGTCGTAAATGATTTGGCAGAACGAGGAGTAAAATTAATAACTGATTTTAATGACCTCTTAACAAAAGATGAAGATCAAAAGCAATATGTCCTCCAAGTAGTCAGTTAGTGCCGAAAATTGTATCCCAATGTTTCATAAGCCACTTTATGTAAATCTCTGGATTAGATTATATTTTTATATATGTTTATTTCATTTATAATAAGGTATCAATTATGTAAAACATGTTATTAAAGAAATTTTATACAAGAAAAGTGTTATGTGGTTCGTTTTTTATGACAAAGGAAATTTTTTTAAAAACACATGGTTTATCAATATTGCGCGAACTTTCTGTTTCAACGCAAATTATTTTATAACATTTATATTGAGCGTTGTTAACAAAAGTCTTACCTTTTAATTAATACATAAATAGTGAGAATTGGGTCAGTAGTTCGGGAGCTAGAGCTTTTTTTCTTCGCAAAACACAGAAAAAACTGCGATTTTTGAAACTTTGAGCGAGAGTCAGCACCATTTACCGTTATCAAACCGAGCTCAAATTTTGGCTATCCAAAAATCTACAAAGGCTTATCATTTTATGGGGTTCCCCCGACTCATTTTCGAAAATCTATTTCTTGTGGTCACCCTAATGTATATACTTGGGAGGCATATTTTTTGATGGAGCAATTAACACGTTATTCGCCTGTATTCACTAAAAATCAATCTCACTCACATGTATTGCGACGAAAAATAATTTTTTTTATTGTTAAAAGAGTCAAAATGGACCTTAGATTGAATAGCTCGGACATTAGAGCGTATAGACACCAGAACTCTAGCTCGGAAAGCCCTCGAATTCACCTGATCATAGAGCATGCTACGAGTACTAAAGCTTTCGTTTATTTTTGCTAGAGTTCTTGTGAGCGACGCGAAATCGACTGTCTCGGATTATCCTGCACTCTCTCATGGATTTCGTCGACGTACGGGTGTTGGTTTATCGTTTACTGAAATAGTGGACTCAAATTTATCCACCACACTGCGAATATTCCTCTCGGTAGGACGATTATGTGGACCGTAAAATGGGCGAAGCGCGCGAAGCGATGCCCGTACGGAACACCCATTTTGGTAAAACAATTTTATCATTTACACATGTTGTTGAACGCTATACTTGGTGGTGATTTGGCAAAATGAGCTGAATAAATGACAGCCAATTTGGCAGATGTAGCTTCAACAATATGGCCGCTATCAACTGTCAAAGTTCGGAAGTCCCTATTGGAAGACTCTGTACATACCACCGAAAGAGTCCTCAACAATGCGCAGCTAGAGCCCTTTAACTAAACAGACCGTTGCGGGGAGAGTTTTATTAATTGATGTCAAATGAATAAAATACGAACAAAGATCTTCTTTTTCTTCTTTTTTTATTGGCTAGAGTTGTATTTGTTGTTTTTTTTTTTGTTATTTCTTTATGTATAATAAGAATAAGTTTAATAATTAATAATTGAAAATACTGATCAAGTTCCCTTATTTTTGTTCCTTTTAAATAAAAATAAAAATATCCTTATACATTCATTTTATGTTTTAAAAAAAAAAAAAATCTTTCTTCACCCCTTTGGCCTAGGTGGAATAGTTCCTCTTCTAGAAATTGGTATATTTATATTTATTATAATTGTTTTTATGTTGCAACAGTTTCATGCTGTTTTGTTTCGGCCTGCACTAGGTCTACTATTCAGAGCTTTCCCCTTTTAATTTTTATGCTTTTCTTTATACTATTAGTATACAATACAGATATACATATATGTATAAGTTTTTTTTTTAGTTTTTCTTTATAAGTTTATAGTGGTAAGTTTTGTTTTTAACACATGCATCGAAAAAAATTTATTTACATTTACAATTTGAATGTTTTTTTCTTTTTTTGTTGGATTTGTTGCTTTGTTTGTTTGTTGTTGGTGGTGTTGGTTTTAGTGTTTTTTGTATTTGTAATAGATTTGTTGCAAAAATGCAAAGAACATTTATAGAAAAGTTCTGTATATGAACCTGTATATATATATATATTTATATAATTATTTGCTCTATAAAATATTTATTTGCCTAAATGATGGTGTAAATTAAAATTGAAATTAAACGATATTCTTTAAAGTGTGGACCAAAAGTCAGTTAATAGCTTAGAAATGTTTGAATAATGAGGGAATTGTAAGGAATCAAAATTTATGAGTTGCTACATAGGCCAACTAGAGAGCGAAGAGCTCACAAAGGAAGATAGAATATCGGAAAACTAAAGAAGTCAACTTAATCTGAGCAAGTATGACTTAAAGGTACATAGGCACAGGGAAGAATGGGAACAAAGGTAGAGCCGGAGATTACTTGACTCAGCAGGCATATTCAGCTACCTGGAAAGTCTAGTCAATCTTTTGTAACATGATTCTTCTAGAAACTGGCTTATGTATAGTAAATATTAGAATGGCCTTGATTTGATAAAATTATACATACAAATGGATGTTGAAAGGTGTCCACAGAAATTCGCAGCAACCAGCCTGTGAATCTAACACTACTGCTTCACTTTCCAGTGTCAAATTAAGAAAGAAAATTTTGGTTTTTCGGAAAACGTAATACCATGAGTTTGATGACCAGAAGACCACTCTTTCCGTCGAGGCTTTCGAGGAGTAAAATAAAAGCCTGGATTGAAAAACAGTCATCATTAGTTTTTAGGGGCAATCTCGTTGGAATCAAGAAGCCTCTATAAAGATCAGAGGGAAACATTATTGCGAATCAAGGTCTAGCAGCATGATAAGGCTCTGATAAGTTGTATGTTTTTAAAGTCGTACAAGGAAAAATCAAAAAAAATCAGAGACTCATTTTATATTGGCGACATTCACGACAACTGGCGTATTCACTGACCAGGTTTAGAAAAAACGTCAAAGTCAGAAGTTCTTCAGCCTTGAAAGCAGGACAATATTTCAAGATCTCCAGTCTTAGGGCTGACAAATTGCTCCCGTACCCTTGGGAAGCCGATAAACTAAATTTCTGTTCATATCAGATACGGAAGGATTACCGAAGGAATTGAGAGAGAAAGTATAAGAAGTGGAGAAATGTTCTTGTGTATGCTACTAAGCGAATCTTTGCTTAGAAGACGCGAACCAGCCTGCTGAGTAAGTAGAACGATTGTAGGAATCTTAAACTGATAACTGATTGCCCACGATTGTGGCAAAAAGTAAAGATGGAGTTGGCATTACCTGGTCCAAATCTTTGTGGGATGCAGAAAAATCGTAAACCTTACTGACTTACTGTATTCATGTCCAAGCTGATTGCAAGTTCTTCCTTAAATCTTCATTTACGAGCTATGATACTGCTGTCAATAACTACTCTAGTCCCGCAGATATGAGCCAACCAACAGCAGAAGTGACCTATTAATAGGAGCGGGTTTGAAGGCTGATCAGAATCAAAATCAAAGAACTGAGGTCAAAGTCGTCGTGCCTCATCTTTCTCGATTCATTAGACCGCATTATTGCCATAAAAGTGGAAGTATTCGACGCTTTAGCCAAAAACAAATTCCTCGGGAGCGACGTTGGTTATCGTTTCTCGATTCTCAACCAATAACTGGGTGAAGTTTGAAGCTAGGATCCATGAAAGTGGTAAAACAAGAAGATGCACCTAGTATTGTCTACAACTAATGAAAATTAGCATTTGACGAATAGGATGGCATAGATATCGATTCCTTCTCAGAAATCATCAGCACCACTCCATGGCTTATTGATCTGAGTTATTGGCATTATGAAGCAGAGGTGTCCACAACGAATGATGACAAGAACTCGTCATATCGCCGAGTAGTGGAGACTAACTTGAATTACTTTCGTTGGAAAACGTATTCGTAGCTCTATCTATAAAGCAAAATGTGAAGATTAGGTAATCATAGTAACACTGTTTTATCTTACCGTTGAAACCGTCCAACTGACCTGAAAGGGTTTCAACTTAGTTTTGAAGGAAGGCCAGCTCTCAAGAGTGCCAGCCTATTATAGTCACGGATAGTGCAGTCGACATGTACATTGAAATGTGTAAAAGAACCCGTGGAACACTTAAAGCAAGACATACTATTCAATGATCAGGAGATTAACTAGTCGAGATCGGATTTAAAAAGAATCTTGCTTCCAATTTATTGGCTACCTAAAGGGTACATGGTCGGATACATTGCCATAAAACTAAGGAACTTTGCGAACGACTTCCGAAAAGTGTGTAGCAAATGCAGTGTATACGGTGTTCTATGGCCTCAATCAGAACATGACAAAAAGAAAGCTGGCCGATGTAAAAAAAACATCATCAATGGGTTCCTGATAAGCGAGGTACACATACATAAACCCTGCAAGTATCTCCACAATGTAAACCCTTCAGCTTCGCTGACTTGAAAAAGAAAGGGCGGATCCATAAATAGCAGTGATTTATTTGGTACGCTTATGTATGCATAACTCAAACCTATTTCTCGGCTTCGAACAAAGTTGAGGAGATGTTGTGAGAAAGCAATCTTCAGAACATATCTATATAACAGAAATAAGAAAAGGCAACAGCTAGACAGGAGTAAAAGGCAACGTCAGCCCAATTGGATTGTTTTCATTGAGCCTATATCATGAGCCGGCTTCCTTATGAACATTCCAACTAGAAAAACAAACAAAAAACTGTCAAACAAGACGCATACACCAGAAACAAACATGGGGAACCAACGGTGAACAACTTCAGGGGTGCTCATATCAATCGTAAACCTACTGACTTTTGGTCCAGCCTATCAAGTTTGCTTAGAAACTCTTTATAAACCAAAAAACTTTTCTTCTTCTTCGGGGCCACATTTTCTTTTTTCAAAAATTTTAATTTTTCAAGAAAATCTTACTATTTACACGTGTGATTTTTTTATTTTAGATTTTTTTTTTTGAACTAAGTTAAGGGGTTAACTACACTCGACTACACTCAAATAAATCACAATTTTCTAATAAAAAACAAAAAAACACTATTTTTATAAGTTACATTTATAAGGTTATATTTGTTGTTTATGGACAAGATGTATCAAATGTTAGTTTGTGTATCTGTGTGTGTTATGTATGGAATGTTTTGTTGGTCGTCACTTTTGAATTTAGGCCTTATCGGCAGCTTCAGGTACATCAATGCTTTGATTAGCAGCCACATTGTTGTCTTCTTGTTCGTGCACCTTTACAAAATAAACATTTGTCAGATTCCGTAGGAGAATTGGATGTGTTATGTTACTTACCGAACTTGGAGAAGAAGCAGCACTGCGACCCCATCTCAATCTAAGTGGTGTTTGCTTACGGATGTCTCTTTGGAATTCGCCAGATTCAATTTGGTTATCGTTCAATGCGCGGAGATCATCCAAAAGATTTCTCAATTTTTCCGAGTTAATGATGGAGGCGATGAGTTCTTCTTGGCTTCGTTCGTATTCCTATCAGGGAAATATACAAACATACATAATGCACATTAAAATATGAAAATATCTTGTTCTAACCTGATCCCAGTTGGCTGCTTCCCTTTCCTTCATAGCAGGATCGGCACGTCCGAATCTCAAACGCAGGGATGGTGATCGGATGGGTTTCTGGTCGACATCACCAAACCAACGTTTCTCTTCCATTGGCAATAGTTCATTTGTGCTGGGGAAGCTGCGACCGAACCTCAGTCTAAGTGATGGTGAACGCTGAGCTTTTCGTTCTACCCTCTCTGGGAAAGATATTGGCCCGGCGTATTCTCTTTGCAGAAGATTCTCATACAAATTGTTAATGGCATCTGAAAGTAATCGAACATTTAATGTATCCGTACCGTATCTTGGGAAAAAAAATTTCCAATTGATGTATCTTATTGAAGTGAAACTTACTTCCAGCTGAAGTGAGCTCGGCGAAACTGCTTCCATTTAAAAGTGAAACCAAAGCAATTATTCCACATCCGTAAAGTAATCGTTGCGAAGTCATCTTCTGAAAATGCAAAACAAATGGAACAAAGTGGGTGCGGATTAAGAAAAGTTTGATCTGCCATTAGGGTTCTGTAAACATCATAAAAAAGTTGTTTCGCACCGGGGACAACTTTTAAGAACAGGAAATACTTCTGTTCCCACTACAACGACTGGAAAAAAAAACGAGTGGATACTTGTAGAGTGCAAGCTAAATGGAGGTGCTCAAGTACTGCTACGGATGACGAAACTTTAAACACACCCGAAAGGAGCAACATTTGAAAAACAAGAGTTGGTGGTAGTGTTGGGGTTGCATCTACCAGTATGTTGTGACTTTTAATGCTGTTTTATCTTTATTTTTTAACTTGAAATGCCTGATGGGTTGGAGTATTTGCAGTTCTTGACATAGCGCAAGAAAACAGTAAACATCTGAACATATTCAAAAGTGATACGAGGGTGTTGAAATGGGGTAGTAACCTTAAAAGTTGCTGGAACTATACAATTGCACAAAAGTACGAGTAATAGGGTTTGCGTTTTTTTTCTTCGAGAAAATCTGAAAGGATGAGTGAAGAAAGAGTACTCAAAGTAAATCAATGGGCTAAAGGAGGAGCGAAATGTTAACTTTTTCACGAATGCTTCCTGATTTCTACATAATTAAGATAAGAGTGGAATTCGAGTGAAGTATTTGCTTTGATTTACTCGTATGTTTTGAAAACTCGCCACCTTTGAGGTTTTTAAGGATCACAGTTTCATATACGAGTATTTCCAATCAAAGGAGCAGCAGTTGCAGTTCCAGAACGTGTCTGAAGGCTGAAATAACGTAAAATCTGTATCTCGATGATAAGCTTATGAATACAGCTTGAACACTGGCTGTTCTTAGGCTTTTCTTTACGAGATTCCATAATAGACCAAGCCCCAAGAGAATTTAGCAGGGCATCATCTCTTTCAAGATATATGGCGCCCAAGCAACGACTGTATACGAAGGTGGGTCAATAAGTCGCTGAGAATTAAAACAGATGGCGTTGCCACCTCAAATCTAACATTTTGCTTGTCTAGAAGCATCTTTCAAAAGACAACACCCAATTTCCAGTCAGATCTGTCAAATAGTTTTGTTGTGACAGCCATTTCAAACAGACGCCTACGAGAATTTTCGGAAAAATGAAAAAAGTACATTTCGTGTGCTCATTAAAGACTATTTTTTGCGCAAAAAACCATCACGCAAACCAAACAAGAGCTTGAAAAGTATTATGAGGACTCTTCACCATCGATTGGACCCATCCATCACTGGTTTACTCGATTTTAGTGACGTCTTACCAGCACAAGCGACGCCGAATGTTCTGGTCGTCCAATCCACGGTATGATATTGGACGATCGGCGAGTGAAGGTGCGCAAACTTGAAGAGCCTACAGGATATGATAAAGCTATGCTTCAGATGGGTACCGCCTTTGCTCACAATTGACAATAAACGCAATCGTTTGACAACTTCAACGGAGTGTTTGGCAGTGTTCAATCACAATCCCAACGATATTTTGGACGAAACATAGATCAAGGAACAGTCGAGACAGTGGACTTGTCCTGGTGAATCGAACCCGAAGACGGACAAGATGCGTCTGTCGGCTAACAAGATCATGGCGACAGTTCTTTGTCAGTGTCATTCACATCGATTACCTTGAAAAGGGTAAAACGATCACCGCCGTCTATTATGCAGAACTGTTGCATTTGGCGAGGAAAAAAGTTCTCTTCCACCGGACAACGCACCGGCGGCGCACAAGTCCCTTGCTCCCTCATTCAGCATACGAGAATTCTCCAGATTTAGCCTCCTGCAACTATTTCCTGTTACAAAACATGAAGAAATGGCTCCGCGGTAAGAGATTTAGATCGAATGAAGAGGACATCTTATATTTCTTGTCAGACGAAAGTGTCAAGTTTTGAGACTAATAAGCGTCATTTGCGGGAACTTTCGGTCTAGTTCTTTAATTTGAAGAAAACTGCTGCTGAGGTATATCGATTGCTTGTAGACGCATATAGTTAGATTGCCTTAAGCGAACGAAGTTGTTTTGAGTGTTTTCAGAAGTTTAAGGCCGGTGATTTCACATCGAAGCCGAAAGTGCATGAAGACGTGCTAAGCACAACAAGGGTTTGCAGTTGCATTGGCAGTAACTCAGCAAGCAATTTCACATCGTTTAAGAGTAACGGGAATGATTTAAAAGCGAGGAAATTGGGTTCCATATGAAGTTGGACGCCGATTTTTGGCATATGAAATGCTGCTTGCCAGGCATAAACGGAAGAGATATTTGCATCGTATTGTCATTGGTGATGAAAATTGGATCCACTACTATACTCGCCATGATTCAACATCGACGGCCATGTAGAATAATCATGGCATAAAATTCATGCTTGTACATACATGTTTGGTAGGATCTGCTTGGTGTTATCTATTATGAGTTGCTTAAACTGAACGAAATCATCACTGTGGCACTTTATCGAATACAATTGATGAGATTGAGCTGAGCACTCAAGGAAAGACGCGCCCATTTCTCCTCCATGACAATGCTCGGCCACATATTGCACGACCGGTCAAAATCTACTTGCAAACACTCAACTAGGAAGTCTTTTCCCACCCGCCGTATTCTCTTCTCTTGCTTGGTCCTTCGGATTATCACTTATTTCGATCGATGGAGCATGGCCTGTCTGAGCAGTACTTATTATGAAGAAACCAAAAATTGAGCCGATTCGTGGATAGCCTCAAAAGATAAAGCGTACTGCTGCCGCGGTATCCATCTCTTGTCAGATAGATGGGAAAAACAGTGTTTGGCAAGAGTAACACTTCATTTGATTTCTTATGAGAGGTACGAGTATACAAGATCCTTGACTACCTCAAGGTTATAACTGTCTATTGTGACATTTTGTCCGATTAGTCCATGTGATGTGTTCCTTCTTGTTGACAGCATATACATGGTTTTGCCTTCATTTACGACTTAACCCATTTTAGATGGTTCTGTTCCTATACTTGCAAAATGCTCGTTGAGTGCTGCCAGTGATGATAATGTCATCAGCGTATGCCAGGAATTGTACAGACTTTTAGAAAATTGTGTATCTGATGTTGATTTACGAGTATCGTAAAATTTTTTCAAGTATGATGTGGAAAAAGTTGCATGACAGCGCATCACCTAGCATAAATACTTTTTTGACACCAAATGTCTCCGGGAGATTGTTTCCGACTTTTACAGAGAAGCGAGCGTTCTCCATTGTTATACAAATTCTATTACTATTACGAACGTACCGGGCTTAAAATCGCTCTGATAGGGATCAATCAGGCCGTTAATAAATGTCTTTATGCCTTCACACAAGACGGATATCTTCCTTATAAGCGATATTCTTTATCATCGACTCCTTAGACTGATGCCTCCATAATTGGTGCATTTAAGAGGGTCTCCTTTCTTGTGGATTGAGGAAACGGTGCTAAAGTCCCATTCTTCAGTCATACTTGGAAATGAATTGATGCATGCTCTCTACCATTCTATCTGCTGCTGCCCTAAATCGCTCGGCAAGAAAGCCGTTCGGTCCAGTAACCTTCCTGAACTTCAGCTCGGGTATTGTTATCCCAACTTCATTTTGGTGGGGTGAATGGATCACTTGGATCAGAAATGGTTTTACCATGTCTTGAGTAGACTCCACTAATAAGTTTCCTTATTCATCTCTACTGGTGCTGACATTGTCTTTTCGTCTTGACACATTCGTGTTATTTTGTGGTAAAACTTCCAAATTTTACTTCTGAAGTAACACTTCTCTGTTCCTTCGATTACTCGCCTCGCATGCTTTTTATTTTTTTTTCCTGGCAAATTGGTGTTATTCCCTCCTCTTTTACTTACAGAGCTCACGGGCTTCTCTCGTTCTTATATAAATTGCCGCTTCGCAGGCGATTTGTTTCCCTACTTATGCTTGCCTGCATTCTTCATCATACCATCTAGCTTTCTATTCGACGTTAAATCTGTACTTCTCCGAATCAATTTAAGCTTGGTAGGGGCGATGTTGATATGTATTTATGCATCTTTCCTAAAACCGCAATGTGTTGGCAGAAAATTCTGCTGTCTTTTTGGGATAAGCTCCACGACGTCAGGAATAAGAGATATCCTCATTCAGTGATAAAAGCTTTAAACTTCGACCTGCTTGGCTGTTTCACTATCTAGACTGTCATACATACATCACTTTTGGTGAGATCCTATAAACATGGAGGTTCAGCCAACTGGATGAGGTCCACTTCTAACTGCTCGCGCCACCTTAGGTAAGGTCTTCCTCTACTGCGTTATTTCGGTAGAGTTGATTCGAAGATCCTTCCGCCTGGTGTAGTTCCATTCATGTGTTGTACATGACCCAGCCATCTTATTCACTATAGGTTCACCTATGTCCATGTCACTGTACAGCCAGTTTTTCGTTGCATCTTCTCGTTCAGACTCCGTCAAGTTCACACTGAGAATCGGTCGCTCAAAACAGCTAAGTGAGAATTCGTTCGATCTTGCAAGTGTCAATGCCTCTGCGTCGTATAGCAGAACAGGATAAAGGTCTTCGTTACTCAATATAAGTCTTTTCTGCTCAATAAGGGTTGTCTTGTGATATTCTTGGCTTAATCTCTGAATTTATGTCATCACTATAGAAGATCCTGTTCATGGTTATCCACTGCCTAAGGCGTTGGTGGTTATTGACATCATTTGCTTTCACTGACTACCAGCTTTTTGCTGCTTCTGCCGCATACTCACACTGACATCCCGATGGTTTCTTCCAGTTATGGAATGTCATCAGCATGCAGGAAGTTGGATAGATTTCTGAAATATTTTTCCTCTAGTGTTGGCTTGAGAGTTGGATGTACGATGTTAAAAAAGTCGCATTACGAAGCGTCGCCCTGTCTCTGGTAATGTTTTTTCCGACTCTGATAGAGCAGTTCTTTTTAGATGGCAAGACCATATAACTCGTCTCTATTGACGCTACCATCAGCAACCCTAAAATCGATGAGAAATGGTGAACATCGATTAGGTATTTTCTGAAATATTCTCTGATGTCGGCCTCAGAGTGAATATTTGGTCGATGAAGGACTTGACAGGTCTAAAACCACACAGACGTCACTATAAAGTTGCTTTAGGTGCTCTCATAATACTGCATCAAGAACCTTGAATGCGATATTTAAAAGGATAATGCTCCTCTAGTTAGCAGAGTTCAAGGGGTCTTCATTCTTATGGACCGGAAAGACAATTCAGGGATTCTATTCATGTGGCATCCGTTCCTAAATTTTACAGATGAGTTGGTACTCACTATTCACCAAATCTTTCCCTACAGCTTTGAAAACTCGGCGGCTGGGACTATGTCTCCTGGGGGTTGGTTTCATCTGAATTTGGACACCATATTGCTATCCTTATTTGGTTTTGTTCAGATGGGTCGAATTTTTTTTTCGGTTTTCGTCCGTATAGCAGTCTGCAGGTTCTTAAAAATTCCGATGTTGTCGTGTTTGTCTTTGCGGACTTCGGTTCGGATTTTGTTTACCCCGAAAGGTCCTTTGAAAATTCTGGTGAAACCTCAGAACCTCATTACCGCAGTAGAATTTCTCGATTTCCTCGACCTGCCGTTTATGAAACTTTCTTGTTGTTCTTCGGAGAAGTTTGTATTCGAATTTTCTTCTCTGTTGGTATGTAGCTGTCAACTCATTCCTCGTCGTCGCGTGCAGTGTTGCATGATTACCTTCCTATTTAGCTGAGAGTACGCTCAGGCATCCATCGTCGAACTATGAGTTTGTTGTTTGATGCAATATTTCTGATAGCCTTCTTCCATCGTTGTCACTGGTCCTCGGTAGAGGAAGATTGTAGCCGTCCGGCTTTGAACATTTTCAGAGTATGTCTCCACGAATGAACTGCTTCTGATATCCATATTTGTATCTTGGGTACCGAATAAATGACAGACATCGAGAATACCGAATATGAGCCTTGCCTCTATGAATTGAGCTATCTGGTTTATTGTGTTTCGATCAGGAGATCGATCGTTGCATGCTTGCCACGAAGATGTTAAGTCCCTTTGCATGCTCTATCAGTTTGCGATAGTCTCCGGGTGTAATACCATGGTGACTGTCTACCCTCACAATACGATACCAAAGGTGCCATCCTTACATATTTTTACGTCATACTCGCGACACTGCTCATAGGTGCTCCCCAGGAGTTCGCAAAAGCTTTCCTTCCTAGCATCGTCATTATGCTCATTTTGGTACGGGGTGTCACTAGTCGCTATTACAACATTTTGCTTAAGTACATGACTTTATCCTACTTCAAATGGCAAATCTGCATCCAAATATGCGTCGCTCGCTTTCGATTACCATCAGCGTAGTCGATGTCGCAGTTTCTAATCGCCTTCTTGTCGGGTCAGTCCCATTCAGAGGAGGACGAGGTCTGTGTCTGGCCAAGGCCGTTGTTCTTGAGGTTTACAGCGACGTATTGTTTGTAGGTCAATACCGGCACTAAATGCTCACCATTCACCCCAATCCTTTTCCTGACTGTCGTGACTTCTGAGACGCATATGTAACACAGTAAATTTTTTTTGATGGTTACGGAGACGTGCTTGGGCACTCTAATGAATTGACACCTACACCTCACCCGGTTTGTCATCACAACATTGAAGTTCATCGGGTCTATGTCTCATAACATTGAATCTTACATAGTCATGATCTTGATTGAAGAGGAACTAGAATTATGCCCATTAGACAGAAAATTCCATCAACGTTTGGGCTGACATTTTTCCGACAGATTTTCATGACAACATTCTAACTCAGCCTTCATTCAGGATGCAAATGATGACTTCAAATGGAATGCTAACTGTTGAACCTGCACATTATGTGCACATTATTTAAGTAAAAGGTTACAAAATCCTGGGGGACGTACTCCTTGCGAGTGTCAAATGTTCTTCATTCCTTACTTTCGAAATCTCTCAATTTTATTTATTTAAAAAAAGAATAGAAATCCTTCCGCTCTTCCATTCATTCCTCAAGACAGGCATTCATATTTTCATTCGAATTCATAGCATTACAGGAGGATACCTTTTCAATCAGAGAAAAATCTTTCGTCGAACAACAGATGCAGATACTGAGTGGGTGTAGGTTGGGATGCAAGTATTACCTTCACAATGCATTCGAATGACATGCTTTCGATATTTATCTCTTAGAGTCAGCTGAATGACATACTTCGTCTACTTATGCAAATGTCACAGGATAGAAAGGATATCCCCTCAATCTACAGAAAGCTACGAGGAGGAAGCCTGTAAATAAGGGATTTCCGTAAATGAGTCACATTTCAGCTGCTCATTTGGAGATGCCTCCAGAAATTTCTAAGACAATGACAACTTCAAATAATTGCAGTCGTCTCAGCATAATATGTATAGTAGCTTCTTTGAGCACTCGAACTCGAACATCACCGTACAAGGACGTTTGATGGCACTTCTCGGCGTCTTTTCTTCTGGGTATGCTGTGACTCGGGGAATATGTTTTTTTTTTTTTTTTTTTTTAGTCAAGAAGAGGTCAGAATAGGATACGATTCTACTACTGTGCTGAAAGGAATGCATGAGGCAAGCAAAAATAAAAATAATAAAAATGAAAATGGACATGAAACACGGAAAAGTTGAAGGGTTCTTGTAGAGTCATTCTTGTGTTCCGCATTTCTTTTAAGGATCCTGTAATGGCATGGAACACATAATGCCTTGTCTGGCTGGTTAACATTTCTTACTCAAGATTCTTTACAATGTAGCGTGTGCATGTGCATTCATAAAAAGCGAAGGCTAAGAGCATAGTAGAGTTTTTCACAATTTATTTTATTTTTTTCGTTTTTGTTATTATTTGATGCTTCAACTGATGGGGGATGTTCTGTTTATAAGGGATACTTAAGGTTCATCGCGAAGGTAATAACTTTGTTTGAAGGGAAAGAAGTTGGGAAAGAATATGTTGACAAGAAGGTTGGTGGACTTTTTTCGTTTCTTCTGTACGAGATGGAGTAGACGGTGGAAGGATATGGTAAGGAACTTCTATCACATTGTTTTGAATAGTAACGAAAACAGCTGTGAACGCCACTAAACGACCCAGAATAGATTGGAAATGTGTTTCACGAAAGTATTGCAGAGTTATGTAGTCATAGAAACAGATAGACAGATATAGATGCGATTCAAGACTGTTGTGACTGCAAACTATTGCTTAAAGACGGGAAGTTGTTGCATGAAAAGCCATCACGTAATGTATTTTGTTTCACTACGAGACTTGAACAGTTTTTTGACATTGATACAGCTGTACAGAAGTAGATCCCTGGAAACTTCATATATGTTTCAGTCATACTGATGAATCATAGTATTTGCAAATCTTCATTAGCAGGCCGTAACCAGATAGATGTCTACTTTAACAATTTCCTTCCCCCTTTGTCTTTTTATGCAAGACCTTAGATACTCGTGTATTAGGTCGTCATATTCTCCATCTATGGTCAGTCATATTCCTTATGCTGTTGGCTTGATTGAGATTAACTTCCCACATTTCTTTCCAATCGATCGCAAGCTCATTTCCTTCTAATCCACGATGCTAGGACACTAAAGATCGCCTTACCTAGTTTTGAACGCATATTGAATCGATCATAGCTCGAAAATTTAGCGACTAGCTTGGGTTAGATAATATATTTCAGCGTTTTTAGCGTGTCCATCGAATTCGGTAGTCTTAACGACACTTACAGTTCTGGCTCAGCACAAGGTAGTAAGTGAATAGTATGGCCTTGCCAAAACAACACTAAGGAGACACTATATAAAACCCTCGTAAACGATATCGAAGGTTGATTGAAAATTAGTCCCGATTTCGTTGAGGAGAATATTAGACAGCGAAGTATACGAGCTCTGCAACGATATGAACCTAGTCGCCTTATTTGGTTAAGACATACAGAACCCATGGACACCAGCGGGAGGACTTTACTATAGGTGGTGCACCAAAGTGAAAAAGGAACTCAATAAAACCGCAGTGACCTTACTTTCTTTTCTTAAGAGTTAAAGATCCGATCTTGGTAGAAAATATGGAGGTAATCCCATAGGATTATACTTCAAGTGGAAATGGCGATAAGCCATCCTGCTGTCTTTCAACCATGCCCTGGATAAGGATGTCAAAGTCCACAACCAACATACTAAGCAAACAGTTGCTAGATTCTTCGACTCCGATGAATCCTGTGGCTCTTTGTACGATCGTTATATTGGAATGAAATGATGGAGAGTGGACTGAAAAGCCTGAGTCTGTTATGGTTATACTCTATCAGAATAGATAGGTGGTTGGTCAGGGTTCCGAAAAACTGAAAACGTCAAACGAGCCCCAGATGAGGCACACGCTGAACCATTACCATCTAAGGGGCACCTGAAGAGGAGAAAAAAGAACATGAGAACCAAACGAATGGCGCAGAGATGGCAATTACTGCAGAATGGCGAGTACATAAAAATTCACTCCTCTGGCGGTGGTGGAAGAGGAAAGAAATAGATCGGGGGAAGTGACAGCCACCGAAGCAGATCAAGTTATTAGCACTGAAACTGTATACTTTTCTTCCCCTTCGAGCAGGACCACGAGGAGGGAATCTTCTGGAATTTTCTCTGTCTACGTAGTAGTACGTAGTCGTATAAGGTTGTAGTTCTAGTGAACGGAAGTCGGTTGATGCGGCTCAATCTGCTCTGAGAAACGACCCTCATATCTTAGATAAGCTTAACCTAAGTCGCTCCTTCTGCCTTCCAAATCACTGTAGCGTGTTCCAGGCAGAAATTTTGTCTATTAAGGAAGATCTGTCCTGGATGAAGAAAAACAAGGGATAATCCGCATCTTTTCGGAGAGTCAGGGCGCTATCAACTCCCTGTACTCGGTTTCGTAAAATTCATAAGCCGCCACTACCGGTGGTCTCTCAGGGAGAGAGCGGATCAGTTCAACATCCATCTACGATGGGTGCCGGACCACAGGGATATAAAATTGAAACCACTCCTCCAATCCTTCCTAAAAAAGAATTCATCTGTATTGGATCCAAGTCGCTCTAAGAGTTTGGTGTTACTAAATAGGAAGTGTCAGTGCTATCATAGGTGTCATTACTGGTCATCACACTGTCTTATTGGTTAGCATGCAAGGAGGCTTGGCAATTGTACAAAAAAAACTTCTGCAAGGACGAGGAGGAGGAGGAGGAGGAGGCAATTCTTCACCTACTCTGTGCATGCCCAGCTCTCTCAGAAAAATAACTTAAGCGATCTAAATAATATGGACATTAACAGCCGCCTACCCTTCGTTAGAAGCTCAAATTGGTTCCAAGAGTAGGAGGATCACAGACCCACGTGCCATCAAAATAGGACAATAGGCCTAAGTGGATTGGTTTTTCCAACAGCCACTGTTAGCTAACCTAACCTATCAACCCTACTTGTGTGCATAATGTCCCCCTGAAATTCTTGCAGCAACCAGTTAATGACGGAATTTGAAGAAAATCCCGAAAGGTCAAATGGGATGAGACTGTCATCTCTCTGATGCTTCGAATTGGAATGGTTGGCAATAACAACACTCTAAACGACGCTGATAGCAGACACTATATTGATGGTCTGTGGGAGCAAGTCAAAGCAGAGAATGTTCGCATCCAACAGATGCGCTAGAGATATTCCGAACTGAAAGGTATTGAAAGCTCATTGTTGGTTCACTATAAGACAGCAACTGAGTAGGCACTACGTGGAGGTGTTATCCACTCTGGGCAATCTCTTCAATTAAATCTGGCTACTACATCATGCCTCCCTATGCTGACTGTCTTAATCTGCTCAGACTACTTTCTTTATGAACTCGTTGCAAATCCGCCGCCTTTCTCTTTATCTACCAGCTTTTAACAAGCAACATCGACCGCACAACACTGCTACTCCACTTTATCTACCCAATAATGACCGAGTGACATATGGTTTTAACGAGCCATTGCGTCGTATCTCAAAAACATTTCGTAAGGATACACGAGAGAATTATTTATTGTAAACGCTCCGATCTGCTTATCATAGAGATACTTTGAACTTCATTAGGTGGCACATTAGTCAAAATTCCTTTCGTCCCTAAAATTATCATTCCAAAACGTATTCTTCCACAGAGCCATCCGAATTAATTTCCCCCGGATATAGTTGTGGGTCTTTGAAAATAATGCCAAATCATCTCACGACCAAAAGTTTGCCCTAGGTCTATCCAAGGTTCATCCACCGCTTAACTAGGTGTCACATTTACGACCAAGTAAACTTTGTCATATAATCATCACTAAATAAAGTATTCGTGTCATCAAATAAAAATCAATAAAAGCAAACAGACAACTACGCGAAACTTTTTTTTTTCATCGCATCATGACTTAAATTAAACATGTCCAACCCAAGGACTACACACTAACTACCATTTCCAGTCCAATGGATTCTCTTCAAAAAAAAATTAAATTCCATTGAAAGGAGCATTTAGATTGCCGCGCATTCCCCTCCACTGAGCTGTCAATACGCGGCAGAGTCACCAAAAAAAAAAAAGCAAACACGCCATGTCCTCCAGAGAGTTCCCAGTTTGCACACTATTCAAAAAGTGTCCTCCTCAATTGTTAATATGAAATTATATCCCGCCATGCGTACGTGAACAAAATAAAAACAAAATCAAACGTACAACATCAAAGTGTTGTCCTTGAATATTTATCCTGTTTCCCTACCGTTGTGGTGGGCGACTACAACTTCAGCTTACCTTCATTAGGAAAGTAAAATAAATTTTCCAAACAGAAAAACAGAGCAAAAATCTGAGATACGAGTACAATACCATTCAGTTGGAAATTGTCTAGGTAGTAGACGTATATTCCAATCCTACCTATAGGTAGGGAAAAAAGTTTGTAAAGATTTTTCACGCTTGGACCTGAACTTGAAATCAGATTAGACGCCTTGGGGTGAAGTAGTCGTGTTTTTGTTCGTTTTCTGGCTTTGGAAACTTTTTGTAGCAACAATCTGCTGGGATTGTGATTTTTTCAAGTTGATTTGTGAAGTCTTAGAGCTGAAGGATAACCAGGCTGAAGATTAAGTTTTAGTTTAAAGGGAAAAGGAAAATCTTTCATTCGTTTTTGAAAACTATTTCTTCACTCTCTATTCAAGAGGAGGACACTTTTTTAAGGTTCTGGGAAGCCGTAAGTGAGACAGAACTTGTAACTTTTCAGACATTTGGTTAAAAAAAGAGTCCTGGGGCTATTAAAAGGAGATATATGTTGGCATTTGAAAAACGTCCTTGACACTCAAGGCTTACGAATGTTAAGTAAATGTTTATTTCAATCAGTTTCGGCTAACTAGAGCGATGTGTGATAGGGAGGAAGATTTAATGATGAGAATGGCCTATTGCATACGGAGATCTTGCAGCGGTGTAAATAAGCCTTTCTTCCCATATTCTTCCTGATATTTATAGAAACTGTCTTGGAATTCGGTTTACTAAGACAGCACTTACTTACTTTTCAGAATAGGGAAGGACGAATCACAATCTTTTATTCGTACCTCCAGATTGTCTTGTCGTGTCATGAAGGCTTACGAGTATAAATCAAAGAATCTAATGTTCTGGAAATAGTTCCAGCGAGATGTCGTACGCCAAAAATGTAACCCCAAAGGATTACACTCTATGTGTTCGTATTTTTATTAACCGCGGTCGTGGTACGGTTTCCTCAAGGCCCCAAACCAACATACTAAATCACCCCTCGTCAATCTTGGCGCTGAACTAAAGAGTTGCTAGCAGAAAAACAGATGTTTGGTCAGAGTGCTGTTTTTGAATACCTATCCCGAGAAACAGGAAAGGTCGAACGGATCCGAGAAGAGGTTCACTCCGAACCACTACTGTCTAAGAGGCAGATGAGGAGGAGAAGAAGACGTGAGTCAAACTCACGGCGTAAAGAGGTAGCAAGTGCTGTCAAAAACGCGAGTGCTAAAAGTCCGACTCCTCCAGCGGCGGGCACTCACCCAATTATCAAAGCCATGGCCAACAATAACTTAGTCTAATAATGAACGGGGGTTGAGCAATAGTGGTTTTATCATAGTGGTTTTCCGATTTTAACACCACTGAAGGTTATTACGATTTGATGAGTAACGAGCCGCTCAAAAGGTCCTGTTGGGTGGCAGGACAACTGGTAGTCCTCACCAGAACTTAAAACTCTTGTCCCCTGGACTTTGGTTTGGGCCTGAAGTGGCTCTGGTTTAAAGTCGCAGGAATGGTCTTCCATGTTTGGTTGAACCGTTGTAGTGCTGGTGACCCTAAGATCGGGAGGAGGTTTTAGATCGGCCTCGACTCATACCAAAGGTGCAACCTGTAACTCCAACACTGGTCCCGAATTGGTATTACTGAAACAAAGTAAGCACTCGCCATGGATGTATGGGCATCCCGTGAACTTAAGTTTTTATTGACAAGCGTTCACGTCAAAACATAATAGACATACCCCATATCGACGAAAGTGACAACCACTGAAACTGATCAAGCTCCCGGGGCTGAAATTTCGTTCTCTTCTTTTATCCTGAACAGCAGTACGAGGAAGAAAGTTTCTGACAATTCTCGGTAGATGGATTTTTTAACACTTGATGCCCGGATGAAACCGGTGCTGCAAACAACTAAGCCTACAGTTCTAGTGGGCGGAAATAAGACGAAATGATAAAGCTCATCGACAAAGACAAAACCAGTGGCGGTTTCACCTGCCCACGATGTTCGGATAAGGCGGTACAACCACCAAAAGTTTTAGTTCCTGTGAACGGAGTTCAAAACCCCTAAGGGGACGAGGCCGGCGTATTTATAAGGATGCCAGTATCACCTTTCTGATGCTTCAAATCGGGAGGACTGTGCCTTCCAACTGTTGGAGCTAGCTGCAGGAGAGAATGTTTGCATTTAAGCAGAGGCCTGTGATATGGAAAACGGAACTTTTAAGGTGAAGTGCCATACGGAGTACATTCTTGAATGACTAAGATCTATGCCACCAGAACTGACGCGCGCCATCTCCTGGATTCCGTGGCAACTTAGGAAAACAAAGGTTGTGTTGATGTGTCTTTATACCCAGAATACTGGGCTCTACATCGAAAAGTGGAAAATCTACTTTCACGGCGAGAGCAAGATCGGGAAAACAAAGACAGCTCTTTTTTGGTTGGATAATGCTTCTATTCAGACCATTAAATGTAAGCATGACTCCCGTCAATCTTAGAAGGGTTAGTTGAGACTTTATTTCCAAATGAGAGCAAATAAGAGGCGACCACCCCAGTAAATCTATTAAATTTACTCATATCAACCTTCGGAGTTCCAAGCCTGTTTTTTGTACTCTTTTTGTACTCGTAGGAGGTTTTCGATGTTTAATACAAGATCTGTTGCCTACATGATCACTGGCGTGGAATGAATGTATCTGCGGTTTCGGACGTTTAAGGGGTTTCATACCACTTGGTCGGAAAGTCCAAGAACTTATCTTTGTGTGCTGAACTCGCTCTCGTCATCTAAACTTCGGCAATTTTGAAACCAAGAATTACTTGCTGAAGACGTAAGCTATGAGACGAACGGAGAATAGTACAAATTCGTTGTTGGATCACCTTATCATAGGTAAGATTGGGGATTATCACCATCACTGAAGACGATAGCCAAACTCATTGAATACTGTATTCCAGGAAGTTAGGACTTATTATACGCTGCTATGCTAATGCTCAGAATACTTTTTATTGCAGTAGCAAATGCAAGGTTGGAGACAATCATCAATCATTTCGTACTATCGTCTGGGGACCTGATTGGCAACTTTTGTTACGAGAGTAAGACAGCAAGTAATCGACTCAACGTTATCTAATAGGTATGCTAACTATCGGACCAAAGGTATATCGACTTCAGAATCAGATGCAAGGTTTCGACCATGTTAAAGAGGAGGAGTTCGCTAAAAAGCTTTTGGACACGTTTCAAGGGAGAACTCGGCAAGTCCGTAAATATTCTGTCTAAACTCAGAAGGAAAAAGAAGGTAGAGCAACTTATCCAAAGACTTAACGGTACCCCTAGAAATGTTTTCAATTTAAAAAAAACTGGAGTTCGCCTGATCCATGGTGGAATGCAGGATTGCAGCGATTAACGCAAGGAAACTCAAAAACTTCTAAAAGGTCACTTAAAACTAATTTTAAGACTAGAGTCTTTATAGACCGCACCAAAGCGATCCAGACTTTTGTGATAGAAATCGTCCATAAAACAGACTTGTCAAAGTCTTCAAAAAGGCTAAATCAACGGGCTGGAAACACTGAAGCTCTGTCTCATGCTCGAGTATAATTTTTCAAGTAACCTGAACAGAATCGGTCTACAACCAGTGAGCAGAGTGATACAACCCTTAGCCAGTTGCTATCACTGGTTGAGGTGACGAGGAGGCTGTTAAATACACCCTCGTGTTCTTTGATGGCCTGGCACCCATGGTATATATCCAGGTTTGTTACAAAAACGTATAGACAAGCTGTTGGTTACTCCGAAGGTAATTGGGCTGGCACTGGCATATATACCTAAACCTTGGCGAACAGTCAGAGTAGCCTTTATACTGAAAAACGGAAGAGAGGATTACATGCTCGCCGAGAAGAAAATCCTACGAGAGTGCGCTTCAAAATCTGATGGGCACAATTGAAGGCGCACTCAATTCTCAAGAAGGAACAAGCCTTGGGCATTGGTATTGGCATTGAGAATGCTTTCGCCCACTGAACTTTTGACACAATGTGTACTAGTTTTGTGGATACGAGCAATGCAGGTTCATAGAACCCTCAGCCATATGCAAACGATGTAGCTGTACTGCCTGTTGGATTATGTGCTGCGATTATCTACTCTAAAGTGCAGCCTAGACGTGATCGGTTGGTTAACTTTCAGTTAACACTGTGGTTCTAAGGAAGAAGCAGGCTGGTCTGACAGATCTGAACCAACTTCTCATTTCTAATGAAATTAATATTGTGAGCATCGGATAAAAAACCTCGGCTTCCTCTTAATGAAAGAAGCTTTCGGCAAGATATGGGGTTTGCCCATGAAGAAGGTCTTTTGGATCTACACGACTATGATAAGATCAAGTAGGTATATCCTATGCGTCTTTTGTTAGTGGAACTAGCTTTGACGAAAATACGTCACTGCTGCTGTTATCAGACTCCAAGGGATGGTCTGTCTTGGCTCTGCTCCAGACGCGTTGATGGATCTTTCTCCCATTGATATCCACATCATAGGCTGCACACCCAAGGGCATCCTTTGTTTGCAGAGAAGTGATTTTGAGCTCAACACGCACAAGAGTCTTGTTCATCTTACGAGCCGACTGTCTTTTGACTCAACAACATTTTCACACCTCGTAGGGGAATTTTTTTTTGTCTTGCAAGTGGGGATATATGCAATCCTGTATCTATCTACAAATTGGGTGCCAAAGTAAATAGGAATTTTTAAAAATAAGAACAACCACAAGATGGCAAAGCTGATTTATTTTATTCAAAATAGTTCCCTACCGACTCAACATAGCGATTTGCACGGTCTAAAAGGATGTTTAATGAGTGTTTTAGGTCGTCAGTCGGGATTATTTTCAGGTACAAGCCTTGTGGATGTCTTCTACGTCCACTAAGCGCTTTCTTTTCATCAGCTAATGCATTTTTTCGAAAAGGTAAAGCTCGCACGGTGACAAATCAGGTGAATACTGGGAGTGATTGGCAGTTAAAATGCGATTTTTAGCCAAAAAATCGGTCACAAGTGTCGATCGATGAGATGGCTCATTATCTTCTTCTTTCTGCGCTATATTCTGGTCGAATACGGTGCACCAACTGCTTCAAAACACCAAAATAGAATTGTGAATTAACTGTTTGGTCTGGTGGAACAAACTTTTTGTGGACAATGCCCTCGAAATCGTAAAAGCAAATCAACATTGTCTCCACTTTTGAATTCTCCAAGTGAATTTTTTGGAGATTTTGGCTCGTCTGGCGCTTGGTTTCTAGATCATATTGAAAGACCACGCTTCAGTACCAGTCACAATGTTGTAATTTTGGAAGTGTCTGCTCTTTTTGGCCTCCTTGATGATTTCCTTCGAATGTTGAATTCTGGTAAATTTTTTCTTATTTACTTCAGATGCAATAACTCCGCATCTATTCGTCCAAATGTCATCAAATGTTGGTGGTATATCAGTGAAGGATATATCAGATGACGCATATAATAGCCAATTGATAGCCTTACTAGAAATACATATTATATAAGCTGCGGTTAAGACCTGATTGTTACCTCTTTCTACGTACGTCCCACTCAGTTCGAGAATACAAAACTTGTCTGAGGACAGTTGGAAAACTGAATTCATTAAGAATTGGTTTGGTTCCATATCACTAAAAATCGCACTTCTAAGGCAAGACTCAGAGGAGAATTTCTCGGGATACAAAGCTGCTTAAGGACTAACAGCGTCCATGGTTAGAGCTTGCATTGGAATGCAGGTTGATGCGATCATAATGCTTCGCGACATCTCAAGAGGTCAGCGACTTTCTGATGTTACTCCGTAGTAAATATTATAGACTGGCTTACTGCCATCGTGACGGAGCACTACGTTTTCGATAAATATTAAGATGTGCTACGTTTAAGTGAAATAATGCCGACACCACGGATCACTTCTTCTACCCCTACATCGGGCTGTAGGTACTCGTCGCTGATGTCGTACGATTCTTCGAAAAACTTTCAGTATAAGAACCATACAAGGAGTACAACAATAAGTCCTTTGTCTGAGTACTCTGTTTTGACAAAAGTCTTTTAGCGAATTAATATTCTACGAGATGACCATCACGGTTCTTTCAAGGCAACACAACGCTCATCGCAATAAGATGTCCGGACATCAACTGCTGTCACATGTTGCATACGGTCGAGTCGGTCTCTTTTCTGAATTTTTTGGCTACTTGTCGCCTCCAAACGATGGAGTCCCGTGTGGTCGTTTCGCTTGCATCTTTCTTAGGTCGCCGAAGTGCATGAATAGGAAATACTCCGACAACAAAATACGGCACTGGGCCTAATAAATCCAGTGAAGGAGGATCTAATGAATCTAATGAATAGCTGATGTTTCAGTGCAAAAATATTAGCTACTCGATAAGTGGGGGCATTACTACTGATTAAAATCCAAATCACTGCCTTCATGTCTTACAAAAAGTACAATACCATGGTCTTGCCCCTTCACCTCTGTTTACAATGTCAATTTAGCAATTATCCAAGTCTGTTTTTGTCATAAAAGAATAAATGGTCCACGTGATAAGCTAGTGCCTTCATATGGTGTCATTCGAAAACAAGAGAAAAAAAAGAGCCCAAAACTAATTAATCCTTCAATGTCGCTTGGTGCCTAATTAAAACCAAATATAGGATACGCACAGTCGAGAATAAAACATTCCAACGCTCTCTAAAGTCCATACAAGGACCAAGTCGAACAAAAGGTGCCACCGTACGGATACCGAACACGGCTCATTACATTCTCATCCTTGTCCAATTTAATGGCACAAAATTACGAAAAGTACAGCTTTTCACACATTGAAACGAAGCAGGACACAGTGTTTGTTCATTGTTGTTTCGTTATTTATACATACGAGTATGCACACTGTCAATGGTGTACTCGCAGTTGTAGCGCTGTTGTCATTGTCATTGCCATTGTTCCTTGGTCAATGGCTTGCTCCACTGACAAGACTATAGCTCATTTTCAGCCTACACTGGCGTAGACAATTACTTAACATGCCAGTAGCATGGTGCATTATAGTCGATATAATGCCAAAAGTGTCTCTCCAACGGATACTTAAAGCTTAAAACCTTTAACTAAAATTAAGTCCCCCATTTCCAATTGCTCAGGAGAAGGGAAATTCAATTTAATTGCAATCGATATGTTGGTTTTTTGGTACGAGTATGTCTGTTTGTTTGTCTGTTTGTATTAAACGTACACTCTAATTGGAAAGTACTTGAATCCGTAATGGGGCAGCGATAGGTGGCAGCAATAGTCTTCAATGCTTACAGGGTCGATTACAGGATTCGAGTGGGAAACTCGAAAGGTACTGATCCCTGAAGCAGATCGAAACCACTTTGATACTCTTCGGTTTGTGTTTCCTATTCAAAGGTGCATCCGCGGAGTGTTATAGTGCCTCAAATACTCGTTTAATTTTCATGGAACGAAAAGAGTAATTCATTTTATTTTTAAATAATTAATCCGTTTCGTTATTTTCAACAGCTTTAGCAATCAGTTGATTGAATGTCGATGTATTGAGATCTATTCGAAGGTTTGCACTTTAAAGGGTACACACCACTGAGGAAAGGATTTAAATCGAAAGGACAGTAAGCCTGTTGCTATTGTTTAGATGGTTTATAGTTTAGAGATGACTTTAAAAGCATTTTGGGCGGAGCAGCATGCCAATATAATCTCTCAAATTATAGCTCGTTGTGATTGACAATCATGAAGAAGGAATTATCATGAACATTAGGGGTGCTTTCGACAATGCAGCTTTTGACGGCATGTGTAATTCACACAAAAGGGTTGGCGGCCTGGCGTCGTTCTGTGCATGCTGATCGATTCACTGCTAAGCGCGATCAGTAGTTTGACGTCCATACACAAGCATACATGGATGCTGTACTGTCTGTTGGTTCGTGGGCCCCCGCCCAATTATCAAGGCCTCGCCCTTTAATAACGTTGTCTAATAATGAACGGGGGCAGAGCAAAATACTGGTCTTATCGTAAACCTCTTCAGATGACGCTACCGAAGGTTGCTACGATTTGATCAGTCACAAGTTGCCGGTCATAGGTCTTGTTGGCGGCTGGACCACCGGTAGTCCCTACCAGGATTTAAATCACGGTACCATGGGAGTCAGGACCCCCCCGGATCTCGGTCCGGGCCTGACTTGTTAGAGGTAGGCCCCCTTGTGGGAGCGTCATGGTGGCTGTGGTTTAAACCCAAAATCGCGGGAAGGGTCTTCCTATGGTTTTCCTTTGGTTTTCCTTGGTTTTCCTTGATTGACTCAATGTGGAGTTGCAATAAGTGCTGGGTGCTGCGACCCTAAGAGCAGTAAGAGGTTTTAGGTCGGCCTCGACTCATACCAAGGGTGGAACTTGTGCCGGCAACACAGTTCTAAATTGGTATCTGAAACAGTGAAAATCATTGGTGAGCGTTGGAAAGGCGTATCCTTGCTCCCATGGATGTATGGGCATCCCGTAAGTTTAAGCTCACACGGCAGGTACTTACGTTAAAAAACATGAGACATCTGTCTGTTGGTTCGTGTCTAGCGGCTATCTGCTCTAAAGCGCAGTAGCCCTAGATGTGATCGACGATTGATGCACTAGAAAAAGTTTTTCAGTCAACTATCCCAAAACTTAGGTTCCTCTTTTTACAAAAAGGAGCAAGCTGACTGATCTGACTCATCTACTGCTCTCTAAAGAAGCTAAGTATTTGGGTGGCATCCTGGATAACAAACATCTATGGCCTCTAAGGCGCTCCTCTAAGTGCAAGGGAGCTGTCGGGCTGTCACGGAGAAGGGTTCTTTAAATCGACACTATCTACGATACAGCCAATTATATCCTATGTGTCGGTTGTCTGGTGGAATTAGCACTCACTAAAATACGTCATTACTGCTCCAAAGAACAGTCTATCTCGGCTGCATGTGGACTTTTCCTAGGACTCCTGCTGGTCTCCCCTTTGATATTCATATGATGGGTTGCACTCCTAAAGCTGTTTTCCATTTAAAAACAAGTGGTCTTTGGTACAACATGCATTGGACCTTTGATGACCTTGCGCGCTCGCTGTCTTTGAACCCTAGTCTTATGGACATGCCGTCTGATGCAATGGCACTAGAATTCTTTCTGCAGAAAAAACACGAAATCGACTTTCACTGTGCCCAAGAAGGTTTTTTTCGGCCAGAATTTGTGCCAGTAAGGGAATGTGGCTTGGTTTTTCACGGATAGCTCCAAAACCGATATAGGCAGTGGCGCCGGTGGCTTTCAGGAGAACGACAACGTTAGATTTCATTCCTCGTTAGAAAAACTTGCGTCTGTCCTAAAAGGGGAGATATGAGCAATCATGATGGTAACGAACTATATATACGAAGCATTTGAGGAGCTTTGCTGAACTTTCTTACGACTTCCAAGCTAATTCGAGAATGCAAGACATCACTGTACGCAGTTGGAAGGGTAAATTCACTGAGTCTTGTCTGGGATCACGGGATCCCTTGCTAGGCAAGGCTCAGAGGAGAGTTTTTCAGGATCCTAACCTACGTTAAGTCTACTCGCGTCTTCAGTTAGGGCTCCCATTGACAGCTCGGTTTTACATGAACACAACTGCAGATGACATAACTCTTCAGGTTGCAGGCAGACCAAAGGAATGCTTCTCGATTTCTCTAAAAGATCCGCTGCTGTCCTGGTGTCTCTAAGTGGGAAAGACTTTGGGCCGCTTAATGATGTCGTGATGAGGCATCACTCTTTTACTAAGCACTTCAGATGATGACACTGCTTAGCAATGCCTCTCTGAATGTCCAGTCTACGATGGCATCAGGCTGCATAATAGTGCTATCATGCTGAGCACTGGTAGTGTAGGCACTTTATTACTGAAACACTTACTCATCTTTCTATGGAAGACTGAGAAATGTTAGTAAAAGTAACATACAAGGAGTACAATGGACAATTTCCTTGTGCAAGTGCGCTATTCCAATAGAGATAAACGAGATACTAAGGAGACTTTATATAAGAAGGCTTTGTACGGGAAGATATAGCAGGGAATAATATGTACCATTCAGCGACATCTGGTCAAGGAAAGATGTGGATGTGATTACCACTAACTTTAGCAAGGCCTTTAATAAAGCCGCACATAGTTGGGCTGATTTCTCTTTTCAAATCCTACTTGGAAGAACGCTATTAGCTAGTCCATCTTCCTTCTCGTTTGCCTGAACACCACTTCAGGTGTTCCACAAGGCAGTCACTTTGGTCCATTAATTTCCATTTTGACTATTTATGGTGTTGTAATTGTTAAAAAGAACTCACACATGTCTGTCTATGGCGATGATATGAAAATTTATAGACAAATTTTCGGATTTGCAACCTCTACAAGACGATCTCAATATGGTGCAGCAAAAACTTCCTTGAGCTCAACATAAATAAGTGTCAAGTCATTTCTCAGACCAAACTTACAATATATCAACCCAAGCTGTAGTTTCGGCCACTTGGGCCTTATCTGTGATACTGAGCGCACCTAGATTGATTCCAGAAATAGCAGAGCTAACTCCGCGAGTTCACTCTCTCCAAAGTATTCTCTGACCCTTACGCCACAAAATCCCTCTACATTACCTTTATTAAGACTCTTCTCGATATGTGCCTTTACTATGAAAACCATATTCTACGAATCATAGTTGTACAATGCAGCTGCTTCCTACGATTCGCTCTGTGCTGGCTCCCATGGATTGACCACTACATTCCTCCGCACTATGATGACCGATGATGGGTCTACTATCTCTGGAATCTCTGGAAAAAACGTCGCGAATCCGCCGATATTCTCTTTATATACCAACTCTTAACCGGCACCATCGATCAAATTGATTTTATACCAACCCCCGCTACTACATATATAGACCCTCATATTCGGCTCCTATTTTTCGTCCAAATAACCACCAAACGGCAAATGGTTTTAACGAACCACTGTCTCGTATGCTACGTGGAGCTTATAGAACTTCCAATGTGTTAGACCCCTATTGCAGCAAAAGTACCTCAATGCGAATCGTTCAGCAACATCGACCTGGCCAGAACGCATTTATCGCCTGAGATGTCTATAATATGTAAAGCGAATGAACTCGTCTAAATAGTTGTTGAATCCTACCAGAAGGGACAACGCAGTATAGAAGGACCTCGCTTAAGGTGGAACGGATTATTTTAATACTTGACTATTTCAATCGCCCATTCAACTTACAATCAAATCAAAATTATTTGCATTGTGCTCGTACTCATTTTCTTATTCTTGCGCTCTTCATGTATACAATATTATTACAGTTTTCAAATAAAAACTAATATATTAGTTGTTAATTGCAATTAAAATTGCTTTTCTCTTCAACTTTAATTGTTAGTCATCCTCAATCGCACAACTAATTTAATTGCAGGAATTATTCATCTTTTATTGTTGGCGATTAGTTGTTAGTGCAATTAAAATCGATTAATTATTTTGGTTATTACAATTGATTAAATTAATTTGTTGCACAATCTACTCAGTTTCTACCATTTTTTGTTAATCTAAGTACGATATCCTTTCGTATCTCCACCTATTACTATAATTAGCTGTGCTTTCAATCATTGTTTGTAAAGTTCAAAAGGAGATGCACGTTCGCAAAACTACTCAGAACTGTTCTAATTAGGTCAATTTAACCCGGCCAAATTCCGTAAATCATACACCAGTCAGATTACTAAGTCCTACCACTTCAATTCAACTGTAATGCCATCACAATCATTTGAAACATTCCATCACTTGCAACTCCCTTACGGACTATCAATTTACTCAAAATCCACCCATGACAAATCCAATCCAAGTCATCACTCACCCGACCGATGACAGTCATTAAAACGACGAACGCCACCAGAAAAAAGTTCCACATACGCCCTGTCGCTTGGTCGTAAATCCTTAAATCGATGAAATTCCCTTCCTGCAATATTGTTGCTCTATCACAAGTCGAAATTAATCATCATCATTATCCTCATCATCAATGGCCTTATTTATTGCGAACACTAACTAGGCGTTGAAATAGAGTCATTGGGAATCCATAGAACGGACTCCTGCCGACGAAACGCAATACGTCAATGTCCCCGTTTCTGCTCAATCGTAGTCGGTTTGCATCCATTCGAATGCGCGCGTATAAAATATCAACTAATCACCATTCGGTTTCCGTGCAAATCTAATTAAAAGTTCAAGTTCTAAACAGTCGCATGAAATCTACTAGATACAGATACTCGTCAGTAGTTTATATTGACTGAAGCGGTATTGAAATATCATAGAAAATGGAGAAGTGGGAGTATGTTAAAACCCCATGAACACGTATACAGTAGCCGGGATCCGGGTAGAAAACGATGATAAATCGGTTTTACCATCAACTTGACGTTAGAAATTGTTAAAAATCTGATGCGCGACTCCTTTCTATTTGTCCTGATAAATGGAGTGATAACAGATGACGGAGTATAGAAAAAACGGCAACAGCTTTGCTCAACGTAGGGGAGTATTGTGTTGTAGAAGTCGGTTTTGGAAATCGATTTTGAAAACTCACGTCCTCAGTTCTGATTGGCAAAATCTGAGTTCTATGTGAGCAAATACAAAGGCGAGAGTTCAATTTTATTACAAAAAAAAAAATTAAAATTGATTTTCAATATTAGAGACCTTTCAGGGTTATTCCATTCCACCAACTATTGCTTTCCATTAATAAATTATGCCTTGGGGTGATATTATCGGTGATTTTCATGTCTTTCGAAATTGTTTAATTGAGAGGACGGACATTATTGTTTTAGGATTTCAGAAAATTGGGTATCTTCTGATGGCAGTGCCCATAGAATAGAACAGAATGATGGACACACAAAGGAGTTATGATATGGTCAGTGGGTCAAAATGGCTCTTTTATGGACTAGGACAATAAGTTTTACAACATCGAAGCGATATTGGTAATCACTAGATCTGCAGACACATTATATTCAGTAAAGGAATACGAGAGTGGATTACCACGAAAAGTACACTCACGGCACATGCACAATGCAGATAAGGCATAGGTGGTACGTGAGCTTTTTTGACTTCTAGAAAATTGCAAGTTGACAGAAACAACAACCTTTGTATATACGTGTGAATCAGACCAGGCACAGTCGAGCAATTAGAAGAGATCCTAAACCAAATCACTGCAAATCTGTCCGCTATGGGTTAGTCTGGAAAAAGAAGGATTAATAACAACCAATATGCATCCTTTCTACTACTGAGTACAAAGGAAAATTCACGAGACATAGACTCTATGAACTTCTGGGTAATATTTGCAGGCAAGGCCCCAAGCATGTCGACGTATTGCAGCCCTCAGGGGAAACTTTCATTGAAATCAGTAAAAGAAGAGATCTTTGGACGTGTAATCAGGAAGCAAGGTCTACTAACTGCCTAAGCCTACTCAATCTAACAACTTCTCAAGGGATACAAATGATAAGGGCACCTGGTGGTTCCGGATCAACTCACGATTAACCAGATTGATCACGTTGCAATTGATCTTGATGGCCAATCTTCCGAGAGTCCAAAAACGACTTGAAGTATAAACCCATAGCTATTTGGATATTCCAAACACTTCTGACAAATAGAAAGATCGTAACAGATCGCGTTTCAAATTTAGAGGATTACCGATAACAGTGTGAGCAAGCCATCGAAAATAGCGCCATGGATGAGGGGGATCCTGCGCGACCATCACAATTCTGACATTACCTTGTTACAGTTTTGTATGCGTCGTAGAAATAACATCTTCCGATGGGTGTTGGTTTGCTTAATAACAAGAAAGAGCCTGTGCAACAGAATATTGTTTACCTCTGCTAGTAAGTAATCCCTACTTCACACCTTTTCGTGACACAATCTGAGAATTTATTTCGAGGTAGCAAAGGTAAAGGGACAAATAAAACAACTTCGGACACGGATAACACTTGGGTTCCAGATCGAGAAGATCCTGATCTTCGTATATCCAGCACCTACTGTGACTCTAAAACTAAAATTCATTGTTCATCTCAAGAGCTTCCTGATATGGTCTTATTGGCTTCATTCGTTCTTCCGAACGTTGTTCCTGGAGTAGCACCATTGTATTTTCTTATTCTTCCTCTTCTCATGGATTTTCCTTTTTCTTTGGAGAAGCCGATGTTTAACCTTCTACCTTTGACGGTGAACGTACGAGCCGACCTCTATAGGCAAGTTGTTTTGCTTCTGAGTTTCTCTGAGTTCTCATCATACCGGAGGTTTCGAACGGGCGGTCGAGCGAAACTCACCCGATTAGTTGCGGTATATCTGATGGCTAAGAGGGGTCTACGTCACGCATCTTCAGCACTTAATGCAGGTTGAGATATACGTGATTGGTAGTTTGTTGTGATTGAGTTGCTTGTTGTTGCTACGAATACGTACCTCAGCTGCAACTAAACAGTGGTTCGTAAATCCATAATAGTGGAAGAGTTCATTACGTCGATTGCAACATGACCGATTTGGCTGACTGTTTTATGATCTAGAGTGATTAATTTGTGAGTATGACGTGAGGAAACCATGTGCAATCTACAGAGATATACCGTTCCGAATCACACTAAACGATTTAATCGTCACACTAATGGTAGGTTTTCTTGAGGAAATCTGGTGCCGAAAGCTTGAGATTTCTTGCTTTAGTCTTCAGCTTACAACGCATTCGCACTTGAATAAAGCCTGCTTCTGTTTCTATGTTTGCTTTAGAGTAGTCTAGGGATAGTTGTAGCCGGACAACGTGGCCAATTGAAGATCCGAACATCATTGTCTTACGAAATTCTGGGCAGTCTGGGAAAAATGATAAAATATTGTGCGCGAAGTGGTGTTGATACTGCGTTAGGTGATAGTTACAACGCGCAGAGCATGTATGTTGACGACAGTCTCCTTTTAGACACATTCGTTCTTAGTGCCTCTGCCCAGACTGAGGAGGCATACAAAAGGATTGATTTTGTTACTCTGGAAAGTAGAATTGTTCCAGGTCCACATATATTAGGACGTACTTGCCTGTACTTTCAGGGTTTTTCACATACATAGCCCAAGTCCTTTTTGTACTGCAGTTTGTCGTCCAACATGACTCCCAGGTACTTAATCATTTCCTTAGACATGATGGTTTGATTGCTGATCTGAAAATTGACGAATTCAATGGTTTTCCGACCTGTTATGAGTACTACTTCGGTTTTATGATCGGCCAGCTCCGGCGGAGGTAAACCAATCTTTTATCAGAGCGATTGCTTCACTTGTGGCGAATTCCACTTCATGAATATGTTTCAGTTGTAAGACTCCGTCATACATTATGTGCCATGACAGTGGCCGTAGAACCAGTCCCTGTGGGACCATCGCAGTGACTTTGTAGTATATTGTTTCGGATTGTACCCAAGCTTCCTAGTTCGTCACTATCCTCAGCAAATAGTACGGTGGGTCCAACCTAGCAAGTGCGCTTCTAATGGATAATCAGCTCGCAGAGTTAAAAGTGCTATTAACTTCCAGCGTAAATATCGCTCAATACTCTTTTGTATCGTAGAGCCATCTTTCTCTCTCGATGGCACCCTTTGCGATATCGACTACCACTCCGTTGAAGAGATTGGTTGTCTGAGAAGGCTCCTTTCTCATCTGCTACTGCTAGCAGTGTATTATAGATTATCCTCTCGAGAATCTTTCTCATGGGGTCCAAAAGTCATATTGGGCGATAGGGAAATGGCTTGTCAGGAGGCTTTTTTATTTTTAGCAGCCGAACTAAATGCTGTGTTTTACGCAGACACTTTTGCACTTTTGCTATGTTGCTTTTTGACAGCCGCCTTCATTTCTTCATTCAGGATGTCGTCGCCTATCTTGCCGCATGCCAACTTCTCCAGGGTGATTACGAGTAGTAGGATTTCTTCTGGATTGAGTTCTGTTATGATGTTGCACATGGTGGCTGTTTGTGTGCGGAAAGTTGCTCTATTAGTGATCTCAGCATTTTCGAGCATGTTATCGCAGGGCTAGTACAGCATTTTAGTTTCGGAATTACCATTATATACGCTGAATCCCATGGATTTATGTCGGCTTTTTGACAGAGACTTTTGAGGCATGTGGTTTTGCTTTCTTTGATAGCTCCAGTTAGGTTGCGTCTCGCCAGTCTAAAAGTGTTCAGACGTTGTTGGAAATCTGTTCTCATTTTTGTGCGCTGAATTTTGCACCGAGCCTGTAAGCATTTCGCCCGGTGCGACCTTCCTGCTATTTCCTCTTCTAGGCATTGATGCGTCGCACTATGAAAATATCCCCCCAACTGACGCACCACTTGATGGTGCCTAAAATAGAGTTGCTCGCAAAGGTGATATCGACGCTCCCGTTTTCCGATAAGTGTTAGCCCTAATCACATTAACAACACCTGTTGTTAGAGGCGCGAATGTTTGCAGTAGGGTTTGTCCTCTGATATCAGTGAGTTGGTTCCTATAGCCACTGGGGAACTGTGGAGCGCATCTACAGTCAGGTATTCTAGCATAAATTCAATATTGTTGCTCAAATGATGCCTTTTGTTTGTTCGCTTGCTTCTTGGGAGCTATAGCGTGCTTCTATTTGTTTTGCCTTTTCACCGTCCCAGATATTGCTTCGGTCGGGATACTTATAGGGCTCGCTGAAAATAATAATGTCCGCCATTTCGTCCCTTGCCGTTTGTACAAGGATGTTCTGAGCTATTCTGCAGTGGTTCAGGTTTATTTGTATTATCTTCTTGATCTTTTGTTGGTAATAGCTCTCCGGAAGACTGGATATATGTTGCTGAATATAGCTTGGAGCAATCTTCTGTGCTTCTGCGTTGTATACCACGAATCAAGGAATTTAAGGCATTTTTTTAGCAACGTTAGCCGATTTGAATTTTTCCTTCTCTAAATAGCAACTTCGCGTGTTCTGCGGGAAGGCCAATAGTTGTTGTTAGTGTTCCGCCGTACACTTTTCTCAGTAATAGCACGTCTGGAGGTGACATACTTTTAGTTCTGCATAGCCTTTTTATAGCTTCACAGATGTCCTCCTTTGTGGTAACTTCATCGACATCCTCGTTCTCCTTTTTATGTTCTTCTGATTCTAGATAAAGTCTCTCCAATTGCCTCCAACTTCGCGTCTGCTTTTATGCTACCGCGTCTCAGCATAGGTTAGCCCTTTGCCTCTATGAAAGTCAAAGTGGCTTAGAGGTTCCCTGCTGCTGTGCTAACGTAGATTTTGGAGCGGCCAGACTTTTCTCCTTACCCTTCTGAAGGGTTTATGACTGTCCCCTGCACCCTCGAATTCTTCTGAAAGGGGTTAACTCATTGTTGTTCGGTTCGAACTCAATCGATGCCCGGATATGTACAATAGTAACTTTGGGGAAGATGAGAGCTACTTTCGACCCATTCGGAATCAATTCGTCACCTGTCCCATTAAACTCAGCTTAAAATATGTTGAAATACCGCGTATCTATCATATTGACTGTTGATGCCACCAAACAAACAAGCAAATGTATCCTCTGTATACGGTTCGGTTATTTCTGACAATATAGTATTTCTACAATATTTTCTCCTGCTCATCACTATTCCCATAAGTTTGGCAAGCCAGCCCAGTTGGAAAATACCAGTACCCAGTACCTACCATGGCGAGGTAAAGTAACCACAACTGACGTGTAATTATAGTTGCAGTAGTTACACCGCTCCGTACCTACCCCAAATGCGCAACCGAATATTGTTTTCCATATTTTGTTTGTAATGTATGAACCTGTGTCCTTAATAAATAGTACTTTTTGGTGTCGAAATAAATCATAATTCATATCCGTCTATCCTTCGGAGCATGTTGCTTCTATCCACTGAAGTATTCCCACATTACAATTGGTGCATTGTACTACCAAACAGACACGTTTCATCGATGTAGTCTTCATATTTGGAAAAGAAAAATGATTAGCAACTCTGTTGAGCAAAACCTTAGACGATCAGCACTCACCCTGTCAGGTTTGAACAAAAATAAAAAGGATAACACAAGAGAAAATATTTTGCCGCATCACTTTCCTTTCTATTTTATTTAGCATGTGCAAGTGTTTGTTTAAGTGACTGATTCATAAGGTCCTGAAAAGCACTGGGTGAGCAACTAAGTCAGTGGCTATCGTTATTACTCTCGCAAATAGCCCCTGAAATATTTTTTAACTAATGAAACGATTGAAACAAAGACTCTACTGCTGTTTGACAATCACTGCATGTTTCTTTCATTCAGCCGATCTTTCAAAATGTTTTTCGAATAGGAAATCAGCTGTATGAGGGTTTTCTCTACCATGGCGGGCTCGTGTTATAGACGAATATCTCTTCTCTGGATATACTTAACATGGGCTCCAATCTTAAAGCCATCTTCCATTAAAATAAAATGGGTCTTTGATACAGCGCTCACTGTAGTTTTGATGTGCTTGCGCGTCGACTGTCCTTTGACTCTGATGTTATGGACATGCTGTACGATACAATGACAGCAGAACTCCTGTTGCTATGAAAGAAAATATGAAATCAATTTTCCGAGAACCAGAGTCAGGAATGTACTTGGATCTTCACGGATGTTTCCAAAGGCGATCTAAAGTGGATCTGGATCTGGTGGATGACAACATTAGATTGTACTACTCGTTAAGAAGGATTGCGTCTGTTTAAGAGGTATACGCACTCCTGGTGCAAATACATATATTGAAAAGAATTGGTGGAGTATGCAAAGCATCTGCATCTGTAGCGGTGCCTACTCATCCTTCTGAGAAATTTGAGTAAAAGGATCATACAATGGACTAATTCATTGCATGGGTTCTTCGTGCCGACAGAACCAAAAAATAAATGCATCAATGCACGGCGTTACAACTGGCCGAAGTAGAAGTAGATATCCAAGAACATTGTGCTCAAAAGACAAATGCTTTCTCTGTGAATTCCATTGAGAGTCAGGTGGCTATTGAAATTCTGAAAGCAGTAAAGGTAAGTTCAGAGTTGATTGTACAAAGTCGCGAATCTCTAAAAGAATTGCTAATAGTTTCACATTATCTCTGACTAGTTGCCGAAATACTCAAGGCAGTTGCAGATCAGATGCTTAAAATATTCGGTTATAATGTATTCAACTACCAAATGAGCTCTCTAAAGCCTGGCACTGGTAAAGAGGCGACATGGTTGAGTGTTCTTCCATTATTCATATCCTTGCAGTTGCAACAGAATGTTTTAAGAACAATGTTATCCTTAGTTGAGTAATTTCTAATTTCTACAGCTCAATGACCCATTTTATTCAACAGATGTCCACTACAAGTTTAGGTGCGCAGGGAATTTTTGTGTTTTGTTGAATAAGGGTATTTTCTTGTAGATGCGAGACAAATATTGAACTTGCTCTCAACCTACTTGGATATGTAATTGGGTTGTTCCTTAAGTCAGTTTTATGCCGTCTTTTTATTTTGGAGCTCGTTTTTTATTTCTTTGACGTTCTGGGCTCTGAAGCCGCCTTGGAACTCCATTATTCCTTTAGACGTTGACTTACTTTTAATTGTACCCAATTTGTGTCTATTCGTCCCTATTCAAATGTGATACGGAGATGATGCGTATATTGCCAAACCATAGTAAAATGAACAAACTTCTAATAATAGACCATGGACACAACGTAGATCTAATCATAGTGAAAGTGAATCATAGAAAAGTGGGATATAGGCTGGTATATACAATGCAGATCACGTCTCAATGGCGCGCCCTTTAAATGTTGAGGGTGTCTATTCTATTTGAAACCTTTTGGAAATATTTTACTGTGACTATAGTTATTCAATGATATTACTACGGAGCAGCGAAAGGGTTACAAGTTCATTTAAACCCCAGTATTCACAGTCAATGCATCAATGCATCAATGCTACCAGTCTTCTTTCTATGTACAATACAAGCGTGGAAAACTTATATGGTTGCCGCAATCTTACTGCCGAATCTGCCTGTAATTGCATACCCAGCGATAGATTTTTAGTTTAGAAGTTTGGCAATGTTTTGCTAAGTAACAATAGGTAGGCTCTTTCCCAAATCATTGTGCATTGAAAAAGGAAAAAGGTAGTTAAAACAGGGAACAACTGACCACTCACTCGCCAATAGGGATCGGTGAGCTAATATGTTTGTAAATTTTTCTTCAACATCCCGAGAACCTTCATTGTAGTTGGAAACAACCAATCTGATATCTTGTTTCGGAAGACAATGCCTATTACAAGACAGAGGATGCTGAAATTCCTTCATCCTATCCTCTTATTCCTTGTATCCTATTGTATTTGGTGGTTAATGAATCGAATTCCACACTCGAATGAGCTAAGTGGAAGTGCTTTTTTAAAGGAGACACGAATGAAATTAACGTTGATTTCCGTTGTCAGGCAGCTCATGCTTCATAGAGCAACTCCTACATATAAGCAACTCAGGGCTGTAAAGATTTTAGGGATATTTTAGGAATAGTATACCAGTACTTCCATCGAAGAAGTCAAACAAATGGCTTTTGAGCTATCTAGAAGGGATGATGCCCTGACTTTAACATACTTAAAGGTACTTTGATTTATCCAAATCACAGCGCGATCGGAGCAAGGTAGTTTTAAGTATCGACTGGAAACCTTTGGAATGGAGCTATAATCTCTAATTATTCTAGGTAAATTTGCGGATATCCCAAACTTCACTAAACCGATATAGAACTGCGAGGAAATTCAACGGGGATCGGGTGCAATCGTGAAAATTGTGACATCCTTTGTTGACCAGGTATCGTTTGACCTTTCTCATTGTTTCTTTCACCTCGATGAAATGAAAATGGCAATATGCAAACTGAAATTAAAAAAGGCCAACAGTGCTGACTGTGTACAAACTGAACTCTTCAGTGGAGCCGGGTATAGCTTGGTAAGCTTGATGAAACTTAAGGTCGCACTCTAAAATACAGCAATGAGCAAGTGAAGAAGGCTACCAATTAATCGAACTAGTTAACATGACTTTTTAGTCAATTCCAAGGCCCTGTTGTTCACTAGCTGCTTTCAATTGCATACAACAAGTTGTCTGAGGCCAGTTTCCACTTGTGCGCGCCACTTGGGGAACATATTCCTCTGTTTTTGATGGATTTGAAGACTTTCCGAGCTAAAGCAATGGTGTCAATCCGCTCCATATACCTAGGGCTTAGATAGTCCATGAATTCTGACTCTTTAAGTTTAATCCATGTCGCTCGTATACTCGTAGTTCTTGGTTTAATCTGTCCCTCTATTACCGGCCAATGCAGATAGGATTCTCTCAAAAAAAGTGTCATTTCATTCTAGTTTGATCCAAGCTTCAACAACATAGATGAAGACTGGCACGATCAATGCTTTGTAGAGTAATCACTCTTAAAATGATTTATATTAACTGCAAAGCCAAGACAAAGCCCTTGACTACCTCGAAGTAATAACTGCCTATTGTCACGTCGATATCTTCATCGTTTCTGTTTCAGTACTTGCAATCCCTCAAACATCTAGCTGGATTCTGTCTATAATGACTATGTCATCTGTATAGGCAAGTATCGGGTGACTATCGGGTTATGTTTCAGCAGGTGTCGAAGCTATCAATGACGTCCAGCTGTCAAAATATTCAGTAAGATTTGCCATTCCACCGTGCATCGTTTTACACTTGCCGAACGTGCGGAAATTATTGAAAAATATTGTCGAAATTCGGGCTCAGTTGTAAATACGCAACGTGAATTTCTTCGTGAGGTCGGTCGTCATCATGGTGGAAAAGTTTGACCACGAGTACACTCTTCTGGATCTTAAGCCACCAACCAGACAGAGATTGGTGCGAAATGAAGAAGTCGCCGTAGCGGCCAGTATCGAAGAAGACCCAGAAGTGTCGATTCGACGCAGATCAGCTGAATGGCAATGCCCGCCAGAGAGTCAACCCTGCTTATTTTCCAGCTGGATTTGGGCCTACAACCGTATAAAATTGTGCTGACGCAAGAATTGAAGCCAGACGACCATAGACAAGGCCGTGAGTTCACTAATTGGGTGCTGGAAATGTTGACCGGAGATCCGGATTTTGGCCAAAAAGTCATCTTCCCGGACGAGGCCCATTTTTGACTCAGCGGCTATGTCTACGAGCAAAATTGTCATTATTGGAGTGAAGACAATCCACAAGTCTTCGGCCAAGCATTAATGCATCTACTAAGATTGACTGTTTGGTGCGGTTAATGGCATGGCGGCATCATCGGACCTTATTTTTTTTCGAAATGAGGAAGGAGACACTGTTACCGTCAATAGTCACAGATATAGAGCGACGTAAACCAACTTTTTGTGCTTAAAGCTCGACAACATCGATATATTCGATCTGTGGTTCCAACAAGACGGCGCCACATGCTATACAAACGACGCAACGCTCAAAGTTATGAAGGAGAAATTTGGCGACTGGGTCATCTCATAGCGATTCTGTCTTTGCGCTTTGCCCGCGCTGTGAACGCTCACCTTAAGGGTACACAAACCCCTTGAGTGCGCGCTCATTATAAAAAAAAAAAAAACTAGCGAGCGTTCATCAATTGTCCGCCACTATCATGCTATTTGACACCACTTGATTATTTTCTCTGGGGCTACGTCAAGTTCTTAGTCTATGGTAACAAGCCAACTACTTTGGACGAACTCGAGGCCAACATTCGACACGCTATTGCCAGAATAACGCCGCACATATTGCAGCGAGTCATCAAAACTTGTATCGCCTGCTTGATGAACTGCCAGCGAAGCCGAGGTGGCAATTTGAATGGTGTGCGTTTTATTTAAATTTTTTTTCTTATCGTCCTTATCTTGTTATCCCTTATTTAAATCGATTTTTGGAATATTATGCCTCAACTACAATGTTGAAGAATTCGGAAGTTTTGTTTGACATCAAACGTCTCTGCAAAATCATCACCATTCCTCCCAGAGCAGCGAGCTTATCTCACCCTGCAGAGCCAGAAAAGTTTGGCTGAGATACTAAAATCGGACATGGCTTCGTATAATTCCTAATATATGGTTCAAATGACGACCTTAAGATCGACAAAAAGGTGATGACTGTCGATTTCGAAATTGGGGGACTTCTAGTTACGAGACCACAATGCTAACGCATAACTGACATAACTGGCATAACTCTACCGCCTTGAACCGGCAGCATTATTGGACTTAAGTTTGGGTATGGTTACCTTACTGGAACTGTTTCCCATCATTTGAAAAATGGTTCTGGCATAGCACATGCTGTGAATCTATCATTGGATTCCCTTGTTCGTTCCTAGAGGCTTCCGTTCGTACTTTATTGAACTGGTATGTTCTTTTTGCCTTCAGACGTCTTAGATACTACGAGTATAATATCTCCCAGTTTCTTCAATCTCGTACTTCTCATGGTCTTTTTGCTTCTTGTTGAGAAGAAAGTGCTCGATTTTGCTCTTTTACTCATGGAGCTGACCAGCAACTATAGGACGCCTCTACAGTGCTTTCTGTTTCTATTCATGCGTCATCTAGCATTCACCGTCATATCATGGATTTCACAGTGGTTGTCTAGTGAAATCTAGATTAGCAAAGGCGGTATCCCTGGTGACTTGGTAGCTGTTTTGATAGTGGGTTTCGGGGCAAGGCGAGGGCTTCTTGATCGGCGATTTCAGTTATCCGATGACAACCTTGCTAACGACAGTTTTTTTATATAAGAATTTTTAATATAAGAATTTTATTAAAATTTAGTTTTTAATATAAGAATTCGTACGGTAGTCACAAAAAGTAGTAGTGAGAGTTTGGGTCGAACCCAATATTGCAGATTGATCAACTGACTGCCGTATCTAGGTATCAATGTCGAGAAGAGGGAACCATGTTTCTGCTACGATGACACTTCGCCCTGAAGCGAAGTCGATAAGCCCGAGTCCGTAGTAGAAGGTGATGTCGTGGAGGCTAGATTGACTGAATTTTCTAGTAAAAGTGTGCCATTTTCTTAGTATGGCATTGAATATGCTCGTATGTCTTATCTAGGAGCTCATAAACAGTCGTTGGTGCCATCATCTGATGATTGATGTAGATGAATCGATGCATCATGTGTTGCAGTTTTCCATCTTTGACAACCACATACTCTTGCATGGATTAATGTTAACCACAGAGGACATAGCTCCCGCCCCAACAAGCACACATCAAAATGATTTTTTTACTTCTTAAAAGGTTTTCTCGGTTTTTATAATTAAATCTCTCCCTTCTCTTCTCTAATAAAATGACAACAAAACCCACTCGCAAGGGTGTGCTATACCCCAAAAGGATTACTATTCCACTCAAACCCCAAAAGGATTACTACCTGTCAATCAATATGTCGAAACATTTGTGCAAAGATTGCATTTGCCCGGCCCTACGCCTCCCACATAAACCAGTTGCCAACACATCCTTTGGGACAAATATTTTTCACCCAGATAGAGAGTTTCCTTAGAATAAAGGGGATTACGGAAAGACCATATTTCCAGCTCACATAAATTAACCAAAGTAACTTAAAGGCAATGTCCTTACTTTTATTTATCTTCAGATTTACTAATTTTTTCATCGATTCCTATATTTTGTTGGATGATGCCCCATCATTTTCGTTTTGTTTTCATATCCTTCAAACTCTGAAACTTAATCCTTTCTAAATACAACAAGCAGGACCTAAAATATCGAAGAGAATAACTATACGTATATGGAATATTTTTCTCATTAAAATTCACATGAATTTGTGGAGAATTTTTAATAGAAATTTTCGACTAAGCCCTTAAATCCTTTACAGTGTTTCAATGTTTCAATAGGTAAGCATTTAGGGACACAGGATATTTGATTATTAATTAGATTTTTGTTAAGATATGAATGCTTCTTCGGCTAACAAATATATCCTGGAATTAAACCCTTTTCAAAAGAGAAGGTTTTTTGACGACGAAAATTGATTGAAAAGATTGCGGCCGAAAACCGGAATAAAAAACCAACGGTGTTGTGTTTTTTAAAAAAATTAATTAAAGGCAGTGTGCAGTTTTTGTCCGAGAGATTATTAGCCACTATTATTTTAACCAGAAAGAAAAAGTGATCGATGAGGTGTATGTCCAATAATTCAACAACTGCAGCTATTTTCCGGTGCCACTTCTTGCTCAACTAGAGCCTCGATCGGGGAGTGGAATCGATTCCAAGAAGCCATCAGGATATGTTGAGTTCGAACTGACCATCTCCACGAAATATTTGGTTTGATGAAAAATGCAGGCAAGCCTACGTATGAAAACAACTCGCCTACGGAACAATACTGCATAGAAAAATCAGAGTCCGTGAGCTCTACGAGCAAAACAGAAGAGAGAACATTGACTTCTCTAGTAGAGAAACGCACGAGCTAAGATATAGTGAGGTTCTACCTAGGAACAATATTCGGAAATTTTACCAAGAAGTAAAAACGTGTCAAAGCAACATGACGCGAACAAAGGCCTGTAGAGATGAATAAGGAAACATAGTAGTAGAGTCACAGAACGTCTTTTGCGTTCAACGATAACACCTGTCTGGAAGACTTAATTTCAAGGAATGCCCATACATCCATGGGAGCAAGGGTACGTCTTGCTATCGATAACCTACACTAATATTATAATACCAAAGCAGAACTTGTGTTGGAGGCACAAGTTCCACCCTTGGTATGGGTCGAGGCTGATCTAAAACCTCTTGCTGATCTTAGGGTCATAGCACCCAGTACTTATTTACTACTCTACACTGCTATTTGGGCTTAAACCAAAACAACCATGACGCTCCCACAAGGGTGCTTACCTCAACGAATCAGGCCCGCCCCGAGATAAGGTGGACTCCTGACTCCCATGGTACCGTGACTTAAGACCTGGTAGGCATTACGGGTGGCCCTGTGGCCAACAAAACCTATGACCGACCGCTTGTAACTGGCCGAATCGTAGCAACCTTCGGTGGCGTCATCTGAGAACTCTTACGATGAGACCAGTACATTGGTCTTTCCCTGCTTTTTATTAGACAACGTCATTGATGAGCCTTGATAATTGAGCGGGAGCCCAGTAGTAGAGTCACAGTCGGTACTCAAGATATGGTAAAGCCACTTCTGCAGACTAATAAACGGCGAGGACAACCCAAATTCCGTTGTCAGCTAAATTAGCCGTTCAACCTGGACGATGAAAGTCAAGAGATCAGTGGACTGCAGGATCCACTGGTCGACCTATTTAAGGCAGCGGGAGATGACTTGGTAGAGAGCACCAACTCATTTCTGAAATTTGATCTGCATAAAATGTGCCTGAAGAATCGAACCATAGCATCCTTAAAGGAAGTTTTAGACCGCGAACTGCAGTAGTTCTCGCAACAACATGATTCACCTGGAGGCTGGAGCAGCTCCTCTATTCCTGGATAGCCTCAAACCCCATCTCGGCTTTGTGATAAGATGAATCAAATTAGGATACCGAAGATAGTTCTAACTAAAGTACTGCTTTCGGAGGAAAATGCTTTCAACGCTGGGAAAACCTAACGTTGAAGTTCAGCTCCAACCTCTTAGTTACACCAGAAAAAATAGCTGAGCCTACTAAAGCATAAGTTTCACACGCTGCTCAAGAATTTGACGAATTCGTAAGTGAGATACAGTCGTCGTAATATGGGACACATTATAGAAAATTGAGCAACAATTTGCGGAATAACACATATTTCCTGGAGAGTTGCTCAACTTTTATGATTAGAACCATAGCTTATACGATACTACGACTGAGAACGGACTTACGCTAAGGCCAAAGCGTCACTGTATCTTGATAATGACGATAATGACAAAGAAACAGGGAAATCACCTGCGATAGACGCAGTAATGCATTATAGATGTGCGAACGTTAGCAATAGCTAATGAGACTTGGACCATGATATCCGTGGTTTGATAAAAAAGCAAGTGATCTTGGTAAATGAAGAGTTATCACTCCAGGAGCTATATATGAATAAGGAAGAGTCAAAGTAACTCCTAATAATATGGAATAATGACATTTTCACATTATTAAGCGGCGGAGACAACTCGAACTCGGCTGTAAGACAAAACTAACCATTTCCGGACACGCAACCACAATGAAGTAAGAATAGAAATATCTAAACAAAGCTATAACAGGGCTGCTGAATGGCCTGCCCATCGGGATACTTACTGCGGCACGTGATGACTTGGTAGAAAGCATTAGCAAACTTGTTTCCACGCTTTCCATCGAGGAAAGTATGTCTGACAAAGGGAACATTAGCATTATTTGCTCGATGCATAAAAGAGGAGACCCTGGAAGCTGAGCCACTTTATCACTGCTCGTAATTCACAATTCAAATTCACCTTTAGAACTGACTTCACCTCGGTGGGATGGTGTATTTACACTTCCTGCCATCTTTCGAGAACTTTCTGTACTAGTCAGCTTTCCATACGGCTTTGCATTTTGCCAGAATATGCGCTATCAGTTCCATTATTTCCCCATTGAATGATTATTTTGCTCTTCAAATATAGATGGCGTTGTTCACATTTAAAGGGTTATCGCAATATCTAAAGAGACTACTTAGACTGAATGGCGATAAAAAAAACCCTCAGTTCTCTGTTAAGATGGAAGAAATCTTACCTAGACCTTTAATGTCAAGGCTTAGATAAGGTGGTCCTCTGTGCTGTGATTTTTTAACATCATACTCTAGAAAATTGTGCGAAACTTACAAGCTTACTCCGGAGGCATAATATTTCGAAAGTCTGTGCAACTGTTTGCATACACTGATGACGTATCATTGATTAGAACATGTAGAGCAAATGAATGTTGATGCTCAGGCCCGAAGAATTTTCGAATCCTAGCGGAAGGACAACACATTTGTCGCATGCACAATTGAAAACAGACTCTAACCATGCTTGGGGCCAAAGATTGCGGTAACTGGAGTGGCCTTTCAAGAGTGAACTAAGTCGGACAAAAATAGCCACACCAATAATGTATGCCTGTGGTTAGACTACCAACTTTGCAAAAATGATCTGAAAAAAGTAGTAACTCTAGCACGTACGATATCAGTTGAAGCAGTGTATAGAATCTAAGGAGTTGATCTCTCATAACCTTTGAGCAGGCAATAAAAACTAGAAGAAGTGCAATCTCGAAGCACGGACAAACGAGGAAATATATTTAAACCGGTGGCACAGTAGGGAAAAAGCTCGGAATAGTCAATCGCTGAAATACTGAAATACTGAAATACTTCCCGCGCAATACTATTCGCTCTTCTATTGCCCACAAAGAGGGAACAGATAATTTTACGAAAGCCAAACTTAGGGAAGCGAATGAACCAGGCGAATGCAGATTGCATATCCTCCGAATTATGGATTACAATCAAAACTGATATCGAATGCCTAACCAGTGTAAGGAAAGCTTTCTTGTTACACTGTATAAAGGCAAAGACGACACGAAAAATTGGAACAATTACAGATCAGTAAAACTAAAGTCGCATTCTATGCTAATATATAAAAGACGGTCGTCAATGCATTATTACGAGCACTAAAGACCATGGCAGTGATGTGAGTAGCGGATCGACATACCTATGATGCCATGTATACAAAGATTACGAACTGAATATCGACTTCATTGATTTAGAAAAAACGTTCGATAGTTTCAGGAGATCTTATGTAAGGAGGGCAGTTGGCCGCTGAGGCATCCATGATGCAGGAGTATGTGGCAGTGGAGTTTAAAATCGAATTTCCAGTCACTCTCGATGGGTACTAATGTTGGCCAAATTATAGTTCATAATGTGATGTCGAGTAACGTATAGTGAAGACTGGTATTTCAGTAGCAAAACGAGTGCTGAAGCACTACCCTTATCTTCCCTCCACACTAGGTGTACGACTGAACAACATCCCAGGCTAGCAGAGAATGTCCACCTAGAAGTGTGTGATCCCAGGCCCACGCCTCACGAAAAGTCAACCTATGGCTAACTTTATCGCACAGCAGTCAACTTACGAATCTCTCCCTTTGAGTCCACTTTTGGATCCTTTACAGACTTCTAGTTACCTCACAAAGTCACTTAGCTTCTAGCCTGAAGACTGGACAGCCACCACTCAGAAACAAAAAGCAGAATCAAAATGTGATCTTGGAGAAGTAAAAGATAAAGAGAAAAGTGAAATTCAAAAAAATGAAGAAAACCAGCGGACTAGAGCATACGTTGGGCGCTATTGTATGTAAAAGCGTCTCTTAAAGTCGCCTTAAGCTTGACAAACGTGTTGAGCGCGTCGTCTGTTAAAGTAAAACTCTGTGTTTTCTAAAGACAGTCCGTCATAGGTGGGTATGGACCAACAAAGTTCGGAATAAATCGCCTATAACACCCCATCATCCCTTGCAACTGACGGAGTTGCTTAGAAGTTTTCGGCACTGGAAATTTCTCTATAGCCGACACCTTGTTTGGGTCTGTCTTAAGACTGCCATCGCCAACTATGTATTCCAGACACTGTAATTCGCGTAAGCGAATAAGCGATTCAAAATCTCTAGAACAAACATATTCTCATTCAACCGATGGGGAACCATTAACTGACACATATTCTGGGCTGCTTTACACAGTCCAAACGGCATTGAATTGGTAAAGTGGCCGCCCAGGGACTGTGAAAGCTGTCTTCTCCCTTGACTTAGCCTCCAGAGGAATCTGCCACAACGCATCTTTTACATCGATATCAGAGATATATCTGGTATCTTGGAGTCGGCTTAATAGGCCATCGATATGGGGAAGAGTATATTCATATATTCAGTCCACGGATAGCGTGTCCTTGTTTTCTCACCAAGGCTACTGATTACACTCCTTACACTCATTTGGACAGCGCAATGAATAACTGTTGAATTCTAAGTCAAAGTTGTAGTACATTAAGTATAAGGTACCCTTGCTTAAGTATCGTGCAAACCACTTCCTTCCTTATTCCCGAAGAAAACGCTAATAACTTGTACGCGCACCGCGGACCATACCCTGTCCAAACATTTCGCTTTTCGACCATAGAGCTGAATCTTGATTGATGTGTTCATAACAACCCAACTTCCAGATCGGTCATCAAACTCTGTCCCCAAAAGCTTAAAATAACAAAAAAGGCCAATGACTTTACCCGAAGATAAAAAGGAAAATTTCCCCTGTGGTCAATGTCCTTGTGCCGCCTTCGATGATATTCGAACTTGTCATTACACAATCGCACAAGTCTTTTCCTTATCCTCAGGAACACAACGCCCATACAATGCCATTTGCTACAAATTCAATATTGAATCCTACTTCGTTCAATAGGTAGTCAGTGAACGAGGGTCTAATTGTCTGGAAAGTGTGTTATTAATTCATATTCCATGCTCCAACCACTCACCACCTCGCCTGGCTAAGCGAGAACAAATCATCATCGAACAACGAAAAGCAAGCAACAAACTTACGAGTATAGCGCTTATCATATTTCTCTTCCTTCTTTCTTTCCTCCTCCTTCGTGTTTGTTTCGTCGTAATAACATTTTCTTTTCGGATGAACACATCTAAGCCGAGAAATAATTTCCTAACGAAGACCCAGAAGGTGGTCCATCTTTATCCCTTGAGATGGGCCAAAGCTAAATCCAATATCTACTCCAATCAAGGCATAAGCAACTACTTAGCTTAGGCAAAGTCGAAGGAGAACACTTCTCTACGCTGTTTTCTCTGTCAAAACAAGGACGATGAAGCGGAGAAAACCAAGAAAAAATATGGAGGAAGGCAAATAAAAATACCGGACTACAAACGATGGCATACGGTATAGTACCCAGGAATAAGTGTTTATGTAGATTTAACGTTTATTTACCAAATCCGTCCTTAGTAGCAATTGTGGCCATCCGTGCGACATAAGAAAGGTAATGAATGGCCGGGTATCCCTCACTTATTTAGCCTTAGAGATGTCTCCGAGGGTAGCCAAATAAATACCAAACTCGAAGGGTCGGCCGATTCCGACTGACTCTGGACTTCCCTTAAGGTACGCTTCCTTTAATAAAAGATGTCAATCAGGATTAGGTGGGAAATTTTGTAGTCAATTATTCCATGGATATCCCGAGATTTGTTTAACAGAAAATAAACGAATTCTCAACTCAAATTCATCAATAGCTTATGAATAAATATCCCCCCCATTTCGAAACTAAATACAACAGTCCCCAGAGTGTAGAAATTCTCAAAGAGAATTGTGTCTACATATAGACTCTTGCGGCCATCCGTGGCCCATATGCTGGCCACTATATCCGTATCTGATTACGACGGGATTTCAAATTCCAAATCACATTCTCAAAAGCCATTTAATACATAATACAGTTTTATTGTGTTTGTAACAAGGAATACCAATACGAATAAGGATAACAACAGGGAGAGAGAACTCTCATTCGACTAGAAAAATTCTAAGTATCCACTTTGTGGTAGGATGTGGGAAAGAACTTTAACAAGTATGTACCATCCGTATTTGCTTGCTGGTTTTTTATCCTTTATCCTTATAAAACGAGAGAATAGAAAGTGCCAAAGGGAATTTGAGTGTGGTAACGTTTGTTTAACTTTTAGTACGATGGTAAATGGTAAATGAGGTGCAATGAAAGTTCAGAGATGGAGGAGACCTTTTCGAGAGATGTGGGTCAAAAGAATGTGTTATAAAGGTTGCCTTTGACGTCGACAATTGCCCGTTAATTGTCCAATCAATATTCAAATGAAGCGATGTTTATAGAAGGGGTAATCCTTTGGAATGATAATGCGACAAAACATTGCTCACATGGCATTGCAGACATGTTATTATCGTTAGTCGTTGATGCGTATGGTTCCATTGGGTTCGATTGTAGGGATGCCTATTGAAATCGATCGATGATGGTAGCCTTTCAAGGAGAAGGATACATGATTTTGTGTTTCTTTTTTGATTGCCTTATACAGGTACTAGCTACATTCTGGCGATCTCAATTAGTTCTATTAAAACCAGCATTGCTGGTTAGTGAAAGGGAATCAAATCAGAGTTTCGTTCTCGCTAATAGAAAATACTACTTGGCTTTCTTGTGGCGCAATCCTTGCGACCCGGCTGCCAATAAAATTAATTTTTGAATAACTATATTCGTATGAGTATCTTCACTTTGAAGAATTAAAAAGTCGTGTACAAGAATGGAGCTAACAGACAACGAAAAAAACTAAACCAGGGCAGGCAAGTTAGCGCGCAAGTGTTGCTTGAGAGGTAACTCCAGCATCTTCCATTTGGGAGAAGAATTAAAATATGAAATCTGCGCGCCGATTGACTGAAAGTGTTGACTGTTCTATAAGCTGAATTTCGGCAGTAGCGCAACAATCGTAGCGTAGTGCTTTCTTTACCCTCCTGGTGGTGGTCATCGGCAACAGTAAGAGTAAATCTTAATGCACCAGAACCATAATACACGGCCTGTGCCACGATTGGGCTCACAACCTAGCAGAGAAGATATAAATATGGCAAAACAGCTAATAGGCTTGGATAATGACGGAGCTAGTGTTGATGGCCCCAGATCTTCGCATCTGCAAGTGGAATATTCGAACGACTAGCTGAGATCATCGACTTTAATAAAGCAAACACAACAGCCATCCAATAAAGTGTGATAGGACTGAGCAGAATGTGATATCTAGTATGAAGACTGCTACTGAAAACCGGGGTAAAATGGGCAGCAGTCGCAGTGTTTATTCGGATGCGGGACTAACGATTCGCATGAATCTCATAAACACCCACGCCTTGACAGTGTACAGGAACAAGGACCTCCTCGCCAAAATCTAAACCTCAAATCTAAATACGACATGAAAATCATCTGGTGCTTCAGGTGTTCTCCGCCCTTCGCCTGCCATCTTGGATAAGCGGCCTAGTATCGAAATTATTCCATTAACCTTTCTATCACAAACACGTTTGTCGACAACCATAACAATAACGCCAATAAATCCGGTTCATACATCGCCAAACACAAAGCCAAGCCCAAGGCACGCACCATCCAATCCTAAAAGTCCATTAGGCACGTGATCGACTAAGCATGGAAGTTCTGGAAAACTAAAAGTAAAAAGTCTTCACTAGCTCTAGTTGCCTACAAGGCTCCTATTGCCATCACCAGGGCATTCTTCATCGTATATTTTTCCAGAAAAGGATAGCAAAGAAAGATCACAAAGTGCCTCTAATCTAAATTTAAAAACCCCTTCGAGTTCCAAGGTGAAATCTGCAGCACTAAAACTCAAAGCATTTCAGCTACCGCTTGCGGTTTTCAGGTGTTTTGTTGGCAATTCATACTAGTCCTGAACCTAAACCTATCAAAACCTCTCATTCGAGACTCTTGGAATACGTTTGTGCAAAAACTACAGTGTCCAAGTGCAATCTCTTCATAATATTCTTTTACACTCGCCCATTCAACCAATTCACGCTGTAGACGCTATTGACTCCATACAAGATATTGTAGACCCCGTAGATATGGATAGTTTCAACTTTCCTCATCTTCCATGGGTACGTTCTGATGACGAGACTTATTTTCTTGCTACGAGTATCAATCCCACTTCAGAAAAAGAAATCTTTTTCATCGATTGCCTCTCTGACTCCGTCGTTTTTCAACTAACAATTCAGGCAGGCCGATAATTGTGTTGTCACAGAGAGCAAACATCTTTTATCTAAACTCGACAGCTATCACCTACTGTTATACCTAACGTTCGCTTACAGTGAAGAAAATAAAATAAATCAGTCGCAGCATTCTCATCATTTAAATTTTCATAGCGCGGATTTCGGAATATTTCGGAATTTCGACAGCATCGAACCTTTCTACACCCACCCTGGTACCGGCCTACCCCTGACTTCTTCGCTTACGAGCAAGCCTATTTTTTTTCAGCTCTGTGAGTCACTCTATCACGATCACTTAATTTATCTCTAATCGTAAACGCTGTTTTCACTTAAAAAACACCAAACGAAAATCTGATAATTAAACACCTACCCTGAGATTCTCAAACGAATCCTCGAACAACCTCTCTAAATTCTTTAGTCAATCGTTTGCCACTTATGTTGGAGCACCTGATATCAGTTATTTTTCGTACATGAGTAGCTGTGCCCCAACTTCACTCCATGTAATCTAGAAAATAAACCTCTTCGGGTCCTGACGGGCTGTCAGCCATTGTGTTGATGCTTTGAAAACATCTTGTTCAGCTCTTTATGTCGGAAAATATTTTTCTTCATTTCGGAATAGATCGTACATAATTCCGCTGCATTAAAAATGTCCCACAAATTAAATCTCACCCATCGTCCCATCGCTAAGCTCTCTTGTATACCCAAACTATTTGAGAGCATTGTTTACGACACAAACCTATCGTCTCTCCTTATCAGCACGGTTTTCTAAAAGGAAGATCAACAATTACTAATTTAACAGAATTCGTTTCTATTATTCCCTTTGCATTGGAAAACGGGAACAAAGTCGATGTAATTGCTTCCGATTTTAGCAAAGCATTCACTAAAATTTCGCACGAAATAAGCCTTCTCCAGTTTGAAGTTCTCATATTCCAACCTGGACTCTTCATCTTGTGGATCAAATCTTGATTTACAAATCGTCAATATAATTCTTTCATTTCTAATCCCATTGTAGCTACATCTGGTGTACCTCAAGGAAGTCACCTCGGTCCTCTGAGATTTACATTGGCAATCAATGACATAGACTTCATTCTCAAAGTATCCCGAATTTCTATCTATGCAGATGATATGAAGACCTATAAGCACATCTCTATACCCTCTGACTCTCCAGCACTACAAAATGATCTGAATATCTTTTTAAACTGGTGCGAAAAAAATTGTTTGGAGCTTAATGCTAGCAAATGCCAAACCTTTAAGGTCCTATTTCATTGGCAATAAATTAATACCTCCTGTCACCTTATTATGCGATTTAGATAAAGAACCGGGTGCATATTGGTAATATCATTAACAAAACTAATTCTTCACTGGGATTCATCAAGCGATGGTCCAAGGAATTTCTCTAGGCCCATACTGGAATATGCTAACTAAGGTTGATTCTCTAGGCGAATTGAAGCTGTTCAATGCAGATTCATTCGATTTAAATTAGGCGGTCTACCTTGGACAGTTATCTACAATATAACTTGCCTCCGTACAGCGATCGTTTAAAGCTAACTAATCTTCAGTCCCTCAAAAGCGTTGAGAAGTTGCTGATGTACTCTTTGTTCATCAACTACTCACTGCTTGCATTGACTGCCCTATCCTGCTGCAAGTGATATCCATTAGTACCAATCCTAGATCTGTACCCCTCTTCCACAACAACCTTTGCCGAACCGATTACGACTGTAACGAATCTTTGACCAGAATGCTGCGAACTGCGAACAGCATGGTTAATGCTGACTTTCAAAATCAGCGAAACTGGTCTTCAAAATTCCTTCTCCCAAGCTCCTTGACCCCTTGCCTTTATCGTAGTTATTATGTCATAGTAATGTTAGTTTTAAGTTTAATTCTTAAGTTATATGTTTTTACTAAGCATTTGATTTGAGGCCCGGGTCAACCCCGGACAGATTTATTAAGGCTTATTGCAAGCATATTCTTAAAACTAAAAATTTCGCCTAAAACTAAAGATTTTGTACAAACTAAAGAAGCGGTTTAAGAAACTTAGGACGTGAGGCATAGGTGGAAAGAAGAATTTTGTTGAGGGACAGTTCGCTGAGGTCGTAGTCGAAGAGAGGTAGAAGCATTCTAGTCATTGGCTCCAGATGTTCGTAATTCGTTCTGTGCAGATTGAGCCGGAGAAGTGGCACAGACCTAAGATTGCGTGCGTTGGTTTTAAAAGAAATAAATTGAAGTAAAGAAGGATATCAATATTACCAACTAACATCTAATGAATAAAGAGAATATCGGCAACGTTTCGACGTATGAAAAGGGGTTGTAAATTTATAAGTTTCAACCGATCAGTGTATGGTGGTAAGTTTTGGCTACTATCCCAGTAAAATCCTGTGTTGAACAGCTTCTATCCGGAGGATGTGAGTTTTGTAGTAGGGTGACCAAACTTGGCTTGCATATTTAAGAAGAGGCCTAACAAAGATTATGTAAAGGGATTTAGTAACATAAGGATTAGAAAACTCCTTAGACCAGGGCTTGATGAAACCAATGGCAGAGTTCGGTTATTTTTTAGTCATACCACCTTGTAATCCCCATAGACTGCAACACACTTATGCCAGCTCTTGATCCAATCCTCGAAACATTTTTTATATTCGGTTTTCGGTATTTCCATCAGTGCTTCCTGCGATTTTTCCATTACTTCCTCTCGGCTGCTGAAACGCGTTCCCCGTAGTAGTTTTTTAACTTGATTGAACAGAAAGAAGTCACAGGGAGCCAAATCAGGTGAATTCGGTGCTATTTGTTGCATTTTTCGTCAAAAAATTACAAATAATGATGCCACTGTGCCACGGTGCGTTATCATGGTGCAAAATCCACGAGTGTCTGCCAACAGTTCGCAAACGTCTCATAACACCCAAATACTCGTAATACTCTTTGTTTACTGTTTGGCCTTCTGGCAAAAATTCATGATGCACTACACCGTTGTAATCCATGAAAACCGTGAGCATTGCCTTCTTTTTTACTGAAAACGACGTGGGTTTTTTTGTGTGGGCTTATTTGGTGAACGGCATTCACTTGCCTGATGTCTGGATTGCGTGTCGTACTCATAAACCCACGTCTCGTCTCCAGTAATGATCCTTCTGATGAATGTGGGATCGGATTCAGCCTCGCAAATCATCTCTTTTACGACGTCAACACGGTCTCTTTTTTGCATGAAATTGAGGTCTTTTGGCACCAACTGTGCTGCTACACGACGGAAACCCAAATCATTAACCAAAATGTCTTGGACGGATCCATAGGCATTGTTCAAGTCCTCCGCTATCTCCCTGATGGTTATTGACCAACATTTCTTTTACTCCATCAATGTTTTCGTCAGTTTTCGATGTCGGTGGTCTGCCACTGGGTTTATCATCTTCGATGGTTCACCACTTTTGAACTGCTCGTGCCACTTGTAAACAACCATTTTCTTTAGAGAATCGATGCCGAAACACAGCTGATAGCGGCCATATTGTTGAAACTACATCTGTCAAATTGGCTGTCATTTATTCAGTCTGTTTTGCCAAATCACCATGGACGGACAAAGCGTTCAACAAGGTTTCACGCGCTTAGCCAATCTTACGGTCGCCATAATCATCCTACCGAGAGGACTATTCGCAGTGTGGTGGATAAATTTGAGAAACGATAAACTAACACCCGTACGTCGACGAAACGCAAGATTTGCCGAAAACATAGCCGCTGTCCGTGAGAGGGTGCAGAAGAATCCGAAGCAGTCGATTTCGCGTCGCTCACCAGAACTCGGACCACAACTTGGCGTACAACCCGTACAAAATTCAACTGACCCAGGAGCTGAAAGTAAACGATAATAAACAGTTGGAAAATGACCCTAATGAAAATGACCTAAAAATCATCTTCAGCGATGAGGCCCATTTCTGGATGAATGGGTACGTCAAAAAACAAAATTGTCAAATTTGGGACAATACCAATCAAAATGATATCCAAGAGCGTCCAACGCATCCTGAAAAAGTCACTGTTTGGTGTGAATTTTGGGCTGGCCGCATCATCCGTCCATATTTCTTTGAGAACGACGTTGGCCAGGCCATCATCCTCAACGACGAGCCCTATAGCTCGACTTGGGTGATATGGCCACCAACTACATGTTGTTTCAACAGGACGGCGCTACGTGCCACACAGCTCACGCCACATTGGAAATTCTGCACGAGCAATTCGAGGGCATGGTCATCTCACACACACTTTGTTTTCCTTAAATGTAAATATAGGAAGCGCTTAATGAAAGACCCTTTATATGTCTAAAGATGTTCATATCATCTGCGTAAACAGATATGTATGATTTTTTAATGATGCAATCAACATCATTACTAGTCAGAATAAATAATAAGGGACCAAGGTGGCTGCCTTGAGGGACACCAGAGAAGGCTTTAATTGGGCCAGAAACCGTGGACCTAAGTAGAACATAGTAATATTGTTCATTTAAATAGGATTGAACCCGCGTTATAAAGCTTATTTGGAAACCAAGAACCTTTAACTTTAGAAGGATTATATCATGGGAAATGCTATCAAAGGCTTTGCTGAAATCGGTGGTAATCACGTCAACTTCATTACCAGATTCTAGTGCACATAAAGTGCGTGATACGAATTCCGTTAGGTTGGTGGTTGTAGATCTATCTTTGAGAAATTCGTGCTGGTTTTAGGAAACAATAGATTTACAACAAAATAATCATTTTGTTATAAATAATGCTCTCAAAAAGCTTAGGTATACAGGACTGCTTAGCAATTAGTCCATAGTTGGAAATATCATTGCAACCTGTTTTTTATAATAAAAGATCTTATCCAATTTGAGCGTAATAATCCCTGGAGAGGGCTGTAAGAGGATAAATAAACTGTCCGGGGTTCAACCGTTCGAAATGGTTCAATAAACGCTGTAATTGAAAAGCTCAAATCATCTCATAAAAATGTTGCGTTTTTCTATTGATTTAAAATGACATCTCTTGTTCGAGGACCCTTTATTTTCCGCACTAAATTCTTCCATCTATCCTATGCGATCTCGAGGTCATTATTGCAAACTCATCGCCCAAAGTTGTGATCTTTTCTGAAGTTCTACCGGTTCCGATTTCTTTTCAGTTTGGTCACACTGCTGACACTACTCGTATTATTTGCCACTATCATATCCTTCAACATATTTTTGGAGCTTTTCAACCTTTTCGTCGGATGACTGTATTCTTCTGAAGGCAGTTACAAGGAAGCGCAAAATTTTTCTCACATTGGAATGGAAACCTGAGCTCCTTGCCTTTACTGCTCCAAGTTTTCAACACATTTTCAGACAGGGGATGAGCGAATGTTAATTATTGTAAAATGTTTAATGAAAAAAGTTTCCAGATTGTACAACCCTTACTTGAGAGGTTTTAGGGTGTCAGTGGTATACGTACGTAAAAACAAAAAATAACACGACCTAGTCAACCCATTAGATGTGTCTACTTATTGTAGGGGTTAACTTTTTTATGTTCAATTGGGTTAAGGTAGAAACGAGTGTGAGTATCTACTCGGTATGTTCCATTACGAATATTAATTAGTGTCGTGTTAAAAAAAAAAAAAAACGTATGACTAGAGCACAATTAAGTCAGTGATGGGGCTGAAACAGGGGGGTGAGAAATTGAGAGAAAGTGAAAATGTTTACATTTGGCGAAATTTTAACTGCGTGGCAAAATTGTGGTTGCGGATGAGTTACACCAAGGGAATGTACGACACGAAGACTGTTTCAAAAGTTGGTGCTAATATTTGTGTTGAGTCAATATACATTGGTGAGCGATGAGCCCCGTGGGAATTTGCAATTTTTTTTTTATTATGAAACCGAATGTGAGCTTCATTTTTGTTTTGTTTGGTTTTTAAACCGAAGGGGTGGACTTTATGAATTTGGCTTTATCCCTAGTTTAGGCACCTGTATGTTAGGAAATTTTATAGCTACGGAGTATTGGAGTGGTCCCTGGAAACTTGATAAATATGAGTTCATGAAGGTCAAGTATGTAATATTTATTAAAACAAGCGTTTTGCGTTAACGAAACTCCATGCAGAGGACTGAGATTGACTCCTGTTTGATGCGTGAGATGTACGGTGAAAGACAGTGAGTTGAATTGTGACATTGTGAATATAGCACCGAATGGAGATGTCTTCATTGTGATGAGAGACCTAAATACCCACGTAGACATTGACAATCAAAGTCTCGGAATTATGATTGGCAATCAAGTTCTCAGTCAGCGCGATGACTCAATCCAAAACTTCTTGTAGTTAATGAAAATTAGTAGAATGCTCCTGATATGGGATCGGAAGTCGTCTACCTACTTAATGTGTCGAAGTGAATGCTCAATTTTTTGTTGTAAAGTATGCTGGCATTGGATTTTCACTAAATCCAAAGTTGTAACCAAATCATAGCCAGTCTCTAGCCATAGTTGACATTTTAGTTAGCAATGCACAAAGCTGTTTATATGAAATTAAATAACCAATTGAGCAGTGTTTACCATCAACCCCTTTGCTTATTTGTTTCGAATACGCTTCGATCTTCAGAATCCTGTTGTGAAGCTGGTAGTGATGACCTGACCGCCCCGATCATTTGGTTCTCTCCTTATTCGCTCAAATCAATTACCAAGATCGCATTCATTTTACTTCTTTGGGTTAGATGATAGTTCTCTACAAATAAAAGCAAGGGCAACCATTTTTACTTACAGGCATTAAGTCGATGATATTTTGGGGAATAAGGTAAAGTTAGTTAGCTCACCTCTAGGTCGAATATGGTTTTTATGATGCCACTAGTTTCCTTATCCACTTCAATTCAATAAACACATTTCCTCTAAACCTTTTGGATACATTCAGGTCTTCAACATGGCTCAGTTCCCGGCCTGTGCTGGATAACCTTTACGCATTCGACTTTCCGCAGTAATCTTAGCTTAGGTGTTGATGACACGAGAGTTTTTTCTTCTCCTGAATATGGTCTTGATATTCCGACTATACACTTGATCCTTCGCTATCAGAATTGGAAAATTAAACTGAGTGGTGAGAAGATACATTCAATCATCTCACTCGAAAAAGGAAGCGTGGCTTTTAAGACCAGCGATAATTTTACGTAAGTATGGAAGAGTATTATTACATCACGAGATGATGCATATCGAAACCATGTTGTCCACCAAAGCACAGAAAAAATACGGCTAACATTTGAAAGACTTCCGGAAGTTATTTGTCCGTCTTACCTGTTCTCATAAAGAACCCGATTGACAGCATAGGGTCAACTAACATTTACTATAAGAGTAAAGTTCACGCTTCCCATCATATACTGACCCCAGTCAGAATTCTTAATTAATGTCCTCTTGCATAAAATTGCCTGGACCTACAGGAGTAGTGAATCGTCTGAGTCGTGAATAGTCTGCTCCGTGTTGTCTGGCGTTGATGTGAATGAATTTTATGGGAAATACCCGGTCTGCACTCCTTTTTGTGGAATACACATTCAAATTAGACTTTCGAACGCAATCTCACAGAATCCTCCGCGTAACATTTTGTCCACGCCCGTCAGTAGGAAGGAAATCAGATTGATAGATCTGAAACTCTTGAAAGCTAGGTAAGAATCTTTTCCTCTTATATGCCCGACAGTTGTAGGCAAGCATCACCTGGTAAACATTTTCTTAGCTGCAGCTGGTTCTACATATTTACACTACTGTGGCGCTACAGTCCGGGATCGATTAGGGTTTCAGCTAACATGCTGGCGCGGTCATTTGCAAACTGTCTTCAATTGCGCTCCTTCTTTCTCTCTCTCTGTCCCATTTTCCTAAAAAACTTAACACGTGCTCAGGCATTTTAAGTGTAGTAATACCCACTTGACTGTTCTTTAAAAAAAAAATAAAAAAAAATGTTCCCTACCATTCGTGCGCGCCACCTAAGATGAAGTCGTCCTCTACCGCGTTGTCACTCAACGTTGGAGTTGATAACTTTCTTGACCTGAACGTTGATGCCCATGTGTAAGAGGCGACCTAGCCATCTGAGCTTTGCTGTATAGCCCGTACAATTCGCTGGTGAAACGTCTTCTCCATTCTCCATTATTTTTATTTTTCAGTTATTAGTACCCTTAAAATGTTTGCACATAGCGCGGGCGAAGAAAAATTAGGGTGGAAAGAAAGAGAGGTGAAGATGAACGTTGGTTTTAAATGTTTGAAGATTATAATGACTAGGAAATAAAGAGCTCAGCAGGGCATGCCATAAGCGAGTTGTGTGGTATTATGATATTTCAGAGTACGTCCGAAAGTGAGCTGGTTGTTACCGTTGAAGGTTTAAAGGTACGGAATGATATTGGCGATTTTAGTGGAGCATCGATGCATTTGGGATCGAAAATTAGTCGAAAAATTCTCAAAACACTCGAGAACATTTTCATCTGCTTTTGTCAGTGAAACAAAGAAACAAAGGTCAATTTGGTTGCTACTCAATTGCCTTTTAAAACTAAAGAAGTAGCAATCATCAAGGGTGATTGTTCGCGTGAGTTCCGCGGTGTTATTTTGGCCGGAGTTGGTAGCGGAGCCGATGTAGGTAAACTCTTTAACTACCTCAAAGGTGCCTATCCCAACGTTGTCATATTCGGCTTTAAAATGGATGCAAAGTAGCTGCGCGTCGTCTTGGAACTCTTTGGTTTCTTCAAAGATGTGCCATTGTTTGAAAATCTGATGTAGGGTGGACTTTCCTCTCCAAAATACAGGATAGGAGTGGATTCACATAATACAGCAGACAGGATTTTATATTCGACATTGAAGAGACTTATTTCCTGCTTCTTTAAGATCCGACAAACAATGCAGAGCTTCCATTCGTTGAACATACTTTAGTCGACCTAGATTTTATAGATTAGTTAATGTATGATTTGTATCAAACCGTCGCCTGTTGCTGTAAATAGCTTGACAGTTAGGCCGTTCGATTCAATAGCTTGGTTGGCTTTGAGGTTGAAAACTGCTTTTCTGACTTCATATTGGTCGGGTGGACAGAAATAGAAATAGACAGAAATATTCTTCATCGTCACCATTCAACAGTCTGCCAAAATAATTCTTCCAAGTTCTAAGCCAAGACTACCTACTATGATATTTCCTTCTCCATCCTTGAAGATTTGTGTTCGGGCTTTACAACTTTAGCATGTTCTTTGTATTTTTTGGGAAAATGTCCGGACTTTATCCTTTTGGTAGCACCCTCAATCGAGCGCTTCTCTTCGAAGGTGTCTAGGTTGTTTCCTTCTTTTCTGTTCATATAGCTTGGGAGAGTTTCTCAACTACATCTTGTTGTGTTTCAGTTTTATGATGTCCGGAACGAAAAAACTGTTGGAAACTGGAGCATGTCTCGAGGTTCTATTCGAGGCTTTACCGGAGCGTTTATGGCATTCATTGTATTAAGCTTCTGGAGAACCGACAGACAAGTGGGTTAATGATTCAAAAAGTTTAAGAGTGCCCGTAACTCGATAGATTACCCTGACTTACCGTATGTCTTGCTCGACTCCGTTCAGAAGCAGTATTACGTCCTTCAACAGTTGGATTATATTGACGATGACATAACAGTTGCAGTAAAATGAGGAGGCAACTGAGTAGGGAGTCATAAAAAACGTTAATCCTTGTCGAAACATAATTTTCCAAAATTCATATACTCGACAGACATAATCGTAATAGAAAAATACGAGTGCAATTGCAAAAGACAATTTAAAATTCCATTATGGTCACACTGGTTGAAGGAAAGGTTTGTGAAACGATAGCACGGAGTGCTGTAACTACTGTCACATCATTATAAGCCCGGCAAGGGTGCAACAAGTCTTCCACTATAGTCCATAGTGTGGACTCCATACATATCATTAGTTCGTCCTTTGAATGCGTCTGTCGTTTGGTTCCGCTGCACACAGGCTCCTCTCAGCGGGGAGGGTGTGTACTACTCGGTTTTCTTTTTGCCTCCATCCAAAAACAATTGCGGATTAGAGGGCATTACATTGAAGAGTCATCCTCTCGATAGTTACACACAGAGCTCTAGATACAATGTTAAGGGTTGATGGATAGTACAAATTAGAGGACGGCATGGATAATTGTGTTGTTGTTGCGAGACTTGTAACCGATGTCGTTTGCCATTGCCATTGTAGTTGTCGTTATCCTGTTGAGAGAGTGAGGGGTTTCGATTTGACTTTTATGTAGGTTACATGGTTTGGTAGTTACGGTAGCGGAAGTGTAGAGGGCAGAAGCTAGGTTTTGCGCTTTCGTGCTGTTGCTCTGCTGTGAGGGTGACAATGAACAAGTTGTTGACATAGTACACCTTTTAATTAGTTTGTTGAATTACAAAGGCCATAATCAGGTTTTGGGGTAATCTGTTATGTTGGAAGTTGAGGTTTTTTTTTGTTTTTCATAGCTAACGTAATTAGGGGTGTATTCGTAGTTTGAGGTTAGATTGACAACGGTAATTGGTGTTAAGAGGTGGTAATGATGTTTTTGAAATGCAGATGCTTTCTGCTCTGGTTTTATGGCTGGTTGGAAAAATGGCAAATACATAGTTGGAATGTTAATGTTTTCGGGTGTTATTTTGAGTGTTGTCATTTTGTTTGGTGATAAGCCATGGTAATCTACCTCAAGGTAACAGTTTCGTAAGTCAATAAAGATATCGCTGTGATGATAAAGTTGAAAGTTCGCTATCGGCGGCACTTGTGCTTTGGGTTTGGGGCTTTGAAACTATGTTATCTGGTTGGAAAATGGGATCTTCATAGACTTAATCCAAGTACGTGGTTGAGATGGGATGTTTTCGTTGCTTAAGGCTACTTTGGAAGAGGTAGACCTTACAGATTGTCTTTTTGTGTTATCATACCTTATGGGGGTATTGCAGGATTTGAGAATCCGCTTCATCGTTCAGAGGTTACAGATATAATACATTTCTGTATTAATTTTGGATATGGGTGTGGTACCCGGAAAGTTGACGATAGTGCTGAGATAAAATAGAGGAAGTCACTTCTGGGGCAATCACGACAACATACCGTCAGATTCACCACATTATCAGTATCAAATTCTTGCCTTTAACTTCGCCGTTGAATTTGAAAGAAGTCATGTTGATCAAAGATGTGATACTTATTTATTACCGTGTGTTAAGAGATGAGAAAATGAGGAAATGGGGGAATGAAGTAAAAATATAAAGCAGTAGAGAATTTGAAGCGTATACCGTGCATTTCCTTTAACACGTAGTCTTTAACATCGAATCGAGATTGTTTTGTGTCACCTGCGATTGCGGGTGATGTAAGGTCTGCTGATGTTGCGATTGGGCTTGTGCTGCAGCTGCTGTAACGAAATTGTCGAAGATAATCACTAAAATCGGCTACAGTATTAGTGGTGATTAAGGCGGCACTTCCTGCCTGAGTTTTGAGCATTTGTCCAAATACCGTGCTGATTTGTGCAGATAGTTGGCCTACAGTACGGAAACAGTTGTTGATAGACTATGCTTTCAAAAAGTTTGGGCATTCAAGAGGGTTTTGCTGTGGGCCTATAATTATCGACTTTGGTCTTACTTTCTTAGGAAAGGGAAAGTAGCTGTTGGGATAGACAAGTTAAATAGGGCAGCAAGGGGAGGACCGAGATGGGTAACACACTTTTTTATTACAATAGCCGGAAGGCCATCAGGACCGGACGAAAAATCATCTTTAAGGTTTCAGATACCAAAAATGTTGTTATATTTAGCGAGATGGATGACGTCTCATACAGCTAAAGTAACTAGGATCGGGCTGTTTTCTTAGAAAAGATTTTCTTAAAATGACAGGCAAAAAATTCACTAAGAAATTTGAGAGTAGATGGGTAGCCGTCTGACTTTCTTTTGGTATTAACAAACTGATAGAAGTATTTATGGTCCGAGACTAAACTAAATTGAATGCGGTAAAGAGACTCACAAAGTTCAGAAAAACGATTGCATACCAATCGATAATTACTGTAGTCGGAATCAGATTGAGTTCTTAAGAACTTGCGCCACAACTTATTTCTGTTATTACAGAGAGAGAGAGAGAGCAACTCCTTGTTGTGCCAGGAGCTGACATGCAGTCCTTTTGGTAGGTATATGGAATCGATTGAGCAAAGCAGGAGAAAATTAATGAATAGAAAGTTGATAAGGCAAGATCAATATTAGTTGTCTCAGCAATAAAGTCAAAGTTAATGTTGCTGAAGAGGTTTATAAGTTTGTTAAAGTCTGTTCTTTGGAAGTTAAAGGAAAATAAATTTTTCGAATCGACACATGTGCTGCCATTTTCTTATGAATACATATGTAATTGACAAGGAGGGTTGAAGGCGGTCTAGGGTAGAAAGAAGATGGTCACTCCTCTAAACGACACATTTATCTGAACCGGATAGTAAGACAAGGTCAAGTTGTCTGTTCATTTTAAGGGTATTCCAATAGGGACTTGACAACTTTGAATTTAATTTGTGAATGCACTCTTTCGCTAATCATCAAATTGTCACTGTCAATTTGTTCAGTAAACTCAACATTTTCATCGTGGTAAAGTACACGAACGAGCAACGTCTGCAAATTATAAAAATTTTCTACCGAAATTCGGGGTCGGTGACTGCAACTTTAAGAGCGTTAACTCCAATTTTCGGTCGTAATTCTCGCCCTAGTAGACAGGCAATAACAAGTTTAGAGCAAAAATTTGAGTCTACATATTCATTGTGCGATGTTGGCGTGTCAGTGAGACAACGGGTTGGTCGAAGTGTCGAAAATATCGCTGCCGTTCAGGCGTCCGTAGCAAACGATCCAAATCAATCAATTCTACGGCGTTCTCAAGAATTGGGTATCGCTCAGTCCACATTATGGCGTATGTGGTCAAGAATTGAAGCCGATTGACCATTTGAAGCGACGTATGTTCTCCGATTATGTTCTGGAGAAGATGCACCAGGATGATGAATTTACCGCAAAATCATCTTCAATGACGAACTTCATTTTTGGCTCAATGGGTTCGTCAATAAGCAAAATATGCGTTATTGGTCGGGTGAAAATCCACATGTGCTTCATGAATCACCACTTCATCCACAAAAAATAACTGTTTGGTGCGGTTTGCATGCCGGCGGCGTTATTGGGCCATATTTTTTTGGCGAGGATAACGATCGTGACGTTTCTGTGAATGGTCAGCGTTATCGCGCCATGATCACCGATTATTTTTGGTCCGAAGAAATATGGAAGATGGAAGATATGGACTTGGACGACATGTGGTTTCAACAGGATGGTTCCACAAGCCACACAGCACACGTTACAATCGATTTGTTGAAGAGTAAGTATGGTGAGCATGTTATATCAAGACATGGGCCAGACGATTGGCCGCCTCGTTCGTGCGATTTAACGCCGCTTGACTGTTTTCTGTGAGGCTACGTAAAGTCATTGATTTATGCCAACACCCCGATGACGCTGGAAGAGCTCAGAGCCAACATTAAACGCGAAATAGCGGCCCTTTCGGCCGAAATGCGTGGCCGAGTCGTTGAAAATTGGGTCCAACGAATCGACCGCTGCAAACGTGCCCGCGGTGGCCATATGAACGAAGTCGAGTTCCATTGATTGTAAATAAATGTTTTGATTGTACTTCAAGCCGATAATAAAGTTTTTGAAATATGTCAAATGGTTTGCGTTTTATTTAAAAAAAAGGTTGTCAAGTCCTTATTGGAAAACCCTATATTAGGTATTCTCCTAATCTGATATAGACTTCAGTTCGTTAGGCAGTCTACCATCAATATTTCAGAGGACGAATTAAGAGAGACGAAATTAGATGAATCATCGGAAGGCCCCCATTTAAGGTGAGGGAGGTTGGAATCCCCTACTAGAATAATACAATCTTCAGGGTGTGCGTCATCAGTCAAAAAGTCCACTCCGTGAACTACATGCCGATAAGACTCAATTGATTGAGATGGGTGAATGTAACAACAAAGTAGGTACAGACAGCGTTTGGGGGGAGTAATGTTGACACATACTCGTACTAACTCAAAACTGTCAGTGTGGGGAATATCAACAGGAGTTGTGTGAAAACAGCTCCGAGTTGCTAGTAAAACACGTCGGCCATAGGGATTATCAGCTCTTCCAAATCCATCTTTTTGAAAAACGTTGAAATTTGGAGGAAACAGCTCATGGTTTTCAATGTCAGGAATTCGATTTGTTTCAGTAAGAACAATTAGGTTATAGCGAAACTTTTGAGAATTGAGATATACGGGAAAGTTTTTAGAGTGCAAACGTCCTACATTTTGGTACCGGACTTATAGTCTACCAACACTATTCGGGTTGTGATCCTCTGACGACTGGCCAAACCTCAGCTACTGACCAGTTGTTGCCGTATTACCTTATGAATGTCTATGAGGTATTACCTATTTGTTACTGGAATTTTCGCTGCTAGTCTAGGAACTGTAGCTTCAGCACTTAGCACATTTTCAGCGGTAACTTGTGAGGATCGACTGATAAATAGTCTCAACATTGAAATTTCTCAAGACAAGGATGATTTATATGCCAAGTAGATGGCTTTGAATTGCTTGGAGGTGTCTTGCAAGCAACACTTACCCTCAACGGTCTGATTGGCGGTGTTACCTTAGGTCTATTTCTTCTAGGTGATTTTTATGGTGGTATAATCTCGCTGGTGCTAGTTTTATTGGTTGTAGTGATTGCTCAGATAGTCAACGAAGAAGCACTCCATACTAGATGGTACAATAGTTGACTTGCAAACTGAACGATTTCAGTAAGTCCAATTGTAAATGTCACAAATTCTATTCCAACTGAAATTACATCCTGGCCACTCTTTAAGGTCAGTTACATTTGGTATTCGATGACTGGTACAATTTTAACTGTGATCTTAGGCCTAATAAGCTCTGTCCTCATCAATGCAAACTGAAAACGTCACATACTATTGTTAATCGAAAGACCGACAGTTGACACTACAGACGGGAACATCAGTGCAGGTGGTTAGTCAGCACACTACGTCATCGTCATCGCCTTATTCTACAAATCGCAATTTTGCTTGTTCGTGAACCAATTGGGTCAAAATTAAGTCTCGTTGTCTTCGAGCCACTCAAGAGAACTATCTGGGAACTTCTGACGCTATTCCTGATAATGTGGCTTTAGCTCCTACAGCAGCCGTTTCAGTAGAGAAGAGGTGCACTTTGTATTACTCCAATCTGAAGTTTGAAATACTTAAAAATGCGCAGAACTTTATTGAGTCCTGGGAAAGAAATCAACCAAAAAACATTCCGAAGGAAATGGCTTGGTTTAAATACTGGAACATCATTGGAATTTTCTGAAATGTGAGAAGTCGGACGGGAACTTAGACAGGCAATAATTTTGAGGATAAGATTGACAAATTCTACTACTCACCTCCAAGTGGTAACTGATGGATACCAACCATGGGTGAGAGCCACTTTCTCCTGTTTCCGGGCGGCAGGGGGCGATTTCTAAGGATGGAATCAAGGGTGGCATCCACAGTTCCAGTTAGGTCGAACTAGTGTCATCTCTATATGAGCTGCTTCAATGTACTTGATGTACCAGGTATATAGGGATCTCCAACACTAAGTCAGGGTGTTGGAAAAGAGTTGGTGGCGAATGAGCCCCAACAGAGGAAAAGGACGATGATACCAAAGAAAGTTTCTATAGACTCGTCGACCTATGAGCAATGTCCGATGTATGACGTTAAAATCGTTCTAGGCGACTAGGAGGACATCTTTGGTAGCCCAATCGGATGCCATAGCCTACACGACACCACGTCTGGCAACAGACTTAGGGTAATCGATTTCTTTGTGAGACCTAACGTTACTATAGCAAACACATGATTTCCTCACCTCAACATTCCGAGCGGCCAACATTGACTCAGACCACTACTTAGCTGCAGCCAAGGTATGTCTACGGATATCTCAGACGCCACAACAAGGGGGAAATACTATGAGGAAATTTAACATTGAACGGTTGCAATCACAACAAGCCTCCAGAACCTTTGCCGACCGCGTAGCCCTCAACCTCTCGAGAAGTACTTTGCAGCCAACATCAAGTGGTTTAAATGACAAGAAGCCATCAGAAATGCCGCAACTGACGTGCTGAGTATCACCGACCCACCACCACGAAACCCCTGGTTTGATGAAGAGTGCCGGTATGTACATGCAGCAAAACAACATGCCTACAAAGGGGCGCTGCACAAAAGGTCAAGAGACGAGCTATACAGAACCATGTGTAGTTTTGACATCCCTACCAAACCCGTCCGCTTGTGCAGGATGACAATAGAGAAAGCTATCTGCTGCATCAAGGCCGGTAACGACCTAACCGAGACCTTTGCTGTCAAAACTCACAAGCCACACCAGGAACGATCTTTCAAAAGTATCTTCAATTGCTTGCATACGCCGACGATATTCATATTATTGGTAGAACAATGCGAGCTGTCACTAGGGCGTTTGCGAGTATAGGAACAGAAGCAGCAAAAATGAGTCTAGCGGTAAACAAGGGCAAAACAAAGTATATGTTGTCAACAGAAGGTACACCCAACATTGAGGAATCGGCCAGAATATCACAATCTACAGCTATAACTTTTAGGTAGTAAGGGACTTTGTCTACCTCGATTCTGCTATCACATCTGAAAACGACATCTCTTCAGAAATCAAAGGAAGAATAACCCTTGCCAATCGCTGTTTCTTTGAGCTGAGAAGGCAACTGTGTAGTAAGGTTCTCTTTCGAACAACTAAGGAAATTCTACATAAAACCCTTATAATCTCAGTGCTGCTCTATGTTTCCCAAGCATGGACCCTTTCTAAAGTGAATGAAGATATTCTTGGTCGTTTTGAGTAAGATATTCTGGAGGAGACGATTCAACGATGCCCTCTACGAGCTGTACAGCGACATCAACATGGCTGGGACATGTAGAGCGAATGAACACCAACGCTCTAGCCTGCAGAATCTTCTATTATACTTTAATCCAGAGTGACAACGTAGTAGAGGAAGACCTCGCCTTAGGTGGCGCACGCAAGTAGAAGGGGACCTCAATCAACTTGGAGTGTGCAACTGGAGGCAGTTAGCCAAAGACCGAGCTAATTGGAGAGGCTTATTGGTTGAGGCCCAGATCCACCCCGGACTGTAGCGCCACCTAAGCAGTACTAGTAGCTTGGAAATACCTTAATAGCTCCTACCAATTAATTGAAGATCTACTGATGAGAGGCCCCTTGTTTCAAAGTCTGCTGATCGGAATCAATAGAAAGTTCTTAAAGTCTATAGACGAGACCAATTTGTGACAGAGTCTCATGAATCAACTAAGTACGAATATGGTACAACCTTAGTATGTTATGATGAATGAAACCCTCACAGGAACTATGTAGGTCTGGCTTTGCTTTTGAAGAATAAAAAATTTACTTTGTACATCTCAAGCAAAGAACTATGACATCCTGCAGGCCATTACACTCTTTGCGCGACCCATCCACCACGTTAAGCCACTTAGCAAAAGTCTTGCACCCCACAAATACATCTGTATGCAGACTATTATTCTGAGTTAGAATCATCCTACCACTGACCTTTCAGAAATGTCGTTTGGTCCAGCCAACATCCTGCGAAATGGCACTACCTACTTCAGTTATAGTACCCGCAGAAATCAATCCGTTAAAAACAAAAAAATCTGGGAAAGTACCAGATTCAGGAACTTAATCGTTTTGCGGAGGACTTGAGGCTTGATAACAGTTTTGCTTCGGTTCTTCCATCCTTCATGACATCTCCATCAGTAAACGAGCAAACGAATAACTCGTGAATAACTTGATTGAGAAACTCGAAATTCCGCATCGATGCCTACACGTATACTCATAAGGGTGTTGCCATTCCCACGCTACAGTGCCCATCAACCTTCGAGGCAAGTGGGCAGTTCAGCTTGCTACTTTCAAGTCCATGCCATCCCGCAATCAATCGAATCTCTAATTAAGTGCAATGCCTTGACTGCTGTTCACTTCGACACCAATGACGAACTTCTGATTATCCGAAAGATTACATGCTCCACTACCTTCTCGCTACAAATCTTCGTAGATATGGCCACGTAGATAGGCATTTCTCCGCACCTGCTGACCATTTGTCCCTAGTGGCAGTTAAGTCCTTCAAGTTTAAACTTTTATTGATTCCATTGCAGTCCCCCCATGGTCTAGAAGGTATGGTAAGCTAATAAACCGGTTCTGTGTTGGTTTGATCAATAATCAAACCAAATGACATCAGGACATTGGTCAACATGTGTCATTCTGTGCCGTTTCTGTAGCCTTACACCCCCAAGAGTCCCATTTAACTTGGTTTGAATGAAGAAAAACGTAAAAATAAAAACCAAGAACCAGAAAAAATCCTTATAATTGTGTGGGTGTGTATAAATTTGCATTAAACAAATGCAACACGGACGCTTTCATGTGACCACAATATGATTGGCTAAAGCCGCTAAAATCCATGTTTACATGCATGAGTATCGATCAGTTTTATCATATTTTCCTCATAAGGACCGGCATGAATGGAAAGGACTGTAAATTGGGTTGAGACCCATCCTAACCTTCCCGCATTGTTTGGACTTACACAACGACTGACTATAAATCATCGTATTATTATTAATTATCCCTGTCCTGGATGTAAATGTTGCAGCAGTTTGATCCTTCGTCCTTAAACTTTCACCCTTCTGTGGAATTCTCTGTCTAGGCATTCTATTCTCTTCAGGTTGTGAAGTGTGCGTGAAAATTTCCAAATTCTTTATCCAAATGAGTTATTGATTCAAATGGTCGGTCCTGTGATGTCTAGGGCAAATTTATTGTTCCCTGATTTCCATTCGCTCTGTTCGTTTAGTGTTTTTGTGTAGAAAATTTGTTGTGTACTCATTCGCAAGTTCATTAAAATATTGCTTTCCATATTGTGTGGGTTGAGTAGGTCACGTTATTGGGTGATTATTGGATGATGCTGGTCAATTCAGAAGCTACTGGAGGTAGGTTTTTTTTTTTTTTTTCCTTTAGTAGAAATAAATCAATTACAAAACAAATTATCTTGTCATAATACCTCCTTAGATAAAACGCAACTAGAAAATGTGGGATGAACCGTTTGTGCGACATTTGTTGAAGTCACATTCCAATATCCCAGTTTACCCCAAAGGGTAAACACCATGTATCTCCAAAACCTACACTGCAAGAGATGGAAGAATTTTAATTGTGCACTAGGTCCGAACGTGACTGGGCATCTATTATACAAGGCATTCTTAAGGATCTACCAACGAAAAGTAAGGAAAGTCCAACATAGGGTCTGGCATAGTTTCTAAGAAAGGATCACCCGCGCAAGATAATCTTCCAGACTACAGCAAGCACTGATCAAAACATGACAAAATTGGTGCGTACTTAAGAACCCGAATTACTCGTAAACTCGTACCTTGGTTAGCTCCCTTTCTGCGCTTCAGCAAATCCACTTTAAATCTTTTTTTAAGAAAATCTAATCAACCCTGGCATAATCTGTGAATCTTACATGTGGTACGCTCCCTACACAACTATGGAATCCTTGATGTGAGAGACCCCTTGATATGAATACTTAAAGCCTGTTTACCTCTCAGTGTAGCATCCAGTTTCTGGATATACGAGTACCATATGCAGTTACCCGTCGGTTTTATACCCAAAACATGTAAATTTTTGTATAACCTGCCGAAAGATCTCATCCTTTCTGCTAAACTACCTCGAAAGAATCCTTCTTCACTTGAAATGCAGTCTCAGTGACAGAAGACTGTCGAATTGCCATCATACCTACCGAAAAGGTAAATCGGTTGACAGTGCCATAATAACACCACATAGGGGAGCATCTAAGGTTATGTGTTGCCTCGTCTCTTGCGAAACCTTCTCCAGCGCTCTCTTCTCTGATACGTAACTTTGACCTTAGTGTAAATCTAGTCAAGATGGAGATGGTCCTGTTTACAAGAAAAATCAAGAAACATGGTACCCTCTGAGCCAAATGTAGGTAATATAGGTATGCTCCACAAGTCAAAATCATGCGCAGGGTAACCATCACGTTTTTGAGACCAATTGGTGGACCATCCGAAAGACAGTGCGATCTTCGATGTGGGAAACAATATATCCCAACTTGAGAATACATAATGTTGAAATCCATGCCGTCAACACCCCTGTTTTCAAATTCAAATCCATAAATGTGCTCTCACCTCTAGGCTCTTCTTACCACTATGGTAGAGCAGTAAATTTCTCGAACTCACGACACAATTAGCGAAAAGATTCTTTAGTAATATTTTCTTTAGGAAGATCTCTGTGGTCACTGTGTACCCTCGATAACAACGTGGATCCCGCTGGTGATATAATCAGAAACACTTTTCCCTTTGGAATTTTTTTTAGAGTGCTTCAAGTTTTGTATCGGCACAATGTTGGTGTGCCACAGGGCTTCGGTCTGTCCCCGATACTCTTAATTTATTTCGGTGTATTAATTTTTTTTTCCGTCGGAACAGAGTACATAGACTGATAACTAGTCCATTGTACTTCTTGTAAGTTCATTTTAATAAAATTTCTCAGTGATCAAGTGCCTACAGCACCAGTATCTACCGCATCAGCGCCGAGTACTTGCAGCCTAATGCGAGCGTAGGCCAGACATATTCACAGAAGTAGTGCTCCACAGCGTCGCCATCACTTTCACAGCGAGGGTACCAGGATGTTCCATAACTTATCACTTATGCCCAGCACACTTAAGTGATAAGCAAAAGCATAGTGCCCCGCCACGACGTCTTTTCCACTGACGGATAGCATGAATACCGTTGACCTCTTAGAGACGTCGCGTCGGGGAGTATTCCTTCGGTATGCCGTCAACCTGAAGAGTCATTCCATCTGCAGTGTCAATGAAAGCACTAACCAAGGACTCAGGCAGACGTAACGAAGATTTGGGCCCTGAAAAACTCTCATTTGAGCATGTTCTTCGGCGATTTTATTTCCCGTGATCTCGTTGTACTCTGGGATCCAGACATTACTCAGTGAATTCAGCTATCTAACTGGCTTCAGTAAAGTTTTGCATTCCCGAACTATAATAGTGTGGAAGCCATGAGAGGGCTCGGCATGACTTTCTGCGCGCCATCCTAATCGGTTTGGAAGCCATCTATGTAGACCGGACAACATTCCTTTCCTATCTCAGATTCTGGCAAAAATTATTCGTGAGCACAGGGCAAGTGGATTTCGTATTTTTTCCACAACAGGAGTTCTGGTGTCACTGCATCGGACGGCATGTCCACAAGACCAGAGTCAAAAGACAGACGGCGGCGCGTAAAGTCATCAAAACTCTTATGCATGTTGTACCAAAGACCACATCTCTTTAAAAGGAAGATGGCTTTGAGACTGTAGCCCATGATACAAATATCATGGCCAGGGTAGCTAGGAAATGTCCTCATGCAGCCGACACAGAAAGTTCTTTGGAGTCAAGCAGAAGTAAAAGTTCCACCAGACAACCAACGCATTGCATATAATTGGCATTATTATAGCCGTGCAGATCCAAAACTGCTCAGGGACATAAGTCCAATTTTTTTCTTTTGGGACTTATGACTGTGCGCCATCGAAAAGACCCTCCTCCGTTACAGGTCCCGTGTCTTGGGAACAGCTCTTTTCCGCTGCATGAAAGCAAACAGCGCCTTTAAGCTTTCGATATTACATGTTCAGTGCAGATAAGTTGTTATACAGGATTATACTCAAATACTTAGCTTCATTGCAGAGTTGGATGGTGAAGACATTAAGCATCATAATATTGGCCGTACGTAAGTAAGTATGGGTTGTAGTTAGCATCTACGCCGTCTAGTCTGACCGAGTTACACACGTCGTCAAAAGCTACTTTGTTAAAAATGACATCAATGTCGATGAAAGTGCCCAGCTCACATTTCTTTTCCTCGAATTCGTCTCCAATTCTGCCTACCAGTTTTTGAAGCGCACTCTCGCAGGATCTGCATTTGCAAAACATCAATCCCACAATCTTCAAAATGATGGAAGTCAAACTTATAGGTATTATAGAGCGAATAGGTGTCCTCTTTTCCTATTTTTGGTATAAAGGGTACCCTCATTGTTCACAAGGGTTTTGGGATGTTTTCCGATGTCTGACTAGAAGCAATGATTCTCTTCGGAGTTACCAGCAGCTGGTCTATACCTTTTTGTAGCATAACTGGGTATATGCCACCAGTACCAGGCAATTTCAAGCCATCAAAGGAATCAACAGCAAGTTTGATGGCTAAAGCTACGGCATGTTGTGCTATTCAGCTCATTTATATGGTATGTAGCTCCGTTCATAGGAGCTTTTTGTGAGCTAGTTCTGATTAGGTTACCTGGTTGAGTCCCAAGTATGAGACAGAGGGTCTTTGCTGTCGAATGAGTGTCGGCGCCTTCTGATTTTCTGAGTGATTTTGATTGATTTTCCTCTTTTGAGGACTTTGACAAGTGTGCTAATTCGACCGCCAGTTTCGATATTTTGACAAAAGGCACTCTTCGAAACTCGAGGTTGCTTCGTTCTAGAAAGACTCAAAATTGGCCTTAAGTGACTTGTTTCTTTACGTAGTCAATGCAGATCTGCGTTCCATCAAATGACGGTTGGATATGCAAGTTCAAAGCAGTTAATGAGGGCACCGATCAGGTTCTCAACAGCTACCACTAGCTTTTATTTGTTCTGGATTTAGGAGCGGCATTAACAGAATCGCTGATGTCCCCGTTGAAGCATGTCTAGTTGGTTTTCAATGGATTCCTTCTTTGTTACAAGGTCAAGGCATATGCTTTCATATGGAAACCTTCCACCTAATAACAATCTTCTTAGCGTTTCTGTTGGATAACGTTAAGTTGATTACTTGCTGTCTTACTTTCGTAACATATGTTGACTCAAAATCAACTTTGTTGACAAACAGCTCAGACGATAGTATGAGATCTGGGAGATGAATTCCTTTATGAGGAGCGGACGCAGCATCATTCCTATTCACCGAAAATCTTGTGAGCGGAAGACTTTATTCTCAAGAAGTAAGGTTGGCAAGAAATCCCGAACTCCAAAAAATGTATATAAAGTTGGGACACGTGTCGGAATTGAAGCAATCATCCATTCATCAGTGCCATTACTACCATTACCTACCTCATATTCGAATTGTATGGAACTGGTTGGTTAGGTTTAACATAATCTCGTCTCTCATCTGATTGACTATACTCGTATCTAACTGTGTTCAGATTTTGTCTGCTGATTTTAAAATAGATTTCCTTACGAGTACATGTAGTAGAATTCCCAAGGCTATTGACTTTCTATTAGAAAATCAGAAAGGCTTTTTCGCCTTTATGAATACGAATTCTAATTTCACATTTCACAAGAAACCGGCTCGTGTCTGGCAAAATAATTAAAAGTCATATGAAGCCCTAACTAATTTAAAAGCATCTTGTGGATGCAAATTTAGAAAATATTACACAAAAAACTAACATGAATTAATTTTCCCTTTTCATGTAATTTAATTAAATCCACGTGAAGGATGCGAGGCAGTCATTGCGATTTTCCTTGGCCCTTCTGTAGACCATTATAGAAAAATGCATTAAACATTTACTTTGTAATAAGTAATGTCACGGACATGTTGTATGATGTGTCTTGTAAATATGGAACACTGCACTGGCCACAGGCATCCAGAATCAATGTCATCCTGTCAATGTTGTTGAAGTTCAACGCAACAAATGATGACTGGTGACATTTCACTTTTGATAAACAATGAGAGTGGGAAGGTTACGAGTAAAACAACACCATGGCCACAATTTTTAGTTCAAGGGACAGAATGTCGTCCGTATTGTATTGAGTCAAAAGGCCGTCAAAATGTCGATGCCCTAGAAATATATTCCTTTCTTTGCACTGCAATGCAACACTCAATTTACAATGATGTGAAACGAACTTGAGAAATTTGTCGATGATGTTTTTTTTTTAAAAAAAATATTAACACACATTTGCAGCAGTAGAGTCTACATTTTTTCCCTTTCCATTTGTAAGGGTTTTTTTTAAAAAATGAAAATGTTATTGTACAACTTACTCAATGAATGCAATGTTCCGGTCACTTACCTAAAAAGAGAAAAACAAAAAATGTTTAGTGAGGATATTCAAAGGTAAAGACGTATATACAGGAGTTCAACAGAGTTAGGGGTTTTTATTTTTTAAATATTGCCTCCCACGCGACGATTGATCGGGAAACTGCTGACTGTCCTATAATTTGGATTTGGCCAACAGCGCAATTATCAGGTTCGTAGTTGAGTGCCAGCCTCACTTCCCAATTGTGGTCCCCGACAACAACATGAGTAAATCTTTACTCATGCAGGCTAAAATTGCAAGTACGTGTTTGACCAGTAGCATAATACTAGCCTCCAACGTCATAGGGCTCGCAACCATATACACAAAAATGTGATGAACCATCTTATAGCAGTAATAGATTCCCCGTTCACGACACTGGCAAACGATTAAAGTATAAAGACCTTCGGATCATCACGTAGAATGTTCGGACAGGCCACGTGCATCTGAACAATTAGCTGAAGCCCTTGTCCACTATTGCCAGATATCACCGCCATCCAGGATGAAAAACTGTGATATCTAATATGGTGATTGCTACAACAGAAACAGCGCTTATTTGGATGCGGCAGATATAGGCAAGAAGTCTTGAGCTTCCGACACGTGAGAGAGCGCCTAATGACAATTCGCATTAAGGCTTAATTTGCTAATAATTTGCTATGGAAGACAAAGACGACGACACCAACGAATATTTCTACGAACACCTTGACAAGATATATGAGCAATGTCCTAAGTATGGACAGAAAAGGAGGACACCTCTGCTAGGAGAGTTGGTAAGCAAAGCCTGCACGACACCACGTACAACGTCCGGCAATGAAGCTTAAGTGCGTTGACTTTAAGGCGGTACGATATTTTGTTACACCAAGTATACTGTTTTCTCATCTCAATATACACATGCCCCCTGGCGATCTCCAGATTCAGTTATCATTTTGCAACCGACATAAGGTATGCCACCAGTATTCTCGACGGCCGAACCTTTCGGTGCCAAGGTGCGAATGTGGTATTCACAAGCGCCACAACAAAGAAGAGCTATTCTGAGAAGATATAACGCAATCGTAAGAGACCGCAAATGTCTTCGCCGAACGCATATCCCGAAACTTTTCAGCAAATTCTTTGCCACCAGCATTAATTATCGAAAACCAGTGGCAATTCTGCTAATTTGCTAACAGAGACGCAGCAACTGATATGTTGAGCTTTACATAATCACCAACCAAGAAATTCTTGGTTTGATGAAGAATGTGAGCACATGCAGGTGCACAAGAAACTTACAAAGCAGCGCTGCAACGAAGAACGAGAGCCGCTCGTGAGCTCTACGAAGAAAAGACGGGAAGAATATCGGCTTCTCCAGAAGAAGAAGAATAAGCACTAGGACCTTCGCGATCGAAGATATTGAGTGTCTGTACTCGAGGAATAACGTACGGAAGTTTCACCAATAAATAAAAAGAACATGTCAAGGCAAGAATACGCGTACAAGAGCCTGTGGAAATGAGGAAGGAAACCTTGTAGTATAATCACCGTCGGTGCTGAGAATATGGAAAAACTTTTTCTGCAGAGTGTACCTATACCGGCGAAGAAGTCCAACGTCCCGCCGTCAGGCAGAACAGGCCATAACCAAAACTTCCATTCACCTGACCAAAATGAAGTAAGGATAACAATATCTGAGTTAAAATCTAACAAAGCAGCTGGACCTGACGGCCTACCGGCGAGGTTTTCGGAGCTGCTGGATATGACTTCGTAGAGAACATACATACTAATTTCTCAGATTTGGTCAGAAGAGTGAATTCCTGATGAATGGAATCCACAAAAAAAAGAGACCCCTCAACTGCGTCAGCTGTAGACGTATAAGTCTCCTCAACATCGCATACAAGATCATATCTGCCATAATGTGTGAACGTTTGAAACCCTACGTTAACAACCTGATTGGCCGCTATCAATGCGCTTTCAGACCAGGAAAGTCCATTATGGACCAAATTGTTTGACTCCGGCAGATCCTGAAAAATCGATACACACCATCTTTTCATCGATTTTAAGGCCGCATATGACAACACTTATAGAGACGAGCTATACAGAGTCATGTCTAGTTTTGTCATCCCTGCCGAACACTACCCTGGCTCTCAATCTCATCTCATCTCATCTCATCTTATTCAACCTAGAGGGAAGAAAAAGTCGCACTGGTGGACTGGCAGGAAACGTTTCAACCAAGCAAAAAGCATAAGAAAGGCGACAGACTGTAAGTTATATAAGGAATCTGTCGAAATATAAAAACGAACTAAAGATGGCAAAGCTACAATCTTGGAGGTCATTCTATGGGAAAATATTAGAAACCTTCTAGGTAACACGCCCAAGAAAAATCAAGTGATGAATCACTCAACCTGCTACTAGACACCCAATTTCCAGGTAGCTACCTATTCACGGCCAGATGTCTCTTGTTTTTTAACGTAAGTACCTGCCGTGTGGGCTTAAACCTACGGGATGCCCATACATACATGGGAGCAAGGATACGCCTTGCCATCGCTCACCGTCAATCCATTGATACCAATTCGGAACTGTGTTGCCGGCACAAGTTCCACCCTTGGTATGAGTCGAGGGCGACCTAAAACCTCTTACTGCTTTTAGGGTCGCAGCACCCAGCACTTATTGCAACTCCACATTGAGTCAACCAAAGGAAAACCAACGAAAACCAAAACCAAAACCAAGGAAAACCATAGGAAGACTCTTACCCGCGATTTTGGGTTTAAACCACAGCCACCATGACGCTCCCACAAGGGGGCCTACCTCAAACAAGTCAGGCCCGGACCGAGATCCGGGGGGCTCCTGACTCCCATGGTACCGTGATTTAAGTCCTGGTAGGGACTACCGGTGGTCCAGCCGCCAACAAGACCTATGACCGGCAGCTTGTGACTGATCAAATCGTAGCAACCTTCGGTAGCGTCATCTGAAGATGTTTACGATAAGACCAGTACTTTGCTCTGCCCCCGTTCATTATTAGACAACGTCATTAAAGGGCGAAGCCTTGATAATTGGGCGGGGGCCCACCTATTCACGGCCAGTAACAACCTAGGAAACGGCAAATTTTTTTTTTATAATTTGCACGCACTCAAGGGATTTAAGTACCCCTAAAATGGTTGCAAGCAGCGCGGGCAAAGGAAAATCAGGGCAAAAAGTAAGAGAGGTACCAATGAACGTTGGTTTTAAATGTTTGAAGATTATAATGAAGGAAATAAAAAGCTACGCAGGGCATTCCATAAGCTAGTTGTACGGCTTAGGAATGAATCACGATATTTTAGAGTACGTCCGAAAGTGGGCTTGGCCTTAGACAATGTAGCCAACTGCAGCAAACTAAGCAAAGTCCAAAAGACAGTATATCTGTGCATAAGCGGAGCCTTACATACTGCTCCCTCCGCGGCACTAGATATTCTGTTTCATTTGACACGCCTCGATATTTTCAGCAGGCAAGTGGCTGCTATCGCAGCTATTTATCTTTTAGGGATATGGCACAGCAGTTCAGCATTCACCTACGTTTGGAGTTGGGCCACAGAGATATTCCAGGAAATAAATTGTAGAGCCAATGAACTCGCCAAAATTGGAACCAAACCTTAAATCATCGTCTGTAGCGACCAAGAAACTCTGGGCAAACCTGGATCTGAATCGCCCTAAGACTTTGATCTCTCTAAATAGGAAGCATTTCAGAGCTATAATAGGTGCCATTCCTGGACACTGTCTTATAGGCAACCAAGCAAAGACTTCTACAGAAGCTGCATGGATGCAGAAACTCCACGTAGGAGCTTTCTTCTACAGCCTCCTACGCTTCATCATAAGCTCAAAATGGTTCCAAGAGTAGGAGGATCACTGATCCACGTGGTATCACAATGGGACAATAGGCCTAAGCGGGTTGGTTTTTTCCAACAGCCGCTGTAGCCTTCAAAAGTGCCGACTCAAAGTTAAAAATGGGATCACTGCCATATTTACAACATCAGGAAAGCTCGGAAAGCATCGAAATGTTAATGATTCGTTCTTATTTCCCACCGTTTCTACGCTATGTACACTGTACACCACACCACTGTTTATTCTAACAGCAAACAGTTTACCAAGCCAACGCAATTCAACATTTTTAACTTCTGCTTCTACCGACTTCTGTTAACATCGTCTTCGGACTGACTAATTTGTTAATTCTATTTCACGCCTCATGATTACCAATTTTCCCCTCTAAGAAAACTCTTTTGCTTGACTTTGAAAAAAGTATCAATTCTTTCTTATTTTACAAAACATTCCCAACAACAGCATTTCGATACGAGATACAAGATACGAGTACACAAGTAGTCACCCAAAACCACCATTCACAATCAACTCTTTACGAATATTGTGCATCCATTGGAAGGCAGTGTAACTTCAGTTAATTAACAATTCACCCAGACTTCTCTAATTTATGTGTTTTGCGACATCCGTTCTTTTTGGAAGGCAATCTGACTAAGTGCTATCGGGGATCTTTGATCTAAAAAAACGATGCCGTGTTTGCCTCTTTATCCACTTAACGAGTTTTCAGTTTAATTTAACCCGCTTATCAATGTAATTAACCCCCGAAATAATCATTTTACTGTTGTGTCTCTGTTCGCGCGTGTATCTCAAAAACTTTCAGTAATTCAGAGTTATACTCATATCTACCTTCCGTAAGAAGTAACTTCTTCGACAAAATGTCCTTCATACGGATGGAATAGAGTGCCATTTGGCAATTGTAATGGGTGTAACATTTGCTTGGAAGATTACAAATTCGAGTCCGTAAAGTGAACAAATGAATAGGCGGATGAAGTTTGCCGAATTCACCCATCGTCAGCTTCTAGTGTTTATTGGGATGAACATCGGCGGACAGGAACTGGGGGAATTTCCGGTAAATGGAGAATGGTTTCGTCCTTACAAACAGGGGGGTTGATAGAATCTGTCGCTTAGCTATATAGGAATGAGGAACTTTGAATGGAAACTTCTTGCCTGGCTTTCCTTTTATTTGGATGGGGAGTGATACTTTGGTCACTCTTTGGGTTTATCTTCCTGTTTGCCCAATTTTGCCACGTCTTTCGGCATAAAGACGTAAATAATCATGAAAACACGACACAGATAAGAAAAGTCCTAAGGCTTTAAAAATATTCGGTAGTACCTACCAGGACTTAAATCACAATACTGTGGGAGGACCTCTCCAAACTTCGGCTCCGGCCTGACTTGTTGAGGTAAGCCCCTTCTGGGAGCGTAACAGTGTCTCTGGTTTAAACTTAAAATCGCAGTAAGATTTTTCCAGTTGGTACGCGATGTTGAGTAGGAATTGACAGAGAGCGGTGGCAAGGGGTACCCTTATTGTCACGAGTTCACATTCTGGTCACATTGCGATTGATGCAAGACACAGCTCTTGTATACTGGATGTCCGATTTTTTCAAGGCGTCGGCATCGATGTAGCAAAGGTGCAAATGGGAATATTGCGAACTACAGAACATCGAAGAAGTACTATGAAGGAATTTGACGTCAAACGGCTTGAATCTTTAGAGACCCCTGGTGACTTTTCTAACTGAGTCTTCCAAAACCTCATAAGAAGTCTTATGCCGCTAGCATTTAATTCAGAAAATTAGTGGCGACATTGTCAGAAAACCATAAGCGACGCCGCATCTAGAGTGATAGGTTTCAGCCGGTGACTATAATGAAGCCAGACTCGTCAATGCTGGATGGTTGAGGAGAATTTTCGGTGCTTTATCAAGGTCTACCAACCGAGACCTTCAATGTCAAAACTCACTAGCCAACAAAAGAGGCGGGATCTCTCTTAAGTCCACTAATTTACTGGCGTACGCCGATAGCACTGAACTGACTGGACGAATATAGCGAGCCATCAATGAGTATTGAGGCGAAAATGGATCACTCAGTAAAGTACATATATGTATGCTATCATCAGAAACTGACGCTTGTTATCGGCAGAGCTCATAACTTTGACGTAGTTAAGGGCTTCGTCTACCTTAAGTCCGCAGCTATAAGCAGCAACGACATCAGTAAAGAAATCAGACGCAGAACTGCCAATCGTTGTTTCTTTGTTCTCAGGAGACAATTGAGTAGCAGAGCCCTCTTTTATCAGGCCAAACTGGCTCTATCATCCCCGTCCTGCTACGGCGAAGAGGTTCCGACCTTGTAGAAAGTGGACAAAGAAGAACTTGGCTGTTTCGAGAGAAAGATACTGCGTGTGATTTTCTGTCCAGTTTGTAAGGACGACAGAATCTAAGAGGATATAACCAAATGGAAAGGGACCTCAACTAACATGGAGTGCGGCACTGGAGGTAGCTGGAGAGAGATCGTGCTGGCTGGATAGACTTGGTGGGTGAGTGTCAGGTATACCTCGTACTGTAGCGCCGCCTCGGTAAGTAAGCAACTCCTTATCTGTTATACAATACTAGTGATAGGTCCTTTTCAGTGTGTCCTTAGGTAGATATTCACCTTATTTTGAGTAGGTCGGTAGGTAGAGGTGGAGATTCACCATGAACCCAAGTAGCACTAGAATGTGACTTTTTAGTACCACGATGCGTGATGCAGATGCACTGTTGAGGATGTGAGACAGTTGGTGCTTAGATCCAGCATGTCAAGTTATTATCTCGTATTCCTGTACACGAGATGTCTTTAAGGTCGTCGAATAATGATTGGCTTATTGCACGTAGTCTGGCTCTTGCTTACGCCGGACATTTGCGGAGGAAATAAGAGAGAGTACTCCCTCAACTGCGGCAGTGGGAGTTTTAAGGGATACCTAGTTTGCCGCATTATCTCCAATTGGTCTCCGTGATTATCACTATGATTCTGGCGATATCTGGGAGGGTTCTGCTTAGTAGGCTTTTTGTTATATTCCTATTATAGGTTGGTTATACCATCCCTCCATTGGAGAGGGTTTGTAAGCGGATTTGTCCTTTAACCGTGCAGAGTTGAGCCCTGCCTGGCCAGTTCATCTGTACGCTCGTTTTCTTTTATGTCACTGTGTTCTGGAACCCAGAACAGTGAGACCCTCAAGCGTTCACCCAGGCGAGCAAGCTTATTCCGGTACTCCTGCACCAGTTCGGAGGGTATAGTAGCCTAGTCGATAGATTTGATAGCGGCTTGGCTATCTACGAGGATGGCAATGTTTTGTTTGTTAGACGCCCGTATTGCGTTCAAATCTCTCGGATTGCCCGTAGCTCAGCCTGTAAGACGCGGGCAAAATCCGGCGACAGGTGTTGCTGGCATACGCTAGCATTGACACCAAAGGAAGAAAACAGCAAGCTCTCAGTTGACCGTTTGCGGCCATAGACTAGAAGCGGATTTAGTAGTACAATACAGGCGCAGCACGCCGCAATTGGAAATTTTAACTTTGAGGTTTTTATTAGCATTTCCTTCGTGAGGTCCTTTGTAAATTGAAACAACGACATAATCTGGAGGAGCGCAGGCAAAATATCACTCTTGCCAATTACTGTTTTTTGGACTAATCAACGAGGCAACGAAGAATAAGTGCCTCTCACGAACAATGAAGAAGCGCCGTCCCAGTCCTACTATATGGCGTGAAAGTATAGACATTTATCTAAAGTGGACGAAAATGCCCTTAGTTGCTCCGAGAGAAAAGTCCTTCGAATGAATTGCGGTCCTGCCTGCATGAACGAAGTTTAAAGAAAGTGATATTGCAATGAACCATTGTACTGAATAGGTCAAAATGGCTAGAAGTCGTCGACTCTGGTGGCTAAGACGCGTTGATCAAATGAATATCACCTCTTCGGTACTTAGTGTCTTTCGTCTATTTCGCTTTCGGTGGTGGGCTCACATGGAGTGCCAGTTTCGTGTTCCCAATTGGAGGCGATGGCCCCAAGATCGAGCGAAATTGAGAAACCTGTTGGTTGAGGTCTAAGTCCACCTCCAACTGTACGGCCGCATATAAAACAAGCAACAAGGAAACAACAAGGGCTATAACTAAAAAAATTTAGTCACCTCTTGTCGACAGTGTGCAGCGTGCTCTAAACCAGAATCTGTGTTAAGATGAATTTCATTGTCACTTGAGTTATGGAGGAGTTAGTAGACAATTTCTACATATTTCGAGCTCTGGGAATAGTGTCCGTTTCGATATATTCACTCAAAAATTCAAAAGTCGACGTGAGTCAGTGGTAGAGTTCGTCGACTACTACCCCAAATATCTGGGTTCGACTCTCGGCTCATACACCAGCAAACAAAACAAACAATTTCTGACGTTAGCACCATTTCATCAAGGTCCCAAAGTCCCACACCGTGCAGCGACTAATCCAGTATGCAAACTTTTTTTTTTCTAAAAGGTTGGTCCCATATTTGTCTTAAAACATCCATATTTGGAAGATAAACATTTAAAGAAAAAATCCATGAAACTCGATTTCTTATTCCTAAACCTCTGGCCTCCTTTCTTGATGAATAAACATGTTGAGAAGATTTAAAGTTAAAACGTGTCCTTCTCCTTAGAAGGGGGGGGTGCAAAACTCAGAGTCATTCAAGTTCGTTGGTTTTCACTTAGCGCCACTTGACTATGTAAATGTCGCCACAGTGTTGGGTGGAAGTCCACCAAGCCACCAGTTCGGAAAGCAGTTGCTAAAGATTCCATTCCATAGTCGCTTTCACTTCTTTTTTTTTTTCATTTCAATCCTTTCTGCTCCCTCTCTTACTATTTTTATTTTTCTGCTCTTTTCTTGTTTACTCTGTTATAAAGTTTTTTCTTGGCTTCTTTGTTTTTTAAATTTTTCCCACCCATTATGCCGATTCCCGGCGGAAAACTTTGTATTTTTCTTCTTTCAATTTTCTTGACAGTGTTTTCCTATGAGTCAAGTTATGAGGTCATGAATGAACTTCTTTTTTTCCAAATTCAAAAGCCAAAAACATCGTTTACACTTGAAATAATTCAAAACAAAAAAAATAGCCAACGGAAGAGGGGGGATTGTGTATACATAAAGGTCGGATAGACCCGTTCAGTGGGGTTTTCATTATCCATTCAGGCTAAGTTTCACCCTAATTATTCCGAAATACCCGTAATAGTGGAGATTGGAGAGCTGTAGACAAGAGACTTTTCACCTGAGATTTATCAATTGTTGATGTTTTTTTTTTCTTTTAATTAATTTGCAACGTAAACTGTGGGAAAACAGGCCCATTAAGGCGGGTTTTTTTTTGTTGGATACAAAAGGATTTGATATTGGGGAATAAGTGTCCTGACTTTTACGTGAGTCGGAAGGTGGAGTAGTAGTTGGTTTTTATTTCATTGATTATGGTTATGCAGACTGAGAATGACTTTAGCACTTAACACTGTTTGGTGGATACAACATAACATACAACTCGTACCTTTTTAGGATCGTTTCCAGCAGGAGAAAAGGAAGAAATTGTCGCAAATTGGTACCTATAACCAACGGTATTTACCATTGACCTAAAAGTGGATTAAAATCGTTGTGGGTGGGTGGGGGAATCCTTTTGACCTTTTAGAAGTTCATTCTATTATGTGATTGGAACATTACCATCTGAACTGATAATTGGATTCACGAAATAATCTAAATGGAGAAGTTTGGCGATGTCAAGTCGGGCGATCTGCCGCAAAGTTTTAATCCGTTTGCCATACGAAATGGAAGAAAAGCTAAACAATATGTACAATATGTCTAATAAGGCTTAGGACATTTGACTGTTGAATTTAGAATCAAAATCAATTGGCAGGCTTTTGGAGAGTGTAGGGTAAGGTTGGGTTGATGGGTTAAAATTTATAATAACGATGACCCGCGTAGACCTACTAGGGCCGTGGCTGTAGGGGTTTGCCCATTCAGTGTTGTAGCAAAACCTCATTATTTGTTGCACTGATAGCGCCTCTAGCTCCACCGGATCTGGAAAGAAGTAGCTTCCTAAAGGAATCATGTTCTGCCTGCTTATGCGTGGACAGTGAGAGAGGAAGTGGAAGATATATATTCGGATAAGTTCGTGTCATCCTTGCGGAGTGTTTAGCTAGCAGCATTTACTATAGCTCTTGTAGCAATAATATACCAATGCTTCGGTCCGCAGAGTCTTCGAAGTCAACCGACTTGGGGGCTGAGCTAACTAGAGAGGCTTGTTAGTTGAGGGCCAGGTTCACCCCCGACCCGTAGCGTTACATAAGGTTAAATCAAAGTCATATTGGATAGAAACTGAAGGTAACAGGCAAGCTAAAAACCGTGTAACTTTCCCTCAAAATAACAAAACAACTCCTACAGCTTCTAAGGGTTAGATACAGGTTCGGATTCCCAATAGGGCACTGCAGCGTCAAAAAACACACAACAAGACTATGGGAATAGCACACGACAATTACTGTCGCATGTGCAACGAGGACGAAAAAACAGCAGAGCATATCCTTTGTTACTGTGACTGCTTAAGCAGAACACGTCTATACTTTGTAGGTAGGCCATACATTGAGGCAAAAGATGTCATTGACAGTTCACTCAAAGTTATAGCCGAGTTCCTTAAAATATCTGGTATCGTGGGTGAGCTCTAACTTGATGAAAACACAATAGGACGCGGCAATAAGGGTAAATAATTCCACCTCCCCGCAGATTAGATTCTAAGGATACTGGGATATTGTAAGATTAGATCAGCTACTACTTTTGGAGTACTATAGCCGGTTTTCCCGCGGTCTCTAAAAGGTCACCTATTTTCGTGTTGTCCTTTAGTAGGAAAGACTGCAGATTTCCTATGGGCATATTTGTGGAGCACTTCGAAGCGCCTAAGTGTCACAAAATCTTGGTGCAGTTGTTGTTGTTGATTACGACACCGCGAAACACTTGTCAGCCTATGCACGAATCGGACTGCGAGTACTTATCGGTGATGCGTTGGTTGCTGGTTCTGTAGGCACTTAATCGCTGAATCGTTTACTCATCGTTCTACTAAGGACTGTAAAATTCTGGTACAAGGGACATCCAAGGAGTGCAATAGACTAGTTCTTTGTCTGAGTGCTCTGTTGCGATAGGAAAAGAAACTCCTTAGGAAAAGAGTACGAGTACAAGCTGTTGATACGCAGCCAAGACCTTAATGTACTATCCAGAATTTACGGGCTTCTAGTACCTCTAAAAAATTATATGGGTCTCAGATATGCGCCAAGTTGTTGGTAGCGTCATATAAGAAAGATAGAGAAGTTTAGGTCCGCTGGGGCACTCATTCTTGAATTTCGGCTCTAGAATTTCAATCACCATACGCCCCTGATTTCGCACTACCACTGTTGAGATATTGTAGCCTTATTTAAGTAAAGCGAAAATCCTTCCAACTGCATAAACTATTTGTCATAGCTTAGTGCACCCAGTGAGATGCACAACATTATTTCGATTGAGTGCAAATACAACCGCGAAAATCGTACTTTCCTTTGAGATGTGAGTGAACTCCGTTTAGGAAATTCACTTGGTCGCCAGGCTAGGGGGCCCTAATCATTTGGTTTAGAAAGTTTTTAAATTCCATTCACTCTACCCTCTATTTGGCATTTTGTGTACAAAAAGACTTACTAGAAAAAAAATAGAAGAAGCTGTCCGAAGTAGCTATATAAGATGATGTCTTCCTTGACCAATACTCTTCATATCCCTTCCAGGAGATTTGCGCCGTTCGTTCGACTGGTAATTGACATGAAGAGATGTCCATATGCAGAACAGTTGAGGAAGATTTATCCCAATCAGGGAAAAACTAGGAAGACGGTATACAACATAAAAAAGGGCAGGGATTTTTGTCCTCGCAATGAAACACCAAATCAAATTCATAATTTTGCAATCGATGTAAGGCACGCCTCCAATATTCTGGACGTCTGTACTTTTCGGGCAGCCAACATTGATTCGGATCGCTACCTTGTTGCAACCAAGCTGCGAATGCGGATCTCCCAAGCGCCACAATACTACTGCGAAAATATATAACTGCAATTGCAAGAGGCCGATAGAGTATTTGCTGAATCCGTATCCAGACCGCTCAGAAAACTCTATGCTCCCAAGTACAGAAGAATGTCGGCAAGCACGTGCAGCCAAACAAGAAGCGTGCAAAGCTGCGCTGCAATTAAGGACGAGAACCGTTCCAGAGCTCTATGAGCAGAAAACTTTTCCAGAAGCATTAAAAGGAGCACTAAAAGGATATTGAGAGTTTGTACTCAAGGAACAACGTACGGAAGTTTTACATAAAAAAACGTGGAGATGAAGAAGGAATCCTTGTAGTAGAGTCACAGTTGGTGTAGAGAATATGGAAAAACTTCTTCTGCAAACTTCTTCTGTATTCAAAACTGCTGGAAATGACTTCGTAGGGAGCATACACCAACTCATTTCTCAAATCTGGTCGGAAGACTGTATGCCTGATGAACAGACTTTCAGCATCATTTGCCCGATTCACAAAAAGGGAGACTTCTTTATCTGCGCCAGCTATAAAAGCATAAGTCTCCTCCTTCTCTTGAATGAACGTCTGAAACCCTTAGTCAATAATCGATCTTCTTATCGATTTTAAGGCTGCACATAATAGCATTTATAGAGACGAGCTAATCGTATATAGAGCCATGTCAAGTGTTGGCAAAAGGACGATTGAGAACGCTCTCTGCTCCGTCAAAGTCGGTAACGACTTAACTGAGAGCCTTGCAGTCAAATAAGGTTTTAGACAAGTTGACGCTATGTCATGTAACACACAACATCAACGAATTACATAGAACGTTACAGTACACAGCTACAATATAGATGAGTAACGGATTTTGTCGACCTTGACTCTGCTATAAATTTTGCCAACAATACCTCAGTAGAATTAAAACGAAGGATCACTCTTTCCAATCGCTGTTTCTTTGTTCTAAAAAGGCAAGGTAGCGCCCTATCCCAAAGAGATGATCATCCCAGTCCTACTTTATGGCGCCGAAGCATGGACAGTCGTTTTGAGAGAAAAATCCTTCGGAAAATATTTGACCCCTTTTGTGTTGTCGAGCTTTAGAGGACATGATTCAACGACGAAGTATATGAGTTGTACAGCGACATCGACCTAATCAGAAAACTGCGCATCAGTCGCCGGAGATGGCTAGGACATGTAAAACGCATGAAGAATAATGTTCAGGCCGGCAGAGTCTTTGAATCTAACCCGGAGGGATTACGCAGTAGAGGAAGACCTCACCTTAGGTGGCGCGCACAGGTAGAAGGGGACCTCAATCGACTTGGAGTGCGCAACTGGAGGCAGTTATCTAAAGACCGGGCTAACTGTAAAGGCCGGTTTTCAGAAGGATAAATCAACTGAAGATGCCCTTCTACACTTATTCGAAAATTAGAAAATTCTTTCTAGCCTTCAGGCAAAAAAGTTCACTATTTATGGACGTAACAAAAGTATTCTACACGATCAACCATATCACATAGCTTTATACTCGATTGGTTCAGATTATACCTCTCAAATCGATCTCGTAGAGTCAATATTGATGAAACAAGAAGCGATATCTGATTTTTTTTAATTTGGGTGTGCCTCACTGTTAGCTGTAGGGACCCATTCTCTTTCTTATTTGTAAAAACAAAGAAAACGAACAAGCAAAACAAAAAAGTAAGGTTTACCATTTCATCATGCATCGTTTGCCGAACGTGCGGAAGTTATTAAAAAATATTACCGATATACGCAATGTCATCGAGAGGTCGGTCGTCATCATGGCCTCAGTGTACAGGCAATTCGTCGCACTGTGGAAAAGTTTGAGTATGATTACACTCTTTTCGATCTTAAGCCACCAACTAGGGAGAGATTGCCAGTATCGAAGAAGACCCAGAAATGTCGATTCGGCGCTGATCAGCTGAATTGGGCATCGCAAGGGAGTTAACCCGGCTTATTTTACGATTGAATTTAGTCCTACTGATTGTTCTAACACACGATTTGAAGCCGAACAACCATAGACAACGCCATGTCTTCACTAATTGGGAGGCGCTGGAAATGTTGACCGGAGATCCGAATTTTGGCCAAAAACTCATCCTCTCAGACGAGGCCCATTTTTGGTTCAGCGGTTACGTCATCAAGCAAAATTGCTGTTATTGGAGCGAACACAATCCACAAGTGTTCCGCCAAGCACAATTCATCCACAAAGATTGAATGTTTGGTGCGGTTAATGCCATGGCGACATCATCGGACCTTATTTCTTCCGAAATGAGGAAGGATACACTGTCTCAGATATAGAGCGATGTAAACCGACTTTCTGTGCTTAGAGCTTGACAACATCGATATATTCGATCTGTGGTTCCAACAAGACGGAGCCACTTGCTATACAAGCGACGCAATGCCCGAAGTTGTGAAGGAGAAAAAAATTGAAGCGTTCATCAATTGGCCGCCGCTATCATGCGATTTGAGACCACTTGATTATTTTTTCTGGGGCTACGTTAAGTCCTTGGTCTACGCTAAAAACCCAACCGCTTTGGATGAGCTCGAGGCCAACATTCGACACGTTTGAAGCACTGCCAGCGCAGCCGATGTGGCAATTTGAATGATGTGCTATTCCTCACATAATGGCAGAATCAATTTTATATCTCACATTATTGTTTTTTTATTTAATTGTTTTTCCTATCGTTCTTATCTGGTCGCCCTTTACTATGGACTTTTTAGATCAAAGCTTCAGTATGGTGCTGCGTGTTGGAGAATGTCTTATTTTAAACTTCGCGCCAATGTTTAACGCTCAAAATTCAACTATCATTTGGCAGATATTGCATTCCGTTATTAACCTCAGAGTTTTTACTTTAGACTAAAATAAAAATATCACCACTGCTCATAAAAATGGTGCGCGTTTCTGTTGATTTAAAATGACACCTCTTGTTGGATGCTACTATAATACCAAAAGTCAACCGCAATTAATTCTGTAGAAAAATGTTATCAAAAAAAAAAAATTGCCGTAAACACCGTAGACATACCAGTTATCCATATTTTCAGGATACGAAAATCCTTCCAGTCCATTACTTATATTGATATTAAGTGTTAAAAACATTCTTTTTCCGATCAGGAATAGCAGATTAATTTATAATTATAACTTACGTAAAATCTATTTAAATGTGTACCCTTAGCTCGCTTTCCCTAATTTTTATTTAGTATCACTCTGCTTATATTTAATATAATAAACTCCCCAAATCTGGTTGTATACGATCGAGTATATGAGTAATGAAAAAGTAGAAGAATTTCCAGCTCTCAAATGATTGCGTTGAGTTAAATGATTATCCTCATAATTATCATATTAAACTCGAGCCTAGCAAACCAATTAATTTATTTAATTATTTTACCGGTAGCCGACAAGTCTGCTTAATTTTATTTAAGTGCCTTAATCCGCCAGTTGCATTTGGCAATCATGTAGAGTTCCGGTGGTTGAAAACTCATTAGCCAAGCTAACTATCCATTCACGGACATACGAACAGCTTCTGAAACATCTGTCATTAATTATATTTCAAACAACACAAAATCACGGACCAATAAATGGATGGAAAATGCAATCGGAGGTGGGTGAACTCTAGCCATGAAAACTCGGCCTTGCAATGGCTAAGTTGTAAATTTAATTGGATTGTATCTACTGTAGACTAGTGCGATTTTAGCGAATTTAATTTCAATTCTTTGTGACATGGAAAGTGACAGTAACCAAGTTTGTATCGAAATGAAAAAAAAACAAAAACTTTTATAATTCAATTGGCTAAAGTCTCAGGTGTGTGTTGACGGTTCCAATAAAAACGAATGAATCCATTGGAGGACAATAAAATTAATAGAACACCTTTAAGGTTCAATTGACCATCGAGGGCTGACACTGTCATGCAATTGTCGTCCATCGAAACGCATCAACAAGTCAAGCACACAAATAAGCTAAATGACTTTATGTCATGCATTCACGAATTGAAGATTAATATTTGAAGAGTCAATCGATTTCGGTTGAATGGCTGTATCCTGGTGACTTCTGCATAAATCAACTCTATCCATCGACTAGGAGACTGGGAGAAACCTATCATACCTACTCGTACATAGTTGATTAAAAAAGGTATCCGATATGAGTCCAACAAAAAAAACAAACACGAACACTTTTAATGGCTATCCTTTGGATATGATAGAATGTTTCGTCAGAGTCGTGTTTTCCTGTTGCTGATAATAAAGTTTACAGTGCATCGAGGAAAGGAAAAAAAATGAAACGACAGTGTAATTCCTGCAAAACATTGCACGCCGGGGAATCGAATTTGAGCCGATAACAAACTTAACTTCTAATAGAGTCAATCTTTCAAGCCAACCATATATGGCTGTAGGCTAATCAATTTTTGACTATTCCTGGTATTCGAGTACTGCAAAGGATTATTGCGCCGAAGCTCAACAAGCCAGTAGCCATGGGTGGTTTTTGTAATTTCACAGTAATGAACATTTTCAAATATTCTGCCTCATGGATACCCCTACAATACGAGTATACCTGTTGCAACAAAGTGAAATAATTTTAGGCCATCACCCTAGTCCAACAAGTGGTGTATCTAAGAAATGTATGAATATATTTGCAACCGACAGCAGGGATGGTTAAGTTGATTTGGTTCTATTTCAAATTTAGAAATAATTATAATTCTGTCTGCAGTGGAAAACAGGATCAGAGCCCTTGGCGTTTTCGTGTGCCCAGTAACGCGTTCTAGAGACTATGGTCTACTCTTTTGCCCAAATTTTATTGTAAGTTTTTTTTGTTGACACTATGAGCCCGATCGGGTTGGTTGACTTCGGCCAAGTTTCCTAGCTTAGCTTGCAAATTCTTTACGGTTGCAAAGGTAGCTTTAAAGCGAAAGTAACTGCTAACCCAACAGTATATGCGGCTGCTCTGTCGACGTTCATGATTTGTCTTATTTCGAGTTTGGAGTATGATTTTCGTGTAATAATAAACACGACCATGGCAAATGGTGTTCTATATATCGACATCGATGGGAGCTATTCCAGAGTCGCTTTCCATTCTTTCAGAAATATCCATTGGGCATGTAAGATTACTCTGAACACTTTATTTTGATAAGGTTATAGGGTATAGCTGTTATTTCATCTATTACAGTCCCAAGCACCTGCTTAATTAAAAGCAGTTTGCAATAATGCGATCTATCCATGGAACAAATAGAATTTGTATTCAAAGGGCGAAAACCTAAACAATCTCCCTGCTGAAACATCCAATTTCTTTGCAAAAGTCAAAAAGGAATTTGAAGTTCGTTTCCTTTAGGTTTTCGAAAAAGTATTTCCCTAAAAATTTTCTTCGAATACGCGATATTGCCTCACATTCACACATTATGTGTGCTATGTCCTCAACAGCTTTTAGATCACCGCAGAATCTGCATACATCTGTATCTAACAATTTGAGTCTCTTTGCGTGCTTCCGCAGAAGACAGTGGGTTGTCAGGACTCCTGTTATTGCCCTAAGCTTATCGCTGTTTAATTTTATACACTCCCTTGATCTTTTAACCTCAAAAAGTAGCCAGAAACCTTGGATACCCGGTGTCCTTCAAAGCTTAACCACATTAGGTTGGTCGTTTTTATGATTTTGTTCTCGATAGTGCCCCTTACTATGGTCTGATGTTGGCAACTTCACTGTTATCGAGTAGCCCTCCTCTTCTTGCAAGCTTATCCGCTTGTTCATTTCATTTTATACCGCATTGTCCTGGCACCCAGCACTGTCTCACCCGGTTCTAAGTGCATAATGCCATGAGCACTGTGCGACAGCCTCTGACTATGTCAGAATTGATGTTGTTCGATTCCATTGCCTTCAGTGCGGCCTGGCTATCGATGTAGATAGCGATATCTCTTTCGGATACCGATCTCATCTGCATTAGCTCAGCCGCCCTGACGACAGCCAGAACCGCTGATTCGAAGACTCTGCTTACGTTCGGTAGTCTAATAGACAATCTTAGTTCTGGGTCTTCTGAGAAGATACCAGAACCTCTTCCTTCCTCTGTTTTCGAGTGGTCTGTGGAAATTGGAATTTCATTTGGCCTGATTATTGCATTTTTTTCCAGTCCTCCCTCTCCGGGTATATTATATCATACCGAATGTCGAAGTCTACCAAGAAAGGAATCAGAATTGGATTGCCTGGCAATTGCTCCACTAGGACCATGCCGAAACTACTGCTCTTGAAGTGACCCAAATTAGTTAGTCGTATTACACTGTTGCCAGCTAGTTTATTTATCTGTAAATCAAGCGGTATTAGGTGCAGAAAGGTGTTCAATACTATGGCTGTGGAAGCCGTTCTTTGAACCGCCGCTAATATTCCGTAAACCGTTTTCTTATTTGTTGCTTTCCACCATACTTCTGCGCCATATGTAAGTATGGCTCTTACGAAGACCATATATAGCGAATACACCATAGCAGGTTTTAAGCCCCAAATTTTTCCTACCGTTCCCTTAAAAGCCTTAAAAAGCCGTAAAGTTCCGAGGAAACAACATCAATTCATTTATTCCCTGCCGTAGCCAAGATGGGAATGCGAACTGCCAAAGTATTTCAAGTCGAGCCTGTGAAAACTTATGCATAAAACTCAGAAGACCAATGATAACATCATTAGAGGCACACGAGTTGGTACTACAGACCACGAAAACGGTCCAGGTCATAGAGTTCACGGTTGTGTTTTCTTCTCCATACACCCTCCTCACAGACAGAACCAAATATTCGATGAAGGATTTTTATTTCAAAAGAGCTTAAAACTTATTCCACTGTCTTAATTATCGTCCGACTTTCGGCTCCGTAAAGCATTACTGGCAAGATTAACGCTTTGTAGAGCATGATTTTGACTCTTTGCTTTAGGAGTTTTGATCCAAATTGCCATCGTCGAATCTCCACTCCTTGACTACCTCAAAGTTGTAGCTGTTGATAGTGACACGGAACGGTGTTCATTCGGCAACATATGGTATATTTCGTTTCTTCCTCATTCACTTTAAGACCGACTCGTTTAGCCTCTTCTTTAATTGCCGTAAAAGCTTCAATTATAACATGCTGGGAACGTGCGGTTATATCACTATCTTCCGCGTATCCCAGAAGTTGGACGGACTTGAAAAAAATAGTACCTTTCGTGTTGCCTTTTGCCCGACGTACTGTCTTCTCTAGTACTAAATTGAAGAAGTCACACGGCAGCTGAAATCCGGTGCAGGTTTGGAATAATTCGGAAGTTCTACTTCCACACTGCACGGCGAGTTTTTCAGTGTTGTGCGACACACACGGATCAGTTTTCCCGGGATCCCGAATTCGGCCATCGCATTATATAGCCCAGTGAGATAGATGCTGTCATATGCGGCTTTGAATTCGATGAAGAGGTGGTGTGTGTCGACTTGAAACTTGGTGGTCTTTTCCAGGATCTGTCTTAATGTGAAAATTTGGTCTGATTTGCGTGCCGGAAGCTGCACTGGTATAGACCGATTTGTGTGGTGCAGTACCGTTTCAGACGTTCACACAGTATCTTATAGGCGACTTTTAGTAGGGATATACCTCGATAGCTGTTATAGGACATAGGATCGGCCTTCTTGTAGATGGGACACATAGAGCTGATGTTCCAGTCGTCGGGCATGCTTTCATCCTCCCATGCTTTGCAATGTTACTTAAAATCATCCACAGTGACGAGATTACCTTCGCAGTTTCGAAGTGCTTGAAGACCCGTTTTAAAGCCATTGGCTAGGTTTTTGGCATTTTCCTGGTGTCTTTCCTTCTCCAGCAATCCTCGATATCCCTGAGCTGGAAGACTGCAAAGGCTCTTTTCTTTTTCTACACTCATCTCACTCTGCTTTGGTGATGTATTTACTTATATGCCACATCTATGTGCCTTCTTTTTTTGCACACATTCATCATCATACTACGGATTTCTTTTCTGGGGTGGTTGGTAGCGTAAGGTGTTTTCGGCCACCTCCATGATGGAAGTACAGCAACATGTTGTTGACGTCTGTGGTAGGCAATGACACATTGGGGAGTTTTTCATCCAGTCGCTCGCTTTAGTCTCTGGCTATTTCCGGTGTGCATAGGCATCCAATGCTGTACCTCCTTTTTGGATGTTGTTGCAGCTTTCTTTCATTTGACAGTCGAGCTCTGAATCGGGCTGCTACCAGTTAACGGTCAGAGTCGACATTTGCCCTTCTGAATTTGACAAGTGACGTCCGTCAATAAGCACGTGGTCGATTTGGTTGGCGGTTCGACCATCCGGAGTTAGCCAGGTTGCTTTTCGGATTCTTTTGTGAAGGAGCCTCCTGCTACATATCACTGTATTATCAGTTGTCGTGTCATGGAAGCTGTATTTTTCGACCGCTTCGCCGAAGATATTCTCTATACCGATTTTGGCATTGAAGTCCACGAGTATAATCTTAACATCGTACTTCGGACAGGTTCTATAGGATCCGTCCAGGAGGTCAAAAAATTCCTCCTTGAGGGGTTCTTCAGCCTCGTTGGTAACGGCTTGAGCACATATAACACCAAGCGATCATTGAAGGCCTTCGATTTGAGTAGCTTTCCAATATGTTTAACCTTTTATGACAGCTGTATTAAGAGTCGCAATCTGTTCTTGTTATCCGGATCCTTTCCAGCGTGCTTCTTGAGTATATTCTCCAGTGTTTGAGTTGCTCGTAGTCTGCTGTTATTAATAAAAATCACGAGATAACCAAGTCTGACAAACATCGTCCGGGCTCGTCCAGCAACTGTAGTGCTTGGTAAGCAAGAGATTTGCTACAAATGTCCTTTACTTACAGTTTTAAAAGCCCATCGCCTCACTTACCCCAGATTCGTCTTAAATAATTTCTTACATACATCGGCGATTTTGTGGTTGTTCCTTTAATCCGGATATCCACGTCAGACTTTTTGAAAATACTTTTCCAAATTAAAATGAGCAGCCGTAATCCTTTGAAATAGTCACCCCACCCCAAATCCGATATCGCTGAACTCCGGGACGTCATTCAACGATGGTAGAGAAGAGCTTAAGGGTATTTTTAAAATTGCAATTTATTTCTATTTTTAATGAAGAAATTCTATTTTGCTCAATATCACCTACATACCCCACATGTCCTTGTGAGTTGTTATTTTCGTCAGACCATTCTGGTGTTCTTACTCCCATATGATAAATTTTAATTAGCTTTCACATAACAACGGTAATTCTATTTTAGCACCAACTCCAAAGTCACTTTTCATTTTGGCAGATAATTTTATATATGACTGCGAAAATTGTTATTACCTTCATCGCTATCCGTTGCTTCATATGCAATTTGAATCTTTAATTTGACATTTTGCGCTGATATTCGGGAGAATGACTTTAATAATGAAATCTTACGCATTTATTTGAAATGTCATTATAATTTGAGACTGGGGACGGCAACGTGCACTTAATGTACCTAATTGTGTGCTTCTTAAGCAAACACCGCACTCAACTGTGCAGAGAGAGTTACTTTTTATCGTTTGGTTCTTGAGAATAGGCAGCGAGGTGCAAAAGATAAATACACACATGGGGGTAACTCCTTGGATAAGGAATAACAACCGATGTTAGGTTTGGATTGTTATTCCTTAGTTCTAAATGTTGAGTTAGGTACTGCTGGTTTTGACACTTTTTCTGACTCATTTCGTATCCATTAGGAAGAATCACAAATCCTTTGAAGGTGCAGGGAGCTAAAATTTGGTTTTATTCAAATTCTCGTTGCTTTTATGGCCAATGTATAGGTAGTCTTTCTGCAACATAGCGCAGGTTCCTGTGAAATCAAAAAGGTTCTCTTTTCCCTACTTAAAACCGACTAACTTATGGCATTGGTTAAATTAAGAGAGGTCCAATCATGCAACTTTTGGGCACATCTGTTGTAGCCAGACGTACTTGCGTACTTCAGTTACTTAAGTATGAACAACTCGCTTTACTTACATAACTTTAAGAGTCCTAGAGCTACTTTTTGATCTTTCCGTCCTGGAAATGTATCAACAACTCTTATGTTTTAGTTACGAGTACATTGCAGTGACCAGATAAAGAACATACAAAATCACTGGCTTTTTTGCCAACATTTTTCCGAGCAAGCAGTTAATATTGCGAGCTTGACAGAAATAATAAAGAAAGCAACGTTGAACTTGTCAGCAAGGAAAAATTTTGTAACTAAAGAAAAGTGATTTGATTTCGAATGCCTCAAGGCAAGAAAAGTATCCTTTGTAGCCCCTGCTCTTCTACGAATATTCACATTTGCCTTCGAAGAGCAGAAAATCGACATTATAGCATAAACAGCTCGAGATCTCCAGTGTAATTTTGGAAGGCTGCATGGTACCAGATGTCAACCCGAAAAGTAACATAATTCGGTTCAATTTGCATGCACAACAGTTTAAGTAGCATTTTAACAGACTTTTAAAGCCCAATCAGATTCCAACTGCTTTTCAATATGCGGCTCCCTTGTTTATCGTGGACTTTCTGGGTGCGCCGTTCTCATTTTCCGAAGTCCTTCAAGTCATCAATAGCTGAGTCGAATCAAAAAGCTCCGCGAGATGACCGATCCCATTCAAACAAATTCATTTCGTCGTCACTTGCTGTGGAATTTAACAAAAACTGTGACTTTGGTGAGCCAAGAAACTACCGATGTACATGGTGGTGCCATTGAAAATAATGTCGTTGTGATCGGCTTATATTTACAAGTTTAATGTGGCAAAAGGTGATACCTTTCGGACCTTGCGACCGCTTGGAATCACTCGCTGTTTTGTTAGTCATACTATTAATTATTCGAGGATACTAGTGGAGTACGTGACCGTCAAAGATTCGGCCGCCCACGCACTGTTAGGACTCTGTTAGCCACCATCAAATCCGTGCAGGCTCTTTTCAGGCGCAAACCACTGAGAAAGCAGAAGATCTTGTCGCGGGAAATGAACATATCGCAAAAATCCATGTCTCGCACTATTAAAGTGCCTACAAAAGACACACTGGGCACCTGTTAACAGTCGCATTGAAGCCAAATAGTAAGCATAAATCAAAAGCTCTCTTAAGGCTGATTAAGACAAATTCTGTTCACCTACGAGAAATTTTTTTTCGTCGAAGAAACTTTTAATAAGCAAAATGCTCGGACATCACAAGAAACTTCAGAACATATTCCAAGGGTTGAAAGAGGCCACCACCCCGCGAATGTAATGGTGTCATCTAAAATTTCATCCAACGGGGATTAGCTGCTCGACGGCCAATGGTCAATATCATTGATAATATTGGAAAAGGCATTGATAAATGATCTGTAACTTTACTCGGTTTTTCAAAAGCATTTGACAAAGTGTAGCACGATGTCGAGTATTGAAAACTGAAGCATTATTTTTGTTCTTTGGAAATAGATCCTCGGAACTTATAACCAAAAGCGCTCCACGGCTGGCTCAAATGAAGCGCAATCCAATTTTCGACAACTTTATCGAGCAATATACGAGTATCAGCCGTATATCAGCAATAAGACGGTGAATGTTGACTTCCAAATCGTCCAACTTCTCTGGTTTATTGGCATAGACTAGTGACTTCATATACCCCGAAAGAAAGTAATCTAAAGGTGCGAGATCACAGGATCATAGAGGCCAGTTCACAGGTCCATTACGCGAAATTATGCGCTCATCAAATGTCTCCCGCAATAAATTTATTGTGTCGCGCGCCGTGTGGCATTTTGCGCCATCTTGTTGAAACCAAAGCTCTGTCACGTCAATGCCATTCAACTGAGGAACGAACGAAGTCAGAATTCATGTTTCTATAGCTCTGGCCGGCATCGTCCTTAAAGAAATGTGGGCCGTTGATTCCACCAACCCATAAAGCGCACCAAACAGTGAGTGTTAATGGTTGTAAGGGCGTCTCGACAAAGGCCAATTTTGCTTGTTTACATGTCCATTTAACCAAAATTGGGCCTCATTGGAGCACAAAATTTTGCGTTGAGAATGAAGATCAAGCTGAATCATGTTCTCGGCCCATTCACCGAACCGACGACCTGTATAATGGTCATGCGGTTTCAATTCTGGCACAAGTGGATCTTATAAGCTTTTAAGCCAAGATCAAGTGGATGGGCATAGCTCCAATTGCTGTGCACGATGGCGAATCGACTAGTTCGAATTCTCCTCAACACTGCTCTCCACAACGGCAATAACTTCTTCTGTTCGCATTGTTTCTCGTCCTTGAGGATGCTTATTATCCACTAAAGTGTACGTGGTAAGAAAACGATTCATCGTGTTTCGAATAACTTGCACAGATGGACGATTGTGTCGACCGTAAAATCGACGTAGCGCACGATGAGTTTGGCGAACCGAACCATGGTTTTCAAAATACGTTTTCACAATCTCCACACTTTGTCCTGGCGCTAATCTATTTATTGTAAAATGGCAAAAATGTACTAACAACAAATCAACTTTCAAGTGTCAAATTGGAAATTTGCAGAAACAGTGTTGCCAGTTTAAAAACGAAACCTCTAAAAAAACACCCTTTATTTATTTCTACGCAAATGATGATCAGATTCGGATTTCTCAGCCAATGCACAACTTTGTTGATCTTGTGTCAGGTTATACCGATTTCTATCAAATCCTTCCACCTTAGTCTGGTGCCATATATTTGCCTATCGAGTTTCAGAATAAATATTGTGGATTTCGCTACCTGACCTTTCGTGTTATATCAACTTCGCGATGGATGCTTACGCAAACTAAGGCAAACCGCTGATTTTACAACTTTGTTGCCGAACCCAGCCCAGACTCACTTTCTCAAAATAAGCAAGAGGTGGCTTTCAATGATTCAGTTCGTTATGTGTGTCGGTCATGAACGTACTTCAAAATTTCAGAGCTCTGTATGGCATTTCTTGGATTTGCTTGGAGTTAATATATGAATTCCAGAAAATGTACTTTTTTTATATAAATTCTTACTTTAAATTTTGAACTTAAATATACCCTCACACATATACCTTAGCACCTGTTATTGTCACACATATATTGTCCATTCGAAACACACAATTGGGTTTTGCGTTTCTTTCTAGAGTCGCAAGTAGAACAGTTCTTACGCATTGCTTACCCTTCTTCAGCGCTACTATTATATGAAACAGTTGATGGAGTGGTTGCCTTATTACCGTGGAGGATGCGTCGAATAGCCAATCTGATATCACGTTGCAATTTCAAGTTATTTGCACGACGATCCATTCAGCTGTTCAGCTAGATGCTTCATAAATCAAATTTTCATTTCAATCTTTTGACCTTGAAACTGGGTAGACAACCTCACGGCATAGCAAATTGGAGGCATAAATGTCAAGCATTCGGTAAAATACAGCCAAGGGCCATCTGTGAGAGCGACGACCCGTGAAGTAATTTGAACACCTTTGGTCGAGTAGATCCACTCCAAGTTTGGTTTGGTTATAAAAAAGGTAATTTGGCATGTGGTGCATACACGACAGGGTGATCACTGCTTTATTCTGCTTTGACACATATGATGATGTCTTTAGTAAAACCAAAAACCGTCGAATCAACACTTCTATGACGAACTGGAAATTCCTTTTTGGCTTTTTCCTCAATGTTCCTACGCCGGTCAGTTGTAATGTTTCTATTGGGTTTTTCGATTGGGGGTATAAGACGCATTACAACTTGAGTTCGTTTCTGCAGTCGCTGATATTCAGGGGGTAAGTTCAATCCATCCGAATCTTTGTCTTGGCATATATAAACATTGAGAAGGTAAGACATTGAATTTCGATGCCATATTTTGCCGGTTTCTTTGGCATGAATATGAATATGCGTGCAACATTTCATCAATACTTGCTTGACATTGGTCGATAAAGGAGTTGAAGAGCTCAGTAATAGGTGCGGATGCATCATTTTCTCTACGTACTGAGCTAGTCGCCGGGTCATCATAACGTAGGGTTTTCAACTACACTTCAAACCTGTTCTTGCTCATGACACAGCGGTATATTTCCTGTCTAGTAGCATCTGTACAGTACCACGACGTATGTATAATGTTCGCGATTTTCTTTGAAAGAATCTTGAATCTAAATCTTAAACACAGGTTGAAATTTGGTAGTTCGGCCTGATTTCTCTTATCTTCACATTAGTGTAATGAACGATTTTTTTCAAGCACTTCGTCAGTATGTTGGTTTTATACCTTTCCTTTCCTGCACTATATTATGATGCAGCGTTCTTGATCGTAAGGAATGTAGGGCGGATGACCAACGGATGACTAACCTGTTTCTCTATCGCAGTTGAGATAAAGACACATCGTCATCAGATGATAATTTTTGCTCATCAGGTGAAGATAGGCCGAAGATAAATCAATTTCGAGAGAAGCATTTCGCATTCTGAGTCGGACTCGCAACTTTCTTCTAACACGTGCTCTATTCCTACATCGGCCTCAACATTGGTGGATTCATCGTTTGGTATATATTCGTCGTCGAACGGATTTTTTTCCAACCACCGCTGGATGTTTTCGTCATTTAAAGCCATTATCAACTAAAACAATAAAAAAAAACACGAATGTTAAAAATTCACGGAACCGCCTATCAGGAGTCTCGTAGACCCCTGGAAAAGTTTTTTATTTACCAGAGATAAACGCGCTCACGTCCGACTGCGACGAGCGGTTGCATAGCACTGAGGGGCGCGAGAGGAAAAGGTACTCTTGTAACACGTTTATACGAAGCTCGGGCGCAATAATATTCACGCCTAAAAATACGTCGGGGTCTGTGAGACGTATGCTAGGTGATTAAGCGTTAATACTCCTCGATTGTTTCTCGTTCACGACTATGGAACTCTTTACCTATGAATATTAAGAACCAGTATCTTCAAACCCCAAATCTGGCTCTGATTATTAATATAATATTCTTGTGCCACTCCATTCCCTTTTATTTCTCTCTTACTCTCCTTCAGTCTTTTTGAATCTTTTATCTAGTTTTAAGAAGCCTTGAATTTAATTAAATTGTTTTTATTTGTTATTGTTATTTTACTTTGTTAAATTCAGAATATCGCTAATATATAAATTGTATTTGTGCTATAAAAGACTAAGTCTTACTGTACCTTCCATTCATTGGTTTTGTAATAAATTGAAATTGAAATTGAAATTCTAAAAACCTGAGTGGCACTTACTACTAAAGGAATTTAATATTTAGGAAAACATCAAATACTATCGTAGATAAGATATATACGAATAAAAGAAACTGTTCAGGGGGATGTAATCTATGTTGAATATCCGTGGCAGGTTTAAGGCTTAAGGCTTACGCTTGTAACCGTGTTATTCTGCGGATGTTATCGCGTGAAAGCATACGGATGTTTCCACGAGTGTAAGCGATATTATTGTTAATATTATGCAATGTTGGTGAAGATGGAAAGTACCATTGAATCGGATAAAACTGAGAGAAAACATACAACTTAAATGAAGGAAGAGATGTAGGTACATATTTTAAAAAGGAGATACGTGCGGTTGAAGCCGCAGACGATGAGGTTTTGTTCAGTGGAACCACAAGGGTCGATGAAGAGAACAGGCGAGGGCATTGTAAAGAGATGCACAATCAATGGAATCTGAGAGCAGTTAATTAATTAAAAGAATGTTGAAGGCTATACAAATTAGTGGTAGCTTGAATAGTTTTTAATAGAGAATCACTGACTGAGTATCACTAACGCATGTAATTTAGTTTAGTCTAAATCTGAAATCTAAAGACAGACGGACAGCTACCCTTCGAGTCTTAAGTTTCTCAGTGTATCTTCTGCAGACCCAAAAACTATAAATTTTCTTTGCATGCATTCTAACAATTCTTTTTACAAAACAATCAAGTGAATCCGATCCACAGGCCTCATTCACCTCATTTATCATAACAACATCTTTGGTAACAGAATGTACATATAACCAAACTGAAAGATGATTTTTATTCTGGTTTTGATGGTCCCTGTGCTGAGTTGTTCACCTATCTGGATCTTATATCATCCATAGCGAAACTCTCTTGCATCGAAAGCATAGTCAGTTTCATGAGAAGCAAATTAACCACTACTAACCTAATTGAGTTTGTCCCTAGGATGGTCACGAAGTCGATGCAATCTTTACCGGTCTCAGGAAGGCATTCGAATCTAAAAAAATTTGTGGCAGGGATTAAATCCTATTTAGAAGACCGACAGTACATAATCATTTTCAGATTCTCCATATCCGACCCTATTAAAGCAGCATCTGGTGTGTCTCAGGGTAGCCATCTTAGACCAATCATATTTATTCTAATGATAGATGTTACTATGGATTCTAATATAAAGGGTCTTTCATTAAGTGCTCCTATCTTTAAATTTAAATAAAACAAAGTGTGTGTGAGATATCATCGAAATTTTTTATTCGCTTGAAAGGCCTATCGATGCCATTATGTATGGAATATAACATCGTTCAAATGTCCAATTTTCCATGACTCTGGCGTATAAATCAGGCTGAATTTGACCGATGGCATGGGTTATGTTGGTTTGTGACTTATTCGCATAGACCTGCGACTTCAGAAAACCTAATAAGAAAACGTTTAACGGGGTCAAATCGCACGATCTCGTGGCCAGTTCTCATCACCTCCACGTGAGATGACCATGCTCTCGAATCGCACGTGCAGAATTTCCAATGTGGCTTGAGCTGTGTGGCACGTAGTGCCGTCCTTTTAACACCATATGTCATTGGTGTCCACATCATCCAATTCAGGCGAAAAGAAGTTGGTAATCATCGACCTATAGTGCTCGCCGTTGACGGTGATGGCCTGGCCAACGTCGTTCTCAAAGAAATATGGACCGATGACGCCGCCTACCCAAAATTTACACCAAACAGTGACTTTTTCGGGACGCATTGGACGCTCTTGGACCTCATGTGCCTTGGTATCGTCTCAAATTCGACAATTTTGTTTGTTGACGTACTCACTCATCCAGAAATGGGCCTCATCGCTGAAGATGATTTTTCGATGAAAATTGGGGTCAGTTTCCAACTGCCCCAGAGCCCATTCAGCGAATACACGTCGTTGTCTATGGTCTTTTACCTTCAGCTCCTGAGTCAGTTGAATTTTTTACGGATGCAGGACCATGTCACGACGCAAAATTCGCCAAATTGTGGTCTGCGAAAGGCCGAGTTCTTGTGAGCGACATGAAATCGACTGCCGATGTTTTTTTTTGCGTTACGTCGACGTACGGGTGTTGGTTTATCGTTTCTTAAATTTATCCACCACACTGCGAATAGTCCTTTCGGTAGGACGAGTATGGCGACCGTAAGATGGGAGAAGCGAGCGGAACGGTGCCCGAACAGAACACCCATTTTGATAAAACAATTTTATCATTTGCACGTGTTGTTGAAGGCTATATCCGTCCATGGTAATGTGGCAAAAGAGACTGAATAAATGACAGCCAATTTGACAGACGTAGCTTCAACAATATGGCAGCTTTCAACTGTCAAAGTTCGGAAGTCCTTATTGGAAGACCCTGTACTTTCGCTGATGCATGAAAATTTCAAGTTTTTGGTATGGTGCAAGCATCTACCACCCCCTCTAATAGACTGCTTGATCTAGGAGGAGCTAATTGCGTCCACTTCCAAAGTACGAGATCTAGGAATAATTTGCGATACTTAAGTTAATTCCTGCTCACATATGAATTGATGAACGTTCTCCGTGAGATGACCCAATCGCCAAATTTATCCTTTACAATTTTGAGTGTTACGTCGCTTTTCTGGAACGTGGCGCCGTCTTGTTGGAATCACAGCTCGGATATATCGACGTTGTTGAGCTGAGTAACGATGTCTCCTTCCTCATTTCGAAAGGAAAAGTCCGATGATGCCGCCATGCCATAAACCGCACCAAACAATCAATCTTTGTGGATGCATTAATACTTGCCCGAACACTTGTGGATTGGGTTCACTCCAATCTTATACGCATGTAAGCCCAAATCCAACCTCAAAATAAGCCGAACCGGACTTCTTGGTCTTCTACGATACTGGCCGCTACGGCGACTATATTTTCTCTATTCCGCACCAATCTCCGTCTGGTTGGTGGCCTAAGATCAAAGAGAGTGTACTCACGCGCAAACTTCTCCACGGTGCGACGAGTTGCCTGCACACTCAAGCCATGATGACGACCGACCTCACGACGAAATTCACGTTGCGTATTTACAACTGAGCCCGAATTTCGACAATATTTTCCAATAATTTCCGCACGTTCGGCAAGCGTAAAACGGTGCATGATGAAATGGCAAATCTTACTGAATATTTTGACAGCTGGACGTCATTGGTAACTTTGAGAGCTGAAACACATCATTTGGAAAAATTATCATTGCCCGTTACTTGGCTTTTGTAAGGACTGGTCACCCTATTCATATATAAAGAATCGAACAGTCCAAAGTACCCCCTTATGAAAGTCGACTAAAACAAATTAGCATGTATTCTCTAAATGTCGCTGATGTACTTTGTAGTTATTATCTGGAAACATTGACTTTCTGAGACATAACTCATTCACCTCCAATCGCTATGATCTAAAATTCGTAGCCCTCCTCAAGATTCAAACTCAAAGCACCAATTACAGTCATTACGAACGAATGTCAAAAATGATGCGCACAATAAATAACTACGCCGAAACCATTGACCTTGATAGAAGCAAATACTTAAATACCTCCCTAGACCTCGTCTCCATTCACTTACGCCTCCTCTTTTGTTTTCAATCAGAATTTTAAGTTTCTCGCTTGTTAGTAAGCTAAATGTTGAAATTGTCTGGGGTACACCCCGGCCAATAATCAATAATCAGAAATATAAAAGGGTCAATGATAGAGCTCGAAGAGCAAACGGGAGAAAACGACGTTAAATGTCCTTAATTCTGGACTCAATGAACTCACTCGCTTGACTGCCTATCTCAAACAGTAACGCAGAGAGATCGGGTCACGTAAGGGTTCGACAAATCTCGGGATCACCATTCGATAAGGCCAATTGACGAATTGCCTTCAAAAATTATCCTGTCAATATGCAGACGCAAATTTATCTCCCTGTTGTACAAAATATCAAGCCGTTAGGTTAGCTAGGTTGGCTAGGTTGACAGGAGAATTGACCCAATTACTTCATAAAGTGTCAATCCATACACTTGACAACGATGGGTTCTAAAACAAATGTTAAGCAAAAAGAGGCCTTCTTGAAGGAGTTTGGGTGACGAAATAGGTTTGAAAAGTTTGGTAGCGTCAGCTACCTGCCAAAGAACAGACCTGCGGGCTGTTTGTGGAACACCAGATTTGGCTAAAAAAAACAAACTGACTGACAGACTGACTGTTTTAAAATAAAAAGCCTCACCAATGTAAACCCTCGAACAAGCTTTCAAGCCATAAGTGTGAATTATGACCAACGCATTGGTTGGACGTGCCTTTAATTTACAAGTGCACGTGCTAACGAGCTTACACTTTCACAAGAAGGGGGCGTTACCATAACATAGGTCAGAGTACAGACTAGATACTGAAAAAAGAGTGTTTTTCAGACCATCGTGTCGTTTTTGACAGTTTTTCGACGTTTATGCTTGGTATTGGTACACGAACATCAGAAAAACGCTTCTATGTCATTCAAACTTATCCTGAACATGGCTCTCCAATTTGCGAAATGGATAGTAGATTACGTGATTGTTCTGGTCCTCATATACGACCAACTAAACTCGGTATTCATCATGTTGCAGACACGTTTCGTCATGTTGTGGATAAGTCAACAATTCTCGTATGTGCCTACAGAAGAAACTACAGCATCTGTGCATAAAAGTGAGGCGAAAGATTCGGTATTGCCAATTCGCCATCTATTGCAACAGTTTCGCAATTGTTCGGTATCTATGTGTAAAATATCCGAAAAGATCTTGGCCTACACACCTGGTGCAGTACTAAAGCCACGAGACCAGAGGTAACAAGGCAAGGTTCAGTGACAACATCATGTAGTGAAATTTATCATTTAATTGGCCACCGAGTTCTTGCGATCATGCGTTGGTTTTTGCTGATAGACGGCAAACTATTCGAGCATTGGGAGCCAGTGTTCAGCCCATTACTGGTTAGATAAAATCCCAAAGTTTGACCGACAGAATGCGCTTCATTAAAAACATCCAAGAAAGCTATATGCTTAAAGTAGGCTTAAATACTCGTACATACCACAATGATTAGTCTTTGAAATGGACTGGAAACTAAATATTGAGGACACCAATCTCGCAGCACGTCCGCGAGCTCTTGATAGGATTCTAATAATAGTGGCAATTCGATTGGAATCACTTTGAGCATCCGTTCTGGCAGTAGCTAAATCTATGGCAATCTCTCAGATACTGGTATTAGCGACATACTCCCCAAAGGCGAACAGAACACCGCTCAGTCAGACTGGTTCCATTACAAGGACTTCTATTCCAATTCCTGGCTAACACATACGAGTATCCTCATTCAAAATGCATTCCCCTTCCAGTTACTGAAGTACGAAAACAAAGGCGCACTAAACGAATGACACATTTAGAAAGGATGCACAATGAGAATACGAATATGAGGACATGAGAACAACTTCCTTTGGTTAGAATGAAACAATTTCGAACTTCCTGTCCCTGTGCGGGTTTTCTGTTTACATTCACTATCTAATAAATGAAAGGGAAAAAGTTTTTCTGTCGTTCCCATGAAATGGAGGAGGTACCTACATGTGTACTCGTACATCGCCGATTCAAAGGAAACGCGTCCAAATCCCGTGGGCATTTTATGAGATAGAAAACGAGAACACATTTGGTGTTGCGTCGTGTTCATCGTACGTTACTACTTATGAGTTCGTTTCTAGTAGGAATTGGATATTTTTTTGGTATGAGATACGACCTTAGATACTCGTACACGGCACTCATGTATATTGAACACATTTCGGTCATATCGATAATACTTTTCATTTGATTGTACAGAGATACTAGGAGTGCGTAACATTCTTAGATTGGTGGTGTGACTTTCGAGTATTTCTGTTTGCTAAAGAAACGTCAAACGTCAACGGATATTGAGTATCTTTTTGCTGGAAAAAATGTTATTAAGTGGATGTCCTTTTGCAATTTGGGTACATACATACGTATGTAAGTATTATATTTCTGTTTACGTAGATACGAGTATATGTAATTTGGATTTCTCCTCCCCATTTCTTAATAACTGGAGAGCGCCCCAAAGGGAGATGCTTTTGCAAGTTGAATTGACTAAATTAGTCTGGACTCCTTCTAAATCAATTTGAAGGAATGACAGTTGAATGACCGGACTTTGGGTATGAACAGATCCTGATAAGAAGAAATTTATCGATGAATTGATGCTTGGTGCAAGTTTATCATTGAATCTGATTTTCTTTCAAGGACCTTGGGTTATTGGCTTACTTTCCGATAGAATTTCGTCTTTGGCACTTTGTCGTGTAAATGAAATTGTTCAAGGAATTTAGAAGATCAATTCACATTTTAGAATGGCATGTTTACCCTTAAAAGGAAGTGACAGAGTGCTGGATGAAGTTTTAGTTTTACAGCATGCTGCCCTCTGGATTGACTTTTCCAAAAAAAAACAATTTAATCAGAAGCATGAATATAGAATTGTATATAAAATGGAACAGGGCTCCATTCTGAAGGTATCATTTTTGTGAAATCAAATATCCTAGACACATCCTTTCTCTTTGGTAAACAGACACAGTAAATCTTATAGGTAGTGTAAAAGTTCTTATTTGTGGAAGACAGTTAAAGAAGTCTTATATCATCGACGTTCAACTTTGATTCAGGTCCTTGGTGGTCGTTTTTTCCTGTATTTTCAGACAGTTTTTATGGAAACTTGTAAGAGGAATTAAGAGTTCCTAATTTAAATGTTTAGCTTTGAAGAAAAATTTACCAAATTAAGTTCTGAGATATTGATGAGGTTTCATACAGTCCGAAGATTATAACCCGCTGGAACGAACGGAGGAGTACCTTAGAGCCTCAGCGTGTTACCATGAATTTTGACGGTTTGTCAGGAAAAAAGATTAAATGCGATCCAGAGGAAGCACACTCTGAAGGAATACAGTCCAGGTGGAGTTTAAGAGGAGAAGAAAACCTGAGGCGCACAGTGCAAAGGATCGGCAAGAAACAGATTTCAAATAGATCGATCAAATGGATCGCTGAAACTGATCACGCTCCCAAAATTCTAATTTTTTTTCCGTCTCGAACATGGCCATGGGAAGAAGGACTTTCCTGTATACGATGCTCGGGTAATATCGATAATATAATTAAAAGAGGCTACAGTTGCAGTAGATAGAAATCGGGCAAGCCCTCAAGCCCATTAATAAAAACAAAACGAGCAGTAGTCTTACACCCACACGAGGTTCGGATAGAGCATGAGCTACAACCAGCAAAGCTTCCATTTCAGGTGGACGGGACTTCTATGTCGCAGAAAAAAACATTTTCAAGAAAACCCCCAAAGGATGCCGCTATCATCTCTCTGACGCTTCGATTTGGGAAGGCTGGCAATGATATGAGTCTGAACGACGCTGAGTGCAAACGCTGTGCTAATCCACTGTCGAAGTTAAGGAAAGCAGAGATAAAAGCTCTGCTTGATATGGAATGAAACTTAATCAAACCTTCAATATTCCAAATACAGCATGTAAGACTTACAGCTATCCAAAAGGTATGCCCAAAGGTACCCAGGGTAGGGTACTATCGGAGGCTTTCATATCAAACCACTGGTATATCGAATTCAGAATCGTCTCGTCCTTGTTGAAATGGATGATTTAAGGAGGAGCTCGGCAAGTCCATCAATGATCCGCCAAAATTCAGAATGAATTAAAAATTAGAGGAAGCTCTTCAGAACCTGAACGGTGCCCTCACTAGATATTTTAAGCTGACGTGGGCATGAAAGAAAAACTCCTGCAGATCACCCGTATCCTTGTGGAATGCAGATTTGCAGTGCTTACGTTATGAATCTTGGAAACTTTTTAATACTCTGTGAAACCTTTGAGGTAGTTAGGGACTTATCTACCTCGGCTTCGCTATCATCTTCGATAACGATAGCTCGGCGGAATCTATGTGACCAATTACTCTTGCTAATCACTACTTCTTTCGGCTTGAAAGGCTAATGTATAGTAAAGCCCTCTATCGAGCAACAAAAAAGACATTATACAAAGCGCGGAAGCTTGGACACTGGCAAAAATGGGTGAAAATGTCTTTGGGAGCTTCAAGGTTTCAACAGATAACTACAGAACGATGCCGATCTAGTCAGGAAAGCTCAGATAACCCAGCTTAGATGGCTAAGTCACTGGGAAATTTTCGATTCCAACCCAGAGGGATAATGCAGCAGAAGACGACCCCATCTTAGGTGGCGCACCCAACTGGAAGCAGCAGGCAAAAGTAGATAAATAAGCAGGGGCTTCATTTCTCTAGTTTGAGACTTCCAGGTAACCCGATCAAAAACAGCTCCAGCCAGTGAAGCTCCAAGTGAGCTGAGCATCACAATGCGCCGTAACGGATGAACCTGCCAAATTACTTCCTTCGATGGCTTAAAGTCGCTTACCACTGATGGCATAAATCTTCATTTCTGCTAACTTGGCATTGGCATACATCCCAACACCTGGCGGAAAATTGGAAAAGATGACCAATTAATCTAATTTCCTTCATGTCGAAGAGCATACAGAGAATGATTGCATTCCTACGAACGCGGGAGATCCTCCCGATATGGTCAGAGTGTGCATTGAAGACACACTCGCCAAAAAGGAGTATGTGCTGGGCCGTGCTTTAGACAATGCAATTTTTCAGTAGATATGAAGCTCGGACGGACAACACACTTCTTATAGATGTGATGATGGTGAGGGCAAATAGGGGTTTCCCGTAGGGCGGTGTCCTACCTCCGCTGCTATTGGGTCAACTCATATTCTCAAAGATTTTAACGTATACTCACTGTCATATGCAGATGATGAAGCTGTATTGCCTAGCGACTGTCTGCACTAAAGATCGACGATCGGTGTACTAGAAATGGGCATTCATTCAATCATCTCACAACTAAGGTTGTTCAATTTACAAGAAGAAGGAAGCTGACTTCTCTGATACATTTAGGTATCACCATTCATTTCTCTGATGAAGTTAAGTATCTGTCTGTCATCTTGGATAAGAAATGTCTTTGGACTTGATATGTCACGTCGAAAACCTTCAAGGAGCTGACATAGGGCTTTTCACCGAGGATGGTCCTCTGGATTTTCTTGGCTATGATGCAACCGATTACATTCTCAAAAATCAGTCTGTCTAGATTGCATGGGGCTTTCCTATAATGCCTGGCTCTGCTCTAAACAGACGAATAAATCCCCCTGGCAGGGCTGCTTTAAAAAAAAAGTAGTCTCTGGTACAATATGCACTGAATAAAACTGGCTTAAACTGTGTGTAGACCTTCTTTTGGCTCTGCTCTGTCTAAGGAAGAGAAACCAGAACTCTTGTCGCTACGAACGTACGAAATCGGGTTGCGACGTGCTCTGTAAGTGTTTCAGTTAGAATATAGCCCGCAGAGGAATGTAGTAAATTTTCTCGGGCATCACGGACTACTACTGATGGATGCAAGATGAGGCGCTGTTGTGTTATTAGAGAGCCATTACGTTTTAGCCTCAGAAATACACACAAACCAGATTGCAGTGAACTACACCACGAAGATATAGTGGAAGACAAGAAGCATATGTGTCTGTAGCGATAGCGACACTGGTCTTAAAGCCTTGCTGAACTCTCTTGCAACTGGCAAGCTAGTTCGAGAATACAAAGATTCTCTGAACCCAGTCAGACGACTGAGTTTTGTTTGGGTCCCATGTTATAATGGAAACGTGGGAATTGCAGGGATCAGACAACTTGCATTAGGACTGCTTGGCTCCTCTGTTGAAAAATATTGAATTCTAGATGATACTTCTTTTTCCGCAACATTTGCTATATGATATTTATTATCGGTCAGTTCATTAGGTTCGTCCTTTGATTTCAAAACTGAGAGCCCATTAACTGTGTTAATTATTAGCCTACTCAACCTGACAACTGATGTAACAATCTCTTTCGCAACTGAGTATCAAATAAAGGTAAATGGTCATTGCCACCAGTTCAGGTCACCATTTACGTCAACAGAAAAGAAACAAAAAAAAAACCGAACACCGAACAATAAGTTTGTCGTTGTGGAATCCCTTTTATTCTGCATCTGACCTCATAATTAAATCATTTTTACTTCAAACCGTTTTGTTCAAAAACATTGTCCCCTGCCATGGTGGGAGCTTCAAAAGTTTTGTATCGATTTTGGTTTTTGTTTTCGTTTTCATTCTATTATATGTCCTTTTTGGCTCGAAGCGATGTCTTGTTGCCATCTGCAAACAGTGCGCCTCAACTCGTAACATTTGAAATTCCCCGAGTGCTTTTTTTTAAATTACCCTCTTACACAAAGGATATTCCATATGAGGAGCACAATTAGAATGCACACATGCATTGTATTGTATGTATTGTGTTCAACTGTTTTTTTTTTTTTCTGTTTGTAGTGGATCCTAAAATAAACCCTTAGGACATCTACAAAGACCACAATGTATTACCCGTGAGAGCCGTGTAAAAATTTCAATTAAAACACAACGTATACGAGTTGTTCAACAATTTGAACATTATTCTCATCCGTTACATGGCCGCAGAACTGTTGTACAATCGGGAATAGAGCTTTAGCCGAGCGTATAAATTGAATTTTCACTCGAAAAGTCAATTCGAGACATGTCAAATGCAAATTTATGACGCCCACTACGACCACCACCACATCCAAATGGGGAACAAGTTACGTTCCCGGGCAGACACTTTAAGTGCGCTCTTGCAAGCCATGTTGTGAAATATCGCATTTCCGGATCCTGTATCTTAGAGTGGAAGAAAAGTGAATCTGAATCAACACCGACGACTAAACTAACCCAACAAGCACTAAATAAGGGAAAAATTAAATTTCATTCCATCAATTTCCAGTTGGCGGTTACTATCCCATTTCATTTAAAGTTTGTTCTGTTCGCGCGCTCCACTCGATTACGAATACCGTTGAGTACAACGAACTGACAAACGACTCGAAACAGACAAGGACCAGCTGAGCATTCGCACACAGTTGTATAACTGAAGGATTGGGCACGAGTATTATTATAGTTGTGGAGAGGGTGGTTACTATGAGGTACTGGGTGGATTACCACATCCTTGTAGCTGGTTAAGTTGTGTTTCATGAAATTATACACTTTGTCTGTGTGAATGCGAGGGTGATCTATCAATAAATAATGATAGTTACAAGTGGTAGCAGTCCCAGTGGACGAAATGGTATCTCTTTGGGGCCAATGAAATTGATGGCAAGTCTCAAGTATTAGACACACATTGTAAGACTGTGAGAATGGTGGGGAGGGGGTGCCAATTGCGGGTGAAGTGCATGTTGAATGCTTAATGACTTTGAAATAAATTGATCCAATCGATTTTTTTCGTATTCTCGAATTACTACTAAGCAAGGTGATTGTTACTTTAGAAATGTGGAAATGCTTCGTAAGAGTCTCAAAATGACCTCTCTACGTCGTATATCCTTTTTATTAAGAAAAGTGCGATGACAATGCATTTAATAGCAAACTTTGTACAACAAGAAGACTTTGATGATGGAGCACTTACTAACTTTGAATACAATCAACCTGGCTAACTCCAGATGCTCGTACTGCATAACGGCCATGTGTCTAAAGGTATGCAAAGCAACCATCAAGCATTATGATTTACGGATACGCACACATTCTGTGGAAGAGATCCACTGTCGAAATTCCAGACCTCGACAAAAGTATTACTAGAAGAGAGAGACATTTGCGTAGCTGTTAGGATTCACTACTATATCGAGATTAACGAAGCACACGTGCTCAGCTTGAGGAAGGCTTACGGTGGCATACAGATAGCAACAGAAGGACTATCGACATAGTTGGCAAACAAAATATTAAAGTCGAGAAACATATAAAAAACGGCTGAGTGAAGTATAGAAACTAAGGAGAGAAAAGTCGCATACAAAAAATGCATCATGCTCTCAGTTTAAGAAGGTGAAGACAGAGAACGCCGGACATGTAAATAATTGTCGCAAGTGCTCGGTACTCAAGAAAAGACTAGCCAAACTGATATGATGAATTTATCCGCACCCTCGCATACTAGTTATAAAAAAAATATATGAGTCGACCCCGCCTTAATCAGCGAACTGTGCAACCCTATAGACGGAAATATGAAGCTGAATAGAAAGAACAGCTAGATAGACCTGCAGGCTTAACCTGCTAGTCTAACCTGCACCTCCGAGTCTAAGACTGACGATCTATCTGAAACTGCTGGACGAAGTTAGCGCTGAAATCATTACGTAATACTATTTGACATCCTCCATCCTAAATTGCTAAGACAGCCAAATTGGAAAGACACGCTCTTCGACAAAGATATGTTCGAGAAAATGTTGGAAAACTAGCACAATTGCGAATAATGGATCTGCGGAGTATTAGCTGAATCAGGTCATCTAAATAACAATGCATCAATGCCTAAAAGTACAGCCAGTACAAGGAGGGAGGATGGTGAAAGTACGAAATGAAAAAGTTCAAAATAAATTGTCTCCAAGCAAGACCAGAGATCCAGAAGAAGAGCAGATCTTCAGGCGGCTTATCTACCTTCAAATTAGCGAAACACTAACTGAACAAGGCAATTACAAATCAAAAACAAATCAAAGTGCTTCAAACGTTCTTGCGCACAAGTTAAATGTGATAAAGGCTCAGGCAATTGGTCTTCCCTAATGTTAGTAGAGCACCGGTTTTCCCATAGACTAACGATGTTATGTACTCCATAAAGGTGGATAACAGCATGGAGCACATCATCACAATCACGTTGGAGGGATGCTGAAAAACAGAGTACAGCAAAGACCCTGGACCGCGTGGCATCCCGCAGGAAAGGCGCAGTCGGACACAAAACTGTCTAGAAGATGGTGTCCTCGTCACCCTATGGAGACTTCAATAATCATTGCAGTTCTGCTACCACAAGTTAACGAACCACAACGTTCGTCATGTTACCTAACACACCTGTTTGATACCCTAGGAAAAATCCTAGAATGCATTTTTATAATTAGAGCGTGCTCAAGAGATTATTATCCGTATACCCCTAAAATTTTATTTATTTATTTATTTATTAGAATATCAATATACAATTGAAAATTGTTACTAATATAAACAATAGAGCAAGCTAGCAGCAACGGCTTTCGGCTCTTTTAGCGTAAAAAAGAAAAACGATTACATATATAGTTAGTTACACTGAGATTTTAAGTCTTTCTAACATTCTTTTTAATATCACAATATTTCTTCCTTTGGGTACCTTGAGGAGTTGCAATGGGTCTTGATCCGGACTAGGGTTGTTTTGGAGTGGTGATAAAAGGAAGCAAGGGCTAAGTAGATGAGTAACTGTTACTCTGCTGAAGCAAGTGGGGCAGGTTGGTGGTGGTTCCTTTTTGAACAGGTGTTGATGGGTATATACAGTGTGACCAAGGCGGAGTCGGATAAACATTTTTATGTCAGATTTGGGGATGTTTGTTGGAAATTTGGGCTGAACTTTTATTGGGTTGACAGTTTTGTAATGATGGTTATAACGTTCCCATTCAAGTAGTTGTTGGCTGTGGCATGTCTGCTTGATGTATCTCTTTAAGTCAAGACGAGAGAAGGTGTTATAGGTGAGAGCTGGGGCCTTTAGCACAGAGTTTGCAGCAGCGTCTGCATATTCATTGCCCTTAATTCCTGCGTGACCTGGTGTCCACATAAGCTTTATCTTGGATCTTGATTTAATTAGGAGATCACGAATTTTTGCTACAATGATTGTGTCGTTACGTGGGTTAACGATGCTTTGTAGTACTGACAGGCTGTCAGAGCAGATTACCCATTTTCCTGCAATTAAAGAGCTTCTCCTTGTGGCTTCAAGTATGGCTAGTGCTTCGGTGGTATAGATGGAGGCAATGTTTGGTAGGATTCCCTGTACGATTATAGACCCTTCTTGATTTACAACTGCAAATGCTGTGTTTGTCTCTGTTTTGGATCCATCTGTATACAAGAAGTTCCAGCCTTTACATTTTAAGTCAGTTGAGATCTCCAGGAAGCGTGATTTGTAAATAGCATTACCTGTCACGTCCTTTCGCAACTCTTGTAGGTTGAGGATTACTGAATCTCTATTTAGCAACCATGGTGGTTGGGTTGGTGTGAATTTTGTTGTTCTACTGCAGGGTAAGTTTAAATTGTACCCAGAATCTAGGATCCTGTGTATTGCGGAAGGGATCCTCCTGTTGCGTTTGTGGGTAGTGGCCTTATTCGTATCCTTGTCTACTAAAAATGTGGAACGCTTCACGATTTTGCGTGTCATCCTTGCGCAGGGGCCATGCTAATCTTCTCTGTATCGTTCCAATTTTAGTATATGTTCTGCCGAAGCAAGAACACCCCTAAAATATTTGCACACATCACGGGCGAAGGAAACTTAAGCAGGAAGAAAAGAGTGGTACCGATGTACATTGGTCTTAAATATTTGCAAGTTATAACGATTAGGAAATGGAGACCTCAATGGAGATCAGAGTGAAACACGAGACATTACGTCGGTGTTCGAGCATCACCTATGAGTTTTATCGCACAGTTTTGAGTCCTATCTACTCGTATGTAGATTTTGGGCGAATGAATGCTTTATATATTGAGCCAAAATCAGAAGGGGAAAAGTATTTCTTACATTGTTTGAGGAACCTATACATTTCGCAGCATTCTTGACGACATCGAGTATGTAGTCATTCCAACATAAGTTGTCATTGACACACATGCTGAGAATGGAAATCTTTTCGGTTTCGATGATGCAAGTGCAATTCATTCATTCATGCCCCAATTGGTTATGCTGTTAATATTGGAATTTAATGAGCTTAACATGCGCTGCCGCTCCCGTTCTACATCCGCAGAGCAGAGACGTGAATCCGGGAATGAATATGAAAAGCAGAGAGTACTGTCATCAAAAAAGGAATATATTGGATCAGAAGTAACAGACAATAGATCATTGATGAAAATTAAAAAGAGTGTCGGAGACAGAACAGAGCCCTGGGGTACACCAGCATTTATTTTCTGAATATCAGACTTGCGACCATCCAAGATAACTTGAATTGAATATCCCTAAAGGTAGTTTCCAATCCATTGAAGAAGGAAGTCTTCGACTCGACGCATTTTCGACAAAAGAGCCTGATGCCAAATGCCTTAGAAAAATCTGCTTCCACCAGATTGATGTTCGCTTTGGTTTCACTTTTCTGTGAGACATGCCATCAAATTGCCAGTGGACCTGTTGCTACGAAAATCGTACAGTCGGTCATTGAGAAGTTTTCGTGTTTCGAGATATTTCATGAGGTGACGGTGTATCAGCGTTTCCATAACCTTGGAAAGAAGGGACGTAGTGCAATGGGTCTGTAGGAAGAGAGAGAAGAAGATTCGCCTTTTCTAGGGACGGGTTGGACAAATGATGTTTTCCATCTGCTCGGTCCAAGCAACTAAGCCGCTTGCTCTACAAAAACTTGCCGTCTGGACAAACAGTTGTGGTGTTGCTGTAAGTCCAAAGCGCTTTAACAGATTTCATCTCACTAGCCAGTTATGCTTGACCAATTTGGGAAATCTCTATCGCCGTTTTACAAGGCTTCAGATGGGACTCTCCGCCAAACGTCATCGCTCTTAAGAAACAGTCAAACAAAACAAAGACTTGAAAATTAAAGATTTCTTATAGCTACCGTTTTGGATAGGAAAGGAAGATCGCAACTCACTGGCTTGCCCTTTTCTTGCCAAAAATTACATCCTGTCTTGACTGGAGCATTATTGTCGATTAGCTCGTTGTGAATACTATAGACGCTTTTTAGGCAGTCTCTTCATTTTGATACAGCTCCTCGTAGAGCTCACTATTGTTTCTTCTCCTACATTCACCCTATTCACATACGAGTATTACAAGGTGGCGCAAAAGTTATCACCCGACGTACTTTGGCTGTAATTTTTTTTATGAATGAAAAACGTTGGTTCTGCTTTTGGAGTATGTTTATTTGATATAAATGATATCGTGAAGTGGCCGCCGCCAGAATTGATGACCATGCGGGCCCGATTTGTTTCATTTTCCATCGCTCTTGCCAGAACGACTATAGGTCCTGGCATTTTTGACGGATATTCTCTTTGAGAGCTTCAGGAGTCTGAGGCTTGTTGACGTAGACTCGTGACTTCAATAAACTCCACAAAAAGAAGTCTGGAATGGTTAAATTAGAAGATCTTGCCGGCCAGTGCAAATTGCCAAAAATTTCAGAATTTCGGTTGTGGTTCGTGCCGTATGTTGGAACCACATGTTCTCCAGTCCTAATTCATCCAATTGAGAAAGGAGAAGGTCGTTGGGCATGGTTCTGTAGCTCTCTTCGTCCACAGTAGTCGTTTGGCCCGCGGCGTTTTCGAAAAGACAAGGCCCGATGATGTCTCCAGTGTAAACAGCACACCATGCAGTAACTTTGAACGGGTGTAATAGCTCTTCGTGTGTTATACGCGGATTTCTGGTGCTACAGAAGCGATAATTTTGCTTATTTAGATATCCACTGGGCCTCGCCGCTCATGATGATTTTCGATGAAAAGTTGTCTCCCTCGTGGTCGAGATTTAGGATGGCTTGAGCACAGGTTGCACGCTCTTGGAGGTAAAGGCACATTTTGCAGTCTTTCACCAAAATATTCTGTAAAGACCGCCGATTGATGCCTAATTACGCGTCATGTCGCCTGGTCGATACTTCAGGAGCCTCTGCGAGATTCTCAACAGAATGGTTTCTCCGGGACCGGTCAGACCTGGTAGTATCTCGGCTAAACGTTGTAGTGTTTGCCCAGTTGGTGTCAGACGACCGGATAATCTGCGCCGAAACTCACGCTGCGGCAGTACCACCGACGAATTATTCCGCAAAGCAATCGTTACAATTATTCTGCGTTCTTTAGGACTTTAGGACTAGAATTGACATTTGCCGCCATTTCAAACGATTACAACATCTTCCGATGGGGAGATGACTTTTGCGCCACCTAGTATAAGACCGAATACTCTACTAAGAATTATTGTTTCAAAAGGGTTGCGGTTAAGAATCATGATTTCGCAAAATATCAGCTTTATGTTTCGGGATAGAAGTAGAGAATTTGTCCCACAGCCAATATTCGCGTATCTTCACTACCACGTAATTCAGACTCTGCAGTGCAACAGGTAGAGACCTAATGTGTTGGGAGCTCGCTCACCCACTTAGTTCCTCCTGTCACGGTTTTATTTCTTTCAAGCAAATCACTAAGACTACACTATACGCATTATGTATGCATTTGTGTATACTGTAAGTTCCTTTATCGATTAGTTACAAAGCCTTTACAACTTCACAACCTCCCCTAAGGGAAGCATTTAACAGTCGACTTCAACTAATAATTATAAAACGAAATCGAATGAATAGAAATTTGAAATTTGCTGTGAAAATCGCAGATGTAACATATTGCGAGTAGTACGAGTGTATCATTGATTATTTTGCCTATCCAACCGAGAATCCAGAGACTTTATGAATACACGGAAACCTCAAACTTGCTAAGAACACAAGAATACATTGGTCCCCTCAGCTATTGTGCTAACAAGTCTCTTCAGTATGTTGTTTGTAACTTATCAAGATAAACTACTTAAAGCGTTCGGAGTATCGTTCTTAATAAACTGTTTCAACCCTCTTCACTTAAAACTGTATGATTAATCGAACGGGTGTCCATTCACTTGGAAAAAGGATTTTGTCGAAGCTCTTTATGATTTCAGATGGTGTAAAAGTTAGTTCGTATTTTGGGCAGTATCACTTGTTGAACAGTTCCAACTGTGGCTGTTGAAGTGCTCCGTGGTTAACTCCCTTAAGATACCTGGTCCAAACATGACTTTCAATCTCTCAATAGGCAAATAACTACATTGGCATACTCAACCGGATACTAAATGTTACCAGAAAAGTTAGGATGTCTATTCCCTTAAAAGGTGAATAGAATAGCAATGGCGGCTCCTCTGGCTGTCAAATAAATAACAATGGATGGATCTGTTTACCGCCAAGTTAGAAAAGATTCGGTTGGGTTAACACAGGGGTACGATGGATATGCCATCACACAAAATGGGCCCATCGCAATCCCTGTAGAACCACTTGAATCTCACTGGTGAAACACCCAATTTCTTTGCAAAAGCCAAGAAGACCTTTGAATTTCGTGCCGTCTATTTCCTCTAGGTTTTCGAAAAAGTTTATTGCCTCGCATTCATACAGTATGTGTGCTATGTATTCAACAGCTTGCAGAGCACCCCAGAATCCGCAAATACCGTGTCTGACAATTTGAGTCTCTTTGCGTGTTTCCGCAGGCGATAATGTCCTCTCAGGATTCCTATTGTTCCCTCGCTAGATATTTTACCGTCAAAAAGTCACGTAAGAACCTTGAATACACTGTGTCCTTCAAGACTTCACCACCTTAGGTTGACAGTCTTTATAATTTTTTCTTCGATAGTGTGTTGGCACCCAGTACAGTCCCATCCGGTTCCAACTGCATAAAGCTTTGTGTAATGTACAACAATCCCTGACTATATCAGAATTGATGTTGTTCGATTCAATTGCCTTGAGTGCGGCCTGGCTATCTGTGTAGATAGCGATATCTCTTCCGGATACCGATCACATCTGCATTAGCTCAGCCGCCCTATTCGGAGAAAATATTAGAAAACTCTTATAAGCACGTGGGCTTTCTATTTATCTTATGCGAGCTTAAGGAATGGAAAATAACTTCTTTAAAAAGTTGGTTGGTTTTGAATGTTTTAAAGTTGTAATGGCTTTGGAAATAAAAAGTTATACCGAGCATTCTACGACAACTCGTCGGCTCAAGGTCTTGTGCGCATCAAAAGATCCAAAATTTGCTTTAGCAAAAGTTGAACTTACTGTAAAGACTAATTAAGTTAAGTCTGCGCGAAATTTCCAATCGAAACTGCGAAAAAATGTTGTACCTAAGACTAACCGTTTTTGGTAGAATTCAGAGTCAGTAATTTCATCGATATTGGAAGTGCTTTCAGCTTGTCGAAATAAACATTGGTCGATCTTGGGAATAAGAGGGAACCTCATGAACAGAATCGTAAGAGAGAAAGCGGTATTGACACCAAGGCTCAAACCTATCTTCTGTTTTGATGGAAAGGGAAAATGAATGAATAATTAAAACCTAGAGAGATGAAGAAATCTCCATCGATTGACTGAATTAGTCTTCGCAGCGTCCTATTTCCCAATTAAGTCAAAAAGTAAAGTATCTGTTAAGCTACTTTGCTTTCCTTGTTGACCTCCAAGGGACGTCTTTCTTGGGTAACATAAGGCATTCTTCCAACATATTTGAGACATTGTCGTTGCTCTGATCAACCCTACCGGTCTTGATATTTAGTTAATGGGTTGCATACGTGAATATATAAACCCATATCATGGCCTTGAGCAGAGTCTCAAGTCTCTCACTAGACTCTTGACATTTCTCTGGATAAGTATCATTTGACTTCTTTATGATCAATTAGCGTCGGGTTAAGTTAGGTTATAGAATACCTCATTGAGATGCACTTAAACCAGTTATAAGTTCATTCTGATGCCACCGGGAGTACGATGCTCTACCTACTCCTGAAACCAACGAAATCGTTTGGAAAATTGTCCAGATCAGTGATTTTTAAAAACCACAGAAATAATTTAAATCTCGCAAGTTGCCTCGGTATTATATTCTGATGTGTAGCCAAGCCAGAGCAGTTGCTTGTTCATCACCCCAGTTTCACTGTACATGTCTTCCAACGGCGCAGTGTACCTCGATGATGTTTATGAGTATTCGCGTATTCTCAATACGTCTAGTCTAGATGTCTCACAGATGTCGCGATGAATCCAATTTTGTCCGGCCTTGGGGGCACATAATCGTAAAAGTGTGACAATTATTTGGGGTTAGAAAATGGTGGACTGACGTTATCCAGGGATCCAAGTCTAACCAATTCATCCGCGGCGCAGTGTGGGTGAACTCGTGCTACATAGATATCTCGTTGAGAGGTGCGCGGTGGTCCCAAGCATTCTGGAAATTTAGGAGTTTGCAGTTAACGATCTGGTTGCTGCTTGGATCTTATGTTGAAATACGAGTATCAAGTAGCTGCCTGGTGAAAAGATGAGACTTCGATTTGAAAAACGTAGACTGAAGGATGTGTGAAAATAGACTGAAAAAGACTTCGCGTTGTTTCCATTGTTTCATTGCTTGACTCGAATTAATGAAGTCAATTTTCAGTTGAATGTCAGTAGACTGAGTTCTCACAGCTTGAGGGTACGGTTGATTTAAATCTGCTGTCAAAAGGTCTATAAATACAAAATGAAGTTGGATATGAGTTTGGATAGTTGCCGTTCGAGAAGTTCTTAACGCAGTGATGCGTATACAGGTAACTAGTGTATCTTTTCCTAAAAGAGAGAATTGGTCTAAAGTGAAATGATTAGTGTAAATCATGAATATAGGTGTCGACTTCACCTCTTGCACGAGGCAGTTAGATCTTTATTTTTCCGCTTTGCAATATTTTCTCTCCACCTCAATTTGCTGTCCAGTACGAGGCCTAGGTAACTGATACTTTCCGAGAAACTCAAAGAGACGATAAGTGAGAAGCTGCAAAGTGTCTATTGTAGATCGTTCTATCGAGCGTTCGAAGGTATGGCTGAAGCGTACTATAAAATTTAAGGGTGTGACAGTGGGTGTATGTGTGGAAGAATGACGCTGTCTGCTTATATAGTTACCATACACCACAACCCGCGTCCTGTAATTTGATTATTGAAGACTAGGCTCTATACCAGGAATGAGAGAATATGAGATCTCAAATCAGTGGTTAGTAAAGTGCAAGATTGATCTCTAGGTAGATAGATTTTCCCAAAGTAGGATTGGGGTGGGCTGCTAAAGTGAAGAAAGGGATGTGATTGTGCATAAGAAGATCCAATAGTTCTCTTCTACTTAAATGCGTTACACATTCAAAGTATTTTGGATAAAACTTGCTGTAGTTTGAGAATTCATTCATGCTGGTGGTCTTTTCTCAGGTCCTAAGCTAAGCCTTCCTTACTACTCGTTTGTAGATCTACAAATCCTTTAGGAAGCCTTATAGGTTTCCTAGTCACGTTCTAATCTAAATTGTTTGACACAGTTAATATGGTTCCAATTAGCTTTTGGAAATGCGTGGTCGACTAGTAGGACAAGACGAGTTAGTCAGGCTCTAGCATGAATATCGGAATATGGCTTCTGTATGCAGACAGTTTGGCATGACCAACCGCGTCGACTTTTCGTATTTAAATTAATTTAAATTGCTCAAGTAAATTCCTATGCCATACACAGTAAAAATATTCACGAATTGAATAAAAATCCAGGCCACTGGCAAGACTAATAGAATCCTATTTCTCTGATACTTCCTTATCGCTTTTTATTTTCTAAACGTCAACTTGTCAGAACGTCCTTAATCTATAGCTGACCGGAGAAGCGAAAACACACATACAATTCCATTTATTGAATTACTCTCCACCCCCACCCACTTACACCAGCTTCGATACCCACTCATCTTCCTCCATTACAAGCCATTATCCCTTTTCATTTTCAATTAAGTACCCATAAACACTTTGAAATCAATCGACATAGTCCTCCTAATGGCTACTTATCCAACACGACCAACGCTTGACCGCCACACCATTCATTTATCACAAGAACCTCCAAACCCTTGTCGTATTCCAAGGAAACAACGTCAAGAACTTGCATGCTTTAGGGTCTGAACAAGTGTCAAGTCAAAACACCCATAAACGCTTCATCGATTGCAATAAACCCAAGGAAAGTACACGAATACCCTTGTGTTGCGTAAACAGACCAAAAGGGATTCTCGTAAAAAGAATGCAATTGAGCAGGAGCGGAAAATAATTTAGACATTCAAGCAAAAGCAAGGAGCAAACAGAGAGGAAAATTGATTGAGAAGAAAATCATGAGTTTTCTTATGTCATAATTCTGAATACACCCGTAGGAAGGGAATCCCCTCCAGCAGACACAGAGGCACATCTGTGTGCTGAGAGGATTTGTATTTTTGGAAACAGATTCAAAGTAACAGCGTGCTAAAGATTTTTACGTGATACGATTTACTCCTCATACTCTTATGTGGTTGGGGCATGAATATTAATGTTGAGGACGGTGTTGATGGTTATTGGTGGCAACGGAATTATTGCCAATGAAAGTGCAACCTGGGGGATGGAGTGTTACTTTGAAGGATTTGGGTTTTTTTGATTGACGGAATCAATTTTCATTTAATGGTTTTGTTTAAAATAAAAAATCGATTCCGAATTTGGCGGCTGTTATTTGTTGAGGAAGTGATTCTTATTTGAATGTCGGCATTCAGGGAATTATTTTAAGATGACAATTTGGGCAATATTACTGTTATGGCATGTAACGTAGGTATACTAAAAAGATTTAGTGTTGCTTGAAAGCTGCCATGGTATAATATCTTTGCCTTACTTACTTTAAGTGTGTGAGCCTGGACCTCAACCAATAGCTCTATTCATTTGTCGAGGTCTATCAATATGACTTTGCCCCTTCGGAGAAGATTTTAAGGCACTGTGACCCAGGCTGGTGGTGTTCATTTGTTCAACATTTTAAGCCTCGTGGCCGATGAATACGAATCATTCAACAAAATTTAGGCAAAGATAGCAATATGCAAACTTAAGCATAACGAAGCATGCCGTATCGGAGCGTCATCTGCTGAGCTATTTTAGACAGCAGGAGATGAATTTTTAGAGAGAATACACAAATATTCAGCATCGTTAACCCCATCTATTATACAAGAAAGCAGACCCTCTTAACTGTGCCGAGTAGAGAAGTATCAGTATATTGTCGGTATTGTGTAAAACCATTTTTTGAGGACTTGACTGGCTTCTATCAGTTCAGTTTTAGGCCGAATAGGTTCCTAATTGATTTTCTTCAAAAACGACGAAAATCAAAATTCCACCGTCAAAGCCATGATACAAAGCCGATACAAAGCCATGAATAACGATTTTTTGTTTCCAAAAGTGCCTGGCCATGTTCTGAAAAACATTTGGTTTGAAAAGAGTTGTGCCACATACCATACTTCGGGCGAAACTGTCGAGTTATTGAAGGAAGTGTCGGACGACAACACTATCTCCAGAAATAGAACTATGGCAAGGCCTCCAAGATCGTGTAATTTGACGACGCAGAACTATTTTCTGTGCGAGTTTTTGACATTATTGAGCTATGCGGATAAGCGAACAACGATTTTAGCCTTGGAAGCCAACATCGAGTGCACCATCCGGGAGACAATGCGTCAAATGCTCGAAAAAGTGATCTAAAATTTAAGTTTCAGGATGCAGTTCTTGTGACGCTCTCGTGAGCGGGCCTGTGCACGAAATCTTTGTTCGTCATTAACGCCCTGCAATTATCTATCTATCTACATATTTGTCTTGTTTCAATTTAAAAACATACAATTCTTAAGAAACACCCTTTATTTGCACTGATGGCATTTATGTTAACGCAGCGGGCTATCCTTGGTACATTTGTGAGTAACATATTGGGACCAAAGCGACGAAAATGGGTTTAGCTTGAAATGAAGGTAAAGCTCAGTATATTCTGTCAAAACGATGGGCCGGAATGTCATAATTGACACTAATAAGCTTCAGATTGCTAAAGATTTTGCCCACCTCGTCTTCTAAATTAACTCCGATAAAAACAGCTCATCAAGCGGAGGATTGCTTGTAAATACTTACTTACTTAAGGTGGCGCTACGGTCCGTGGTGGACCTAGACCTCAACCAGCTCCAGCCAGCTGCCTCTACTTTCGCACTTTAAATTGGCTGAGGCCCCCTTCCATTTTCGTGCGCCACCTAAGTCGCGGTCTTATTGAGGACGGATTCGAAGACCTTTCGAACCGGAACATGGGTGTCCATCAGCTGTACACGACCAAGCTATCTCAGACATGGACCTTCACTCTTCTGGCTAAGTCCACTGACCCTCCACAGACGAGACCGAAAAATTCTCCTCTCAACGCAGACAAGACCACCCTCATAAATTGTTTATAAAGTTCATGCCTCTGCTCCATAGAGCAGGACTGGGATTATAAACGTCTTTTATAGAGTCACTTTTATTGTTTCAGAGAGGTCTTTGCTAGTCAATTGCCTCCTTAGCCCAAAGAAGCAGGGATTGGAAAGAGTTATTATTCGTTTGATCTTTACGCTGGTTTCGTTTTCTGGATTTATAGCGGAGCCTAGACAAAGTCCTTAACTACCTCAAAGTTAGATCTGTCGAGGGTGACGTTCTGCCCGAGATGTCGCTAATGGGTTTCCTTTCTGGCTGAGAGCATATATTATGTTTGGTCTTGCCCTCGTTGACTGTTAAACCCAGCTTCGCCGCTTCCATCTCAATACTCGCGAAAGTGCCACAATATTTTGAAAAATTGTGCCTCTTGTTGTGTCTATTCCTTCGAAAATGATGTTAAAAAAATCGCATTGCTTTGTCTAAACTTTTTTTTGACATCAAAGGTCTCGGGGAGTTCTTTACCCACCTTGATAGAGCAGCGTGCATTCCGCATCGTTATCCTAGCGGACGAGTTTGGAAGAGATGCGAAAACTAGACATTGCTATGTATAGCTGGTCTCTGTAGATGCTGTCATATGCGGCCTTAAAATCGATGAATAGGTGGTGTGCATCGATATGGGCTTATGAATATTTTCCAAGATCTGCCGTAGTGTGAATATTTGGTCGATGGCGGACTTTCCTGGCATGAAGCCACATTGATATGGACCAAGCATGTTCTTGGCGAACGAATTCAGGCGGCAAATAGGATCTTACGAGTATAGGCGATGTTAGAAACACTGATGCTTCTGTAGTTGGCGCATTTCAGAGGATCGCCTTTCTTGAGGATCGGACAAACAATACTGAGTTTCCATTCATCGGGCATACTTTCATCCAACCATATGTCGAGCTTTGAAGAGCTCGACAGTCAGGCCGTCCGTTCCAGCAGTTCTACTTAACTTTACTCGGACTAAAGCTTAGGTATGGCTATCTTCACTTCATCCAGGTTGGGCGGACGGAATTGTTGGTCTACATCTTCCAGGTTGAAAGATTCAACTGAGAGCTTTATTTGGTACGTCATCGCCGTTATACAGTCTTCTCAAATGCTCTTTCCAAATCCTCAGCATTGACTGCGACTCTATCACGAAGCTCCGTTATTCGTCTCTACAGACTTCAATTCGGGGTCTTTATGCGTGGTATGTTTTCTTTTACCTTTTGGAAGAACTTCCAAATCTTATTCTTGAAGAAGCATCTCGCATCCTGAGAAGCCGGTGTCTGTAGTTCCTCTTCTGCTCGTAGAGCTCGTGAGCAGCTCTAATCCTTCTATGCAGTGCCGCTTTGTATGTATGCACTAGGGATATCGTTGTGGTCGCTGAGTGAAACCCAGCACAGAGACGTCATCTCTGATACTTGATGCTAGCAACAGATGAGCTCTTAGGAGATTAAGAGACACTCGATCGGAAAAGGATTTGACGATCTCTTGCGACTGTAGCCGTCCGATGTCTAACTTCCGATATTCGGGATATCCGCAACCGTACCTTGGCTACAACAAGGTATTTTTTTTTTTTCATAAAATAGCGCGCTCTTAAAATGTTTGCACACAGCACGGGCGAAGCAAAATTAGGGAGGGAACAAAGATAGGTACCGATGTACATTGGTTTTAAATGTCTGAATATTATAACGACCAGGAAATACAGAGATCGGCAGGGAATTCCATAAGCGATTTGTTCGGCTTAGGAATGAATCACAATATTTCAGAGTACTTCCGAAAGTGGGCTTGTGGGTATACTGATGAGCGTTCATAGCGAGACGGGTGTTGCGGTTAAAAGTTTGAAGGGTCGGAATGCTACTGGCGATTTCAATGGAGCACTGATTGTGGTAATGGAGATAAAACAAAGTGAGACGCGAGACATTTCGTCGACGTTCGAGGGTGTCCATTGACTGGGTGATGTTAGCATCACCTATGAGTTTTATCGCACGGTTTTGAATCCTATCTAGCAGGTGCAGAGATGTTTTAGGAGCACCTGACCAGATGTGGGCATTGTACTCCAATTTTGGGCGGATGAATGCCTTATATATCGAGGCGAGCTCAGAAGGGGAAAAGTTTTTCTTACATCGTTTGAGGAAACCTAAACATTTCGCATTGGCGACATCAAATACTCGTATGTGATCATTCAACGTAAGTTGTCATTGACACACATACCGAGAATGGAATGTTTTTCAGTTTCGACGATGCAAGTGCCATTTATGGGTAATCGCTGGATGTTTAAATTTCGCTTTAACGACAGCACTCTGTTAATAGTTCGCCAATCCCATATTCTGGGAACGAATATGAAAAGCAGAGAATGTTGTCATCAGCAAAGGAATATATTGGATTAGAAGTAGCAGACAAGAGGTCATTAATGAAAATTAAGAAGAGTGTCGGAGACAAAACAGAGCCCTGGGGCACACCAGCATTTATTTTGTGAATATCAGACTTGAAACCATCCAAGACAACTTGAATTGAACGTTCCGAAAGGTAATTTCTAATCCATTGGAGAAGAGAGTCGTCGACAAACGAGCCGGATGCCAAACTCTGTCAAATGCCTTAGAAATATCAAGTGCAACTATCTTGCTTTAGCCAGATTGATGTACTCTTTGGTTCCACTTTTCGGTGAGATATGCCGTCAAATCACCAGTGGACCTGTTGCTACGAAAAACCTATTGCCGGTCATTGAGAAGTTTTCGTGTTTCGAGATATTTCATGAGCTGACGATTTATCAGCGTTTCCATGACCTTGGAAAGTAGAAAGAGAAAGAAGATGATCCGCCTTTTTTAGGGACGGGCTGGACAAATGTTGTTTTCCATCTGTTCGGGAAGTATCCTAAAGAGTAGGATTGATGAAAAAGCTTACGCAGTGGTTTTGCCGGAGTGGAAAAACACCTCTTCAGAAGAAGGGGAGATTTACCATCTGGACCAGCGGATTTATGTATGTTGAGATCTTTAAGTACACTTGCTACTACACGAGTGCGAAAGTAGATTGGTCCCATTGAAGATTCGACGCACTCAAGTGTAGGCGGAGACAAAGCACAATCTGGAAGTGTTGAGCTGGCCGCAAAGTGTGCAGCAAGCAGATTAGCCTTATCCAAAGAGCTGACAGCTGGAATGTCATTGTGAATGAGCGTTGGGATGGAGGATGAGGCAGAATTTATGATGTTTTTGTTTGTTGGCTAAGTCCAAAGCATGTGGCAGATCCAGGCCCAATTTGTAGTCAATTCATGAAGTTTTGCCACAACGAATACACACGTGCATAGTCTTGATGAAAGATCACTTGTTTCTCAGCCAAATGTTGTCATTTTCATTAAAATCACCATTTGACCGGTTCAATAAATTATATAAAAGCTCCGTGATATTCTTCTCTACCGACTCTATCTTGTCTTTTAGCGAACAGCACCAATCAATAACTATTTACTGCCTCAAACCTTGATACCAGGAATCTTTAGAAAGTATTATTGCATTTTTTTTTTTAAATTTAACTGAACGGACATGGCTCAATGGTCCAATCACATGGTTACTAAGTAGATCACATTTTTAAATGGAAATAAATTTAAAGAAATAAATGTGTAGGACTTGATGAAATTGGAAGAATTTACCTTTTAATAATTAATTGGTATTTATGTGTATTTAATTGATAATTTGATCCTTAACCTTTTAGTCGCTACCCTTTAGAAGGTCACAAATTATCCCGACAGATAGCTACCGTGACTAATCCAATTTACCCACTCACGAAAATTAATTCATATTTCCTTCGTCATTATTTCTGTTTTACTGGACATCAGCGTTGACCTTTCTTACCGGTTTGACATATTTCTATATTATCCCGATTTACGTACTACTTACATTTACCAAGTACGTGTATTTGTATAAATACTTCGAATACACTTCAGGGATTAATTGGTAGGTAGTTTAGTTTGTAGTACGTTAAATACATAGCAGTCAATTAGTAGCTTATTATGGGCATTAGAGATTTAATGTTAAACAAGGGTTAACAGCTAACATATAGCTTCCTGTAGTTGATTATTTTACCACAAGATTATGCCTGAAAGTCAAAAGGAACAAAAGAGTTTCGGATGGGGTTAAACAGTGCTTACAGCCGCTATTGGACAGATAATGACAACCTGGAACTTCTTTCATTCAAATGAATTACAATATTATATCAATTCTCTCTAAGTTAATCAGTTGTTTTCGTAAATCGATTTATACTCGTAAATTAACTGCAATTGAATATCATATTATCGCTCCATTTAACAACTTTGGTTGTGGGTTGTGCTTAACCCTCGTGGCACATTAGTCAATACTTTCATCATCAGGATAATTAACGGGTATGCCATAGCTTGTTGTATGATAATTTAGCATGCAATCGCATTGTTATCCATCTCTGCAATTTACACAAAAACTGTTACTATATTTTGAAATTAAGTGTGAATTGGGCTAATTTGAAATAAGTGGACAGGAACCTATCTCAGACATTTTCATCGCCCTAAGGCCTTTATGGTAAATAATTTACTTTGCTAAATACTGCCCCCAAACACGATATACCCTCGTATAAAAGGTCTTATCTAGAGGCTTATCTGATTGGATATTCCTGCAGAGCAGTGAGTATAAAGAACTTTTGTATGAGATATTGGCTTGTTGGCAAATGTATTCTCGTAAGGGTTGCTCAAAAAAAAGTTAATTTACCAAAATCGGAATATTCCCCTTGATAAGATCAACGCTGACGCGTTGTTTGACATATTGGTAGCTTAGGTCTATAAGTTTTCGATTTAATGTAGTAAATCGTACCGGTTCGACTGGTCCCAATACGTTCTAAGAATAGACAAAGCTTCCAGATCCGCATCCTAAACCGGTTTTAGAGGTTTTTGTCAAAACCCGCTAAGATTCCTTTCCCTACTCAAATTCTCGCCGAAACCATTACTGGGCACAGGGAATGTCGATTTCGTATTTTCGCAGCAAAGAAGAGTTCTGGTGTCAGGCTTCAGGCAACATGTCCATAAGACAAGTCAGCCCACAAAGTCATCAAAACTTCAGTGCGTACTGCACCAAAGATCACTTCTTTTCAAACGTACATCAAATGATATGAACATCATGGCGAGGGAGATTTATCAATGCATCTGTCGCGCCAGGCGTGGTAGGGAAACCCCCAACGGAGGTTGGAGGCAGACTATTCTTCGGTGTTTGGTAGAAGTAGTAGTGAAGTTCCACCAGACATGACCTTATTATAGCCATGTAGATACAGAGGACCCTCCTTGGTGACACGCTCTATGTGCAGCTCCTTTACTCTGCTATAAGACCGACATCGCCATAAAGGTTTTCGACGTAACATGTTTAGTCCGAAGAAATTTGTTATCCAAGATAACACTTAACAGACAGTCAGCTTCCTCCTCCTCATAAGCACAACAACAACAGTTTTCGGAGGATTGACTGAAAGTCCATCTGCTCGATCTGATCTAGGGCTGCCTGCACTTTAGAGAAAACAGTCGCCAGACATGCACACATCTTGTCAGGTGCTCCTAAAACATCTCTGCATCTGCTAGATAGAATTCAAAACCGTGGGATAAAACTCATTGGTGATACTAATATCAGTCAGTAAATTGATACCCTCGAACACCGACGTAAAGTGTCCTGTTTCACTTTGTTTTATCGTTATTTTCACGACCAGTATTCCATTGAAATCACCAGTAGCATTCCGCCCCTTCAAACCTTTAACCGTAACATCCGTCTAACTATGAATGCCCGTCAGTATACCCACAAGCCTACTTTTGCGCGTACTCTAAAATATCGTTGTTCATTCCTAAGCCGTACAACTCGCTTATGGAATACTTTTCCGAGCTCTCCATGTCCTAGTCGTTATAACTTGTGAACATTTAAGACCAATGTACATCGGTACCCCTCGTACAGTACACATCATCCATATATGCCTGAGCATAGACGTCAGAACTACGAGTATTGAGAGCGTTAATCAATAAGGTGACGAGCATGCACCAAATCAGTGGAAACAGAACGCCGCCTTGCGAGGAACCCCTGTTTAGCTCCTTCATCACGTATTGGCCACAATCAGTATCGCCAATCAGGGTCCTAATCACCTAATTTTATTCACAAAACCAGAGATATGTGTTAGTAGGCCTCGAAATTTGCCTTCTCAAGGCAACTAGAGACTATATTCTAGTGTAACCGCTCAGCTCAATGTGGAGTTGCACTTCAAGTGTTAGATAGACCTCGACTCTTCATCAAGGGGTTGTCTAGTGCCCTTGAATTGTTGCTGGAGGTGGGTACTTGTATGTCTGCTAATTTATTATACTAAACTACCTATCCAACCTACGATGTGTTAGATGAAGCCAAAACTAATGATATTGGGTATCAGACCTAATATTATGACGTATTCTTGAGTTAAAGCCCTCATTTTAAGAGTCCTTAAAACCTTGCCAGGATTAGCTATTTTATTCGAGTACTGAATGTGAAATCACTTGAAATAGACACTGGGAAAATACGCTTCAAAAGTAGCATATCCAAGTTCAACTCAGACAAAAGCGTTTCATCTGTCTGAAAGCCTTTTCGTATTGTTCTTTCACCAGATTCCTCGCAACGGAATGGCATTGTCAGTAATGCCTGGTATTCGTACATTATAATAATGGACGCACTTTTGCCCACATGATTTTTGTACGTTTTTCTGTTCATTTCAGAAATGTGTTTCTGACGGTTTGAATGAGGAAACAATTCTGCAGCACAAATTACGAATGTTCCATCAGAAACATCATAATGAATATCATATTCATGGTTCAGTTGCTGCTCACGCGTCATGCCTTCGCTGCATTATACAGAGTCCTTTGGTTTTTGTTTTTTGCTCATTGAATCAACAAGAAGGATTTTTTTTTACACACAAATATAAATCCTATAAAACATAGGCGCAACGGGTGTAATGTTTGAAGAGTGCGCCTCTTTCCAATGCAAACAGGCCAATTCAATTAATTTCATGTTACAATGTGATAATTGAAATCATATTCAGTCATAAATTCCGTTTACGAAAAAAATCAATCTAAAACGAAAAATGTGTCAGAAAAACGTTTATCTTTGTTACATTCAATGTAACATTGCGAGTGAATATAGAACATAGATCCGGAGGCATCTGTAAAGGTGTTTGATTAGAATAACGTGAATCTGTTCATCAGAAATGCCCTTGGCAGAAATTGGTTTTATATATTTCTGGAATAGGAAAGTGGTTTGAACGATTCGTTTTCAGACCTTAATTACGAAAACCTTAATTTGCGGAGGCAGTGTGAGGTCTTTCTTTCCTGAGTAATCACTGATTCATAAGCCAGACGTAATATACGTGTCACGTTTCCTAGATGTCTTAAAAACGAAATACAAGTTTTCTTGACGAAATCTGCATCACTTTACAATCCGAGTCCCTGACAAATTACATCCAAGCAATACACTAGAAACCTTTTCCGCTTGATTTCTATGACGATTCTTTAAATAAAAACTGTTTGTTGTGACGTCCATGGTGATGCTCAGTATTCACAAAGAAATATGCCGATCATGTTACGATCGCTTAAAAGCACCTCTCCAATACTAAAGATTGTTCAACACATTAAGCATCAAATGTAAACTCGAACCACTGCTTTAATGCAACCAATGTATGTATGTCTATAGACATCTCGAACTTAAAACAACTGCCAGTGCCTTTGCTAATCGCGTATCCTTCAACCTCTTTGCAATTCCCTTACAACTTGCACTTAGTAGAACATCAGTGACACCGAAGCTAAGAAGACCTCAGAAATTTGGATACTAGTGCTCTGGTAGAAGTACCCGCGTAGAACTATAAAAGTACCCGCGTCAAACGCCTGAATCGGCGCTGCATATAAGAACCAGGCAAAGGCGGAGAGAAGAACATCGACTTCACCGACGAAAAATTACAGAAAAGCCAGCGATTGACAAAATAGAGTGGTGTTACTCCAGTAATAATGTTCGGAAGTTTTACCGTAAAGAACACTCATCCTTCTAAGACTATTGTCAAGGCCAGGACCTGACTATAGACCAACAAAAGTCTAGCTGGAAAAATTGGGGACATAATCCCAAAATGATATTATAGATGTACACTGCAATAACGAGACTTATTATCACGTATGTAGCCGCCGTTTGGTGGCATAAAGCAACTCAAAAATCAACACAGGCCAAACTCAACAAATGACAGAGACTAGCCTGTATCTGCGCAACTGGTGCAATAATTACCACACCAACAGCTACGCTTGAAGTCATGCTAAACATCTCACCACTTCATCTGGAACTCATGAAAGAAGCAATGGTAAATGCCTACATGCTCCATGATGAAGAAGAAGATGAATCCAATTCCAAACCAGTTCATGCTGAAATAGACAAATTTCTACCACGATATAACTTTCGGCACAACTTTAAGGTTACATTTCTAGATCGTCTTTACTGGGAATAGGAAAAACCAACATTTGCTTAGGACTCACATGTATGGTACACAGACGTATCCAGAGCAAATGAAGGATTTTGAGCCGGAGTAGGCGTTCTTTGCACTAAGCCATCCATACATGCCAGTATAGATACAAGCAGCTCCGTATCTTCAGGCTGAAATCCATGAAATAGATCTTTGCACTCGAGAGAATCTAAACAGACATATAACAAACAAAAATTCTCTCTGACAGCAGAGCAGCCTACTTGCAATTAACGCCTTTGAAATAAAATCAAAACTGGTCTGACATTGCCTTCAATACCTACAACTACTGGCCACCACAATTAAAGTTCGTCTGATTTGGGTGCCAGGACACAGCGGACATGAAGACAACAAAAAAGCAGAAGAACTAGCCAGGAAAGGATCCGCATTCCAAAACAGAATTCGAAGAAAACGGGCAAGCCAAAAACTTTATGCCAAGCTGTTGCCACAAGAAAAAGTAGAAGTCAGATTCGAGTGACCACAGGCTTTCTCACAGGACACTGCCGTGGGAAAAATACATCTGATGACCATGGGCATAGCACAAGACAACACATGCGGACTGTGCTACGAGGATGTGGAAACAGCAGAACACATACTCTGTGACTGCAATGGTTTAACCAAAACACGTCAACGTTACTTAGGTAAATTCTACCTTAAAGCGACGGACATAGCTGCCAGCTCTCCTAAAGACGTAGCAGCCTTCCTAAAAAATTGCGACATCATGAATGAGCTCTAAATGGAGGATATCAAAATAGGCCCATTTGTGGCCGCAGTGATCTGGAATTCTTTATACCACCTCCCACAACAATATAAATCTTTGCCATAAGGCAAAGGAACGTGTCAAGACCCCATCAGAAACCTGTAGACGTAATTTTTTTCCTTTTTTTTGTAATCTACGCGCATTCAACGGATTTAAGTACCCTTAAAGGGAGGTACCGATGAACGTTGGTTTTAAATGTTTGAAGGTTATAATGACTAGAAAATAAAGAGAGCTAGGTAGGGCATTCCATAAGCGAGTTGTACAGCTTAGGAACGAATAACGATATTTTGAAAGTGAGCTTGAGGGTTTACAAGTACTGATGAGCATTTATAGCGAGACGGGTGTTACGGTTAAAAGTTTGAAGGGGCGGGATGCTACTGGCAGTTCCTATGGAGTTCTGATGCTGGAAATAGCGATAAAACAGAATGAGGCACGAGATATTACGCCAGTGTTCGAGGGTGTTAATAGGCTGAGAGATATTAATATCAATTTCGGGCGGATAAATAAATGTATTATATAATGGGGCCCGATCAGAGGGGGTGAAATATTTTTTACATCGCTAGCGGAAACATAGACATTTCGCCGCATTTTTGACGACACCGAATATGTCCAATATGTGGTCACTCCAACGTAAGTTGTCACTGACTCGAGAATGGGAAGTTTGTCGATTTCGGCGATAAAAATGCCATTCAGGGACAATGGCTGGGTATATAAGTTTTGCTTTAACGACAACGACTGCATTGTGTTTTGGAAGCATTCAATTCTACTCTGTTAGTGGTTCCCCAATTCGATATTCTGTTAATGTCGGAATATATTTAGCTTAACATACGCTGTCGTTCCCGTTCTACAGCTGAGGAATAGGGGCGTGAGTTCAGGAACGAATATAAAAAGCAGAAAGTTCTGTCATCAACAAAGATATGTATGTATTGGATTAGTATGTCTAGAAAGCTTCATCGCTGAAGATGGTTTTCCGACGAAATTCAGGATTTTCTTCAACCTTCTGTAGAGCCCAATCGGAGAAGTTTCGATGGTTCAAATGATCAAAAGGTTTCAGTTCTTCATCTTGTAAGGGTGTTAGCTAAGATCTTTACACGAAATTCTCTACAACGTGGACTGAGAATCTCTTAATTCCTGTGAACTGAAGCATTTACGTCTGCGATATTTTCTGTACTTTGACCAGTGCATTGTCTGATTGGCATAGAAACATTCAGTAGTGAATATGTTGACTAGAATTTATCCGCTCTAGTACGCACAGCCTGTCTGGTGGGGCCGAAAATTTGACCAAGCGCTTTTAAAGTTGCGACCACCGACTCAGAATTTCGGTAGTAATTTTCAATAATTTCCAAACGCTGCTCGTTCGTGAGCTTCACCATGATAAAAATGTAAACCTTGACTGATGTTTTGACACTGACAGATCATAATAAGAGTTTAAGGGTGCGTTTGTATTAAAATACAAAATTGTTATGTCCCTATTGAAAAACTCTTTATCTTATGTTTTTCGTTCCTGTCTCAGGTAGATATTTGTTGACGCTTCAGAGAGGAAGGACACAGAGTAGGTTCATGCATGGAAAATCGGTCTAAGGAGAAGCTACTTTTCTGAAAAGGGTATGTGTATAAGGTATTTCGTTGCAATGTTGCTTAGGGATGAGTGATGCTTCACTCCATCTAAACGATTGTGTAGTTGTCATACGAGTAGTTTTCGCTTTATTACTAAGCCCATCTCCGCCGCTTCTAATTACATGTCCGCAAACGCTTCAGCTGAATTCTTCCTGTAATGTCAATATCGTCAACGTATACTAGGAATGGCACAAACTTTTGGAATATTGTGCCTACAATATTGGCATGTAAGTTTCGCACGATTCTTTCCAGTATGAAGTTGAAGAAATCACCTGAGAGCTCGTCATCTTAGCGAACTCCTCTTTTACCATCAAATAACTCGGAGTTGTGAGCGCAAAAGTCGACATTGGCAAGGATATCAAAACCTTACGTGGCTCTATATTATTTATTTTTCAGGAACTGCCGTACCAAGTGTAGACGTCTGATATGAACCTCAGATTGTTGATATAGAGTTTGAATGTTTGCTTTATTGTGGACTAACAAAAATTCACTGATATGGGCTAAACTCGTTATTGTTAAATGATTTCATACAATATGCCAAACAGGATCTTGTATGCGATGTTAAAAAAGACTGATCATTACATGGTTAACGTATCATATTTTAGAGGACCGCGAAATGTTACAGACTGTGTCTCTGGTTGCTTTGCTTCTTTTCAAATTTTTTCACATTTTGGTAGAACTTTCGAATATCATTTCTACAGAAGCACCATGACCTCGATTCGATGACCCATTTGTCTTTGTTTCTTGTCTTTGTCAAGGCGCCTAGTAGCCAAGGGTTTCATTGTAGTGTTTCTGATGACTTTTTGAAAATGTTGCCACTTGTCTTCTGCGCTTAGTACTGACAGCATAAGCCGTTCAGAAAAGGCTCTACCAATATTATTGAAAATAAAATTTCTTACAAGACGGTTTTGGGTTGGCCACAGCCCTCTAAATGGTGGTGTATATGGCGTAAAAATTTAGTACTTGTTCGTTGTACTATCGTTCAAAATATTCGCATGTGTAGCTTGGCTGCAACAAGGTAGTGATCTGAGCCGATGCTGGCTCTTCAAAATTTTTGGGCATCTAGATTACTAGAGCTGCGTCGTGAGTCGAACTCAATTCTATCATGGGGTTGACGGTTTTTTTTTCTTGAACAGATGTCAGGTTCCTTTGGACATTAATTTGTAGCAAAAGCTGTGCAATCTAGGATGTCATTTTGCCTCGCAGCAAAGTCGATTGACCTGAATCCATTTTCGATTTTTTTTATATCAAGTGTCCCCGTTGGAAGCAATTTCAGCTCTACTAGGACGTCTTTGCACGATGTGCCATTGGTTCTGCTCGAGAAATTTTTTTTTTGGCACCAATGGGTAATCATTCCTTCTCTCTTCAGTAGCACTTAAGTAGCCAGTTACTTGAGTGGTAGTTAAGGTATGTCGGCCTTCTTTAAGCATTGTGTTTTCTACAACCTTCCTGAGAATATAATCATAACTTTATATTTTAGCTTCAATGTCCTTTAACGAAAAACTGCGACCCGAAATACTTGGTAATCCTTTCACCAACAGCCTTAATATATCTTTTAATTCAAGAATATTTCATGAATTAGAGGAATGGTAAATCATTGATTATTTTTCTTTTGTCGCGTGTCTATTGGTATTTAACATTTATAAATCCATTATCGTAATTATTCTCCAGTTATGGGTCTGTTATTTGTTTTAAACTGCTTCTGCTTGAATCATTTTCCAAAACTTAATAATTCAAGACTTTTTTGCTTTCAAATAAGGTCTTCTGCACGGATCCTTAAAAGGGGTTAGTTCAAAAAATCACAATATTTAGAAAGGTCTTTTGTAAACCATTACGAATTATAATTAAAGTCGTTAGCATTGCAAAGAGCTATTAACCTTTTTTGGCCTGTTTATGTACGAGCACTAAGATTAAAAAAACAAAAAATTGTCAAGGAAATGTAGTGTGGAGAGACATACTCGTACACATACGCATGTACTAAGGATAATTTTAGTTTCTTCTATGATAGTAGCACGATTTACTGGTTTGAGCCCAATGTTACTATGAATTCTGCGGGGCTGTAAGTCGACTTAGCGGCTGACTATCGAAAACATGGATTATGCCAGTGCCAGGGTTTCAGAAGTGCAGATAATGGGAGAAGAACTCAAATTGATTCAACGGCAGCACTCATAACCTAATTCGGGGCTAATGACATCGGTGTGGTTCGCACCCGTATTTTGACGAACACAGCCGGCAAGGACGTGAACAGAAAAACGAGGCGTACAAGACCTCGTTCCTCGTTGCATTGAAGGGCGAGTACTTCTCACGAACTCTGGAAGAGTCGCCAGAAACATCGGCATTTCAGATAGAAAAAGCAAAAAGAGCGCTTTCAATAGAGGTCACGGACATTGATTCTGCAAGGCGATCTGTCATAAAATTAAAAGAACTAACCAAGGACACAAATACAGCATAAAAGCGTGTAGGGATATGCATGGGAACGTAACAGTATTTGGTGCTGAAAAGTTGAAAGGATTACCTCTGTTGGCTGTTTAATGGCGAAGATGACCAACATTCTGCAGATTCATTCAGCGTAGACCATCATCGTCAATGGATGAAAGAGAGAGAATGTTTGATGCTGCATAAACGTGGGTAATGATACCACCGAAGAATCGGATGTCAAAAAAGTATTTCGACGTAAAACACAAACTATTTGAGATATCGGAAAAACTTTTATTTCCCATTGTTTCCCACTGTTCCACACATTTCATCCAATATTTCGGCTCTGAGCATATCTAACGTCTCTAGCTTGTTGGCATAGACCAATGACTTGACTTAGCTCCTAAAGAAAAAAAGTCCAGAGGTGTCAAATCCCACGTGTGAGGCGGCCAATTGACTCGTCCATGTCTTGAGACAACACGCTCACCAAACTTTGACTCCTGTAGCTCGATTATTTGGCTCGATACGTCTTATTACTCGTATAACCATATCTCGCCAATATTGAGTGCACTCAATTTTGGCAAAAATAACATCCCAACTTGTCCCTATAGGGATTTCCATTAACGGTAACGTGGCGGCCATCATCACCAAGGAAAAAATACGGCACAATGATGTCGCCCGCATGAAAACCACACCAGTCAATTTTTGTGGATGCAGCGGGATCTCATGAAGTACATGTGGGTTTGTAGCTGTCCAATAGCACATATTTTGCTTGTTGACCAAATCATTCATTCAGAAATGAGCTCCATCGCTGAAAATGATTTTGGGATGAAATTCCGGCGCTTCAAATGGGTATTCGCAAAATGCAATGTTGTTTGAGCTATGGTCTGCAAAGGGCATGGAATGAATTGATTTGGATCGCTGTCAGTAGATGCAATAGCAGCATATTTTCAACACTCCTTACACTTCTTTCTCTCCCTGGTACATTAAGATGCGAAAATGTGGACTCAAATTGTTGCACCAAATTACGAATTGCGAACCGGCTGGAGCGATTTTAACGACCAAAAATTGGCGTTAGCGCCCTTAAAGTTGAAGCCACCGACTCCTGAGTACTGACCATGACTAAATGGTAGACATTGGCAGGCAAAATTGTAATGACTGTTCACAAAAAAATATGGAAATGGAAATGCAAAATCCGATATTTGAAGGAACTGTGCGAAACTCACAAGGCAATACCTTTTGCACAATATTTAAAAATCCAGTGCAACTTCTGGCTTATGCTGATGATATTTTGGAAAGAAATCAGCGATCTATGACTCCATGGGCTTAGTAGTGGGGGAGAGGTGTTTTGTGGTCCATGAGGGTAAAACACAAGCTGTGACAAGAAAGGACCCATAACACAGAGGGCACGAACAGCACGCTAAAAATGGTAAACTACGAGTATAAGTCAAAGGTGATAAGAAACTTTATCTTTTTCAACGAAAGAATCACCCTTGCCAATCGCTGTTACTTAGAAGTAAGAAGCAACTGAGGAAAAAGTTGTGCCGACCAGGCATGGGCTCTATTGTGCCTTAGTTTCCATCAAAAGAAAAGTTTTTAGAGCGCCTCTTGGATTTGATTCTGGCGAGGGCTAACGCCACCATTTATTTCGCTTAATGCAAACTTAAACTAACTTAAAAACTAGGACTTTAAAACTAACAACAGTTAATTGTTAGGAAGTAAAGGAAGGGTGGTGGAGATCAAGTTTAAGACGAAAAGTGCTCAGGTTAAAATCAAAAAGAGGGAGGTTTGAGCTGACCTTACGGAGCATGTGGGAGACGTGCGGTGGGTTGGAATATAGAAGAGACGAGGACAGCCTAAATTACGAGGGTTAGTGCGAAAGGAAATATTATTATAAAGGGAAGCGTAATCCAAGGAACCAGAGAGCAGTAGACGAATGAATAGAATGTCAGCTACGTCTCTGCGTTTTTCGAGGGTATTCAGGTTAAGAAATTTGAGGCGGTCACGATAGGGAGGTAAGATAAATGGGTCATCCGAGGGTAGTCAACGAATGGCAAATAGAAGGAAACGTCGTTGAATATTCTCTATTCGGGATATACGAATTGGCTGGTATAGTCGAGAAGGGACCGGACAAGTGACCTTGTCACATAAGGATTCCAAAATTCGTTGACCATCGTTTGATAAAACCGAGCGATGAGTTGTCTTTAAGGATTACCTCATCAATATGCAAACGGAAGTTTAACTCTCTACCGTATAAAATTCCAAGGTCGCGAAGGTATTGAACCTGGGGTACAGGTTAGCTATGCAGAAAATAAAGTCGAGGAGGAGATTGATTGGACTTACGAGTCGACATTTGGAGACATTAAGCTCAAAGCAATTTTTTAGACACCAAGTAGAAAACCTATCGAGGTCTTCTTAAAGGAAAATAGAGTCTTGGGGTGAAGAAATAGTGTTGTAGAACTTGGTGTCATCGGCGTAAATTAATAATCCTCTCAAGATCGTTTATAGTTCAAATGAAAAAGAGGGGACCTAGATGGCTGCCTTGTGGGACACCAGAAGTGGCTAAAAACGGGGTTGAGAAGGCTGACCTAAAGACAAGAAGATATCCATTTTAACAATATGGGGTCAAAACCGAGGGAAGGCAATTTGAAAAGAATCAGTTGATGTGATATTTTATCGAAGGCCTTGGCGCAATCTGTAGCAATAACATCGATTTGGTTGCCATTTTCTTGGGCTGAAAGTCGTAAGGATACGAATTCAACTAAGTTTGTAGTAGTTGGTCTACCTTTCAGAAATCCATGCTGACTGGGTGATATAAGTGACTTGCACTGAAAGCTTAGAACTTCGTATAAAAATGGTATGTGAGAAAGTTTAGCAATGGGACGGTAGTTAGTTACTTAATTGTTTGATTCCTTTTTATGGACCGGGGTTATGAAAGAGGTCTTCCAAACTTGGGTCGATTCCCCAGATGAAATAGGGAGGAAAGAGGGTGCGAAAGATTGGAGGCACACTTTTTGAGAAATATTGCTGGGAGCCCGTCTGGAACGGGTATAAATTTATCATTGAGATTTTGTAACTTTTCTTCGATAATTGACAGAGAGAGGGGCTAAATATATGGGGTCGGGTACGAAGAAGTTGTCTGCAAATGACTGTTAAAAGTTTGCAAAATAGTTGGCAATAGTATGTGGGTCGTTCGATGATATATTATGGAATGAGAGAGAGGGTCTGATTTTCTTTTGTAGTTGACGAATTGATAAAATGTCTTAGGATCATTGCTAAGGTTGGTCTGCGCTGTGTGGAGGCAGTTATAGAGCTAGCTGAATTGGAGGTAGGTTCCAAGATAATTTGTTTCTTTTGTTTCGTAAAGAGCGAAGTTGATACGGTTAAGAGGCTAAACGTTACTGCGGAGTTAATGGGATCGCTAGTGAAAAAATAAGGTCTAGTTGTCTACCGATGGAGTTAGGGCTGCCACTTACTTGGCATAGGCTTGATTCTTTTATACGATCAATGAATCGACATTCCTTGGATGAACTAGCGTTTGACGCGGTAAGGTAGTGATCATCCGATGGAATCCACTTCAGCAGAGGCAGATTAAAGTCACCAAATTTAAGGATATCGTCGATGGAATCACTTAGGTCAATAAGTTGGTCAATTGCTTTAATAGCAGGGATGTACAATAGGATACGATAGGTTGAGCTTAGAGAATGTAGCAAAACATAACGTACAGGGACACATAAAGTAATGGCCCCGTCTTCATAAACGCAATTTAAAGAAGAAAACGTAACAACGTACCGTACGCAATATGCTGCAAGTTTAACCAAACTGACAACCAACTCTGTATAATGATTTTGAAATATTTTTTTTCTCAATTGCATCCCTCACTGTGAGGCCTTTTTGAAATTGAATCACCAAATTATGTAATTGACAAGCTGCTGTAGGTAGCCCAAAATCGAAATCAAATTCAAATATCATCAAATTCAAATCTCATGACATCGAATTAATTCCGTGCAAGTTGGCAAATAATTTATTATAAATTTCAAATCAAATAAATTTCATAAAATTTGCATTCCAAAAGCCATGTGCGGTGTATGTTTGTGCTTCCTAATCGGTTTATTCGGACTTATGGCCAAATTCTATTTGAATATCATCAAATATTCAGCCAATTTAATTTTGTGAGTTTTTGCCAGGAGCGTTAATTACTTCCGTGCGTTTGCTCACAATTCAATTACGTCATCCAAACCAAATATGTTCATTCGATTAGGAAATTATTTGTAAAATATTAGCTCAAGCCCGTAGTGAATAATCACTAGATCGTGGTAGGCCAGTAGTCATACATCTGTCAGCCATACTTCAGTTGACCACCGCCCTTAAATTGACAGGCTTCATCCCCAAAATGTCACTCGGTTTGCATGGCACACGGTGAAATTGATATTTAAGCAGTTTTGTGGCATGTGACAATAATTACCGTGCCTTGTATAATATTGTAAAACCTCAAAACCCAAATATGGTCCTTGGATTGTACATACATACACATAAATACGAATACTCGCGAAAGAGGCGCCACAGTCCTGAGGATTTGCGGGTGTTATGAGATGCACATTTCATGTGTACTGTTCCATGTTGAACAACCTGGGGTTTGGATATTTTTACTTTTTATTCCTTGTAGTTGTAGAGAAGTTGGGGTTGTAATTATGAAACTTTGCTTTCAGAATAGAAATTTGTCATCCATACTGCGAGAACGAGTACTATGTACATATATGTGGCAACATGACTTTGCTTTTACATGTCAGTATTTCGGCGATGATGATCACACATTTTTGTGGAATGTGTGCGTAATTAAATTGTTGGGATATGTATCCGAAAAGCCGAAATACTCGGTGAGGAAGCGTTGTTAATACAATAGAAACTAAGAATGGCATTTCCAAAGGATGTACCTGGCACAGTATCAGTTAATGAGTGGCTCGTTATTTTAAACTTAAATGGGTATGCTCAACAGATTCTTGGTCTTACACCTCTGAACGTAGGATGAGCTTAACGATGCGAATTTACATGTAACCGGATGATAGGGCTCGTTTCCTCACATACATTTTTACACCTGTGTTTCCTCGACTATATCTCCCCAGAGAGTTGGTCACAAGTATCACTGATACACAAGTATCATAGTTAAAGAGCTCATGGGGGTCCTAAATGGATATTTTATGACAGTGTAATGGACTTTATCCCTGTGTTTGCTAAAAGAACGACCAGCATCGACCACCATAGGCTTGGCTAGTATGAAAGGGCTAGGCTCCTCGAGGCTATCAAATTTAACTGAAGGACAGTTTCAGAGAACTTGCAAGGGTTTCTAAGAAGAAGGACGTATGGCGCAATGAAAGGTTATACCTTTGAGATATCCGAAGCCCAGGTCTAAAAGTAAAGGGTTTTCCAATAGGGACCTGACAACTTTGAATTTAATTTGTGAACGCACTCTTTCACTAATCATCAAACTGTCACTGTCAATTTATTCAGTAAACTCAACATGTTCATCATGGTAAAGTACACGAACGAGCAACGTCTGCAACTTTAAGAGCGTTAACTCCAATTTTCGGTCGTAATTCTCGGACTAGTAGACAGGCAATAACAAGTTTAGTGCAAAAATTTGAATTGAGTCTACATATTCGTGTGATGTTGCCGTGTCAGTGAGACCAGGGGTTGGTCGAAGTGTCGAAAATATTGCTGCCGTTCAGGCGTCCGCGGCAAACGAACAAAATCAGTCAATTCCACGGCGTTCTCAAGAATTGGGCATCGCTTTTGAGTTTTAAACGCATTTTATTTTCTAATCAATAACTCTTACATACTAACAAAAAATGCTTAAATGCTAGCTTAAAATTACTTAACAAACTTATACTAACTTACTGGCCCCACACAGGCACCCTAAGCTACTCTCAATTCTTATACTATGTCTTTCGACTTTATTAACATTTTCTTTATGGATATTTACTATACTTAAAGCTAAGAAAAAATATTGTTAACAAAAAACTTAGCCTATGGATGTAATTTTTTATTTTTTATAAAACTTAATATCTAACTTAAAATAAACCTTAGTCTACTTAACCTATATACACAATACACACATACAGACACAAAGACATTATGCACAATAATATACATATACTAGTATATACCTTTATATACACCAGTACGAGCAGAAGAGTCTGGAAAAACATTGGCTTCGCCAGAAGAAGAGAAAAGAACACGAGAAGCACTCGATAGTAAAGGGTTTTCCAATAGGGACTTGACAACTTTGAATTTAATTTGTGAACGCACTCTTTCACTAATCATCAAACTGTCACTGTCAATTTATACAGTAAACTCAACATTTTCATCACGGTAAAGTACACGAACGAGCAACGTCTGCAAATTATAAAAATTTTCTACCGAAATTCGGAGTCGGTGACTGCAACTTTAAGAGCGTTAACTCCAATTTCCGGTCGTAATTCTCGCCCTAGTAGACAGGCAATAACAAGTTTAGTGGTAAAATTAGAGTCTGCATATTCGTTGTGTGATGTTGCCGTGTCAGTGAGACAACGGGTTGGTCGAAGTGTCGAAAATATTGCTGCCGTAACAAACGATCCAAATCAGTCAATTCCACGGCGTTCTCTAGAATTGGGTATCGCTCAGGCAACATTATGGCGTATTTTGCGTAAGGATCTTGGTTTACACCCATACAAGATCAAGCTGACTCAAGACTTGAAGCCGATGGTCCATTTGAAGCGACGTACGTTCTCCGATTGGGTTCTGGAGAAGATGCGCCAAGATGATGAATTTCATCTTCAGTGACGAAGCTCATTTTTGGCTCAATGGGTTCATCAATAAGCAAAATGTGCGCAATTGGTCGGGTGAAAATCCACATGTGCTTCATGAATCACCACTTCATCCACAAAAAATAACTGTTTGGTGCGGTTTGCATGCCGGCGGCGTTATTGGGACATATTTTTTCGTCGACGATAACGATCGGGACGTTACTGTGAATGGTCAGCGTTATCTCGCCATGATCACCGATTATTTTTGGCCCGAATTGGAAGATATGGACTTAGACGACATGCGGTTTCAATACGGTGATGCCACAAGCAACACAGCACACGCTACAATCGATTTATTGAAGAGTAAGTATGGTGAGTGTGTTATCTTAAGAAATGGGCCAGTCGATTGGCCGACTCGTTTGTGCGATATAACGCCGCTTGACTATTTTCTGTGGGGCTACGTTAAGTCATTGGTTTATGCCAATACGCTGACGACTTTGGAAGAGCTCAGAGCCAACATTGAACGCGAAATAGCGGCCGATTCGGCCAAAATGTGTGGCCAAGTCGTTGAAAATTGGGTCCAACGAGTCGACGCTGAAACGTGGCCGCGGTGGCCATATGAACGAAGTCGAGTTCCATTTATAAATGTTTTGATTGTACTTCAAGCCGATAATAAAGTTTTTGAAATATCTCAAATGGTTTGCGTTTTATTTAAAAAAAAAAGTTGTCAAGTCCTTGTTGGAAAACCCTATACATACCCCAATACCATCATGGTCAATGTCAGCATTCACTTCTACTGATGGGGGTATTGACACACATCTATCCGGTTTCTGTATCTAAGAAGCACAAAAAGGTCTGATACTCCAAGTTTGATCTACTCCAGAAGAATGCGGTATAGTCAACATCGAAACAAATGAAAATTTAGCCTTCTAGACATTGATGAACGTACTATAATAAAGGATGATTCTGTTAGAGGTATTTTTTTCAATATGGATTGCATGAGAGATCACGATCATGAGATCATGATATTGTATTTTTGTTCAGTATTGCTTAACATTTCATCATGGAAAGACTTAGGCTGGTACAGAGTCTAGAAATTATTCAGCAAGGAATGTGATCGGTCCAATTTTTAAGCACATTATCGATTGTGTGCAGCTGTATTTCACCAATGGCTTCACGAATATTGTCCTTTAAAGCGTCAATTGCCTCTGGCTTGTCGGCGTAACACTTATCTTTTACGGCACCCCACAAATAATAGTCCAACGGTGTCAAATCGCAGCTCCGAGGTGGCAAAACGACATCAGCTCTGCGGCTGATAATGCGATCTTCAAAAACAGGGCGCAAAACATCGAGTGTAGCTTCGGCTGTGTGGCACGTAGCGCCGTCGTGTTGAAACCAAATGTTGACAATATCCTCCTCTTCAATTTTTGTGAACAAAAATTCGTTCAACATGGCCCGATAACGATCGCCATTGACTGTAACGGCCACTCCTTGTTCATTTTCGAAGAAAAATGGCCCAATTATGCCTCTGGACCAAAATCCGCACCAAACAGTGACTCGTTTTGGGTGTATCGGCTTTTCAATGTATGCGTGCGGGTTTTCTGTCCCCCAAATGCGACAATTTTGCTTGTTTACATGCCTGCCAAGATCAAAATGAGCTTCATCTGAAAAGATGATTTTTTTGGCAAAATCAATAAAAAACAAAATAATCAAAATCGCAATATTTCCCAGCGTTGTTCAAGCGTATACACAACCATATTCGTTCAGCGGAAGGATAAAACTAATTATCTGTCGAATCAGACATGAGCTAAGTGTTGCCATTCACGAAATAAGCAATAGTTGAAAAAAACGTTAGATGGCAGACCCTTTACTATGCGACTAAATAGACCACATCTAGCACGTAGTGAAGAAAATATAGCGGCGGTAGCGGAGAGTGTACGCTATGACCGTGATGAATCGATTCGGCGCCATTCGCAACAGCTTGGCTAGTCGTATGCAATAAGTTTCCGTATTTTATGCGATCATCTTGGTTTAAAAGCATACAAAATTCAATTCGTGCAAGAACTGAAACCGGCCAAGCCTCCGAATCGTCACTGTTCCAGTCGTGAGCGCTTGAAAAGCTTCAAGAACATCAACTGTGTTTGACCAAAATTTTGCTCAGCGATGAGTGCCGTTCTTGAGCTGCCATTACAACCAGACAAAACAATGGTTCGGTGTGGTTTATGGGCTGGTGGAATCAAGGATCCATATTTTTTCGAAACTGAAGCCGGCTGAACATAACTGTTAATGGACTATTTTCTACCTGAAATTGAAGCCCTTGGTCTCGACGACTTAGCGTCGCGCCATCAAAGAATTAGAAATCGGAACCCAGTTTAGTCCTCAGGCTCGATTAACAAGGAACGATGCCATTATTTTTTCATCAATAATTTGACGCCGTTGTTAAGCCCTCCTTTTCAGGACATGTAAATGGCGCTTGTATACAAACCAAATGGCCTTCCACCACTAGGGATATCTAAATTACCATAATCGGTGCAGTACGAACAAGCACACTAACTAAAGATCCTTCTTTGTTAGATACACACATTTCAAAATCTTGTTATTCGTCTTTGATGAGTCAACATGGCTGCAATATGGTAGTCCTTCTGAAATTGATTCAACATTAGTGTCCAATGTCGCGAAAAAAAAAAATTTACTCAACGATCAAACTAATGATAGTAACATCCAACGAACGACATACAACATATCATACAACTTCTAAGGATGGTAATGGCCGTTTCTATCCTGACCTTTCCCAAGAGTAAACAAATTACAAATTCCATTTCAGTTGGAATTTATGCACTTCAATGACCTTTTCTCATGCTAGTAGTAGTAGTACCATTCTGGTCACATTTATCCATACGAATCTCCTTCCCAAGAGGTTAGTGACTACCTGAATTGAATTTATTCCTCTGCCACCTGTTGATTTGGCATGACTATCTGCCCTACTTGCAAGACCATTTGGCACGGTCAATGGTTAAATTTACGCTTGACTACTACCAACCATAATACTAGGACTTCTATGACAACTGTAGCTATTCCATTCGGATAATCTCCATCTAGAGCTACCTTATCCACAAAATAATACCAAACAAAAGTTAATTAAGTGCTTGACACAATTTTCACACAAAATTAGCCGCAATGTTAGCTTGCTGAATTTATAGCTTCAGTGCGTAATCCTTCGGCCAGCCGGTGAGTTCCTATCTAATTTGCCCTGCCATCAGCCTGCCAACCCACTAACAGTTTATGTTAATTAACTTCCAGCCATTCAAGTAAAAACCCGACAGATCTTTGGCAAGGTAACAAGAAAAAAAAAAACCACAAGATACAGACACATTTCGGAGAAAGACCAAATTTAATTAGTAAGCTTCAGTTGGGAGGAATACTGATTAAACGGAGGTCCTTCTAAGTCAATATTTGGTCGTTAGACACTGATAGCCGGTGACAAATTTATTTTCTTCTCTTCGCGTGGACGCTACGCACACTCGCCCTTATTTTTATTTTTTCTCTTCTACGTATTTTGTTTGCTTTTGTTGTTGTACGAGTATCTCGAGGGAAATTAAAACAAAACTTGACAGTTGGCGGATTGTTTGATTTCGGAGAAAAGTCTTTTTCCATGTCCACCTGTGGTCCCGCCAATTTATCGGCGATTGTCACATGGATGTACAAGGAGTTTGTGTGCGTACTCGTACCGGGCGCAGGTGAGAATTAAAAGTAGTTAGCGTGCGTAGTTTAATGACAAGTACCAAAAATGATGTAAATTTTATTTTTGGCGTTTGTTCGTGAAAAAATTTTCAACTGTTGTTGCGTTGTTTATACTGTAGTTGCACCTCCTGAAGTAGTTTTTGATAAGTTGGTACGAGTATTTGATTTGCTTTTTTTTCTATTCAGCACTCTAATGTTCAGCGTGCGTCATCAAAGTTAGGGGGTAGTTTCAATGGCAGTTACATAATTTTGTCGACGTATGTATTGAGTAAACGATTATGTAAAAGTTCTATTGGATACTACATAAGTAACTATAGAAGATCTCCTGTAACGAAACTAGGTTTCGGAAAAGTTTTGTGCCATTTGTTGGCCTTTTATGACGCAGAAACACTTAAACAGGCTTTATGCCCCCTTGGAGCTAAATTGGTATTGGAATTAGTGGACACAAGTGATTGTTCTAAAAGAACCAAATTTGAACTTTTGTGCAATTGTTAGAAAACAGTTCACGTTCCCGGGAATGGCCAAATTGAATTTTCTATTGCGGCAGGGTAGATTTGATAACTTAAGAACGCACAGATTTTGAAACTTACAAAACTGATATGGCGATGCCTATATTCTGGTGAATTTGTTAGTCCCAGATTGTGAACGACAGCAATCCCAAGAGACCGCAAAAGTTTTTTTAATCGAATCTCCCAAAACCTTTCCAGAAGTCCTATGCTGCAGCATCAAGTTCAAAAGAAAAGTGACGACATTGTTAGCAAGCCAAAATAAACTCGTATGCAGCATATGATGTACTATGTTCCACCTGATTACCACAATAAAAAAACCTATGGGCAAGACGACCAACATTCTTAGAAACATTCAACATCTAACTATGATCTACAACAACTACCTGTTTATTGACTTAAAGGCCACATTTACGAAGGCAATCTCTATAGAGTCATGTCAAGTTTTGCCAAACTTTTCCATATGTGAAGATTACTTACTGCTCCATACGATCCAATAATGGCATCACCGAAACATTTACTTTCGAAAGGGTATTTCAACAATGTGACACGCTGATACTTGAGCGGACTGTGCGAGACTCAAGTGGTTCTACAGTAGGCACAATATTTCAGATTCCTGCGCAACTTTTAATTGTGGTCAGGCGTGTTATGAAGGCACAAGCACCGACACTTACATGTCGTTGGCGGCTGCACTGAGAGTACTGTTGAGAATACACGCACTAGGGCACTTCTCCATTATTAGGACTGCGGCGAAGAAATCCCATATACGGGTCAATGGCGGCATCAACGGACTTAGTGAGCTCGAGCTCTTGGTGCACACAACACTCTTAAAAGCTACTCTCACGTATTTGCAGTCCAAGGCTAAAGGGAGCTCCATGGTGGTGTCGGAACCTCAACGAGGCTACTGGAACCGGACTATTTAGCCATCCAAGGATTTTTTATAGAACTGGCCCTCCAGGTTGGGAGAATTACTCCCTCCTCATCGTGCAAAAGAGAAAGCAGTTCGGAGTCCACCAACAGTAGTATAAAATGTGCATGACCCTAGCAGACGGTTTAAGAACAAGGAATTTCGGTTTTTCGTATGAAATGTTAGGACACTTAGCAGACCACGTGCCGCCGAACGATTCGCGGAGCCCTAGACTGGTATAGATGGATAAACCAGGCAAAAAGCGTATAAAAAAACTACATCTACCCCGGCGACTACTGCAGAGAAGGAAGACAATGCTTATTTTGATGTGGACTTGCAATTCGAGGGAGCTCCCTTCACACCATATAAGCGAATGCTTCACGGCAATCCATATCAAAACCAAATTCGGAAATATAAGTCTATTTGCATGCATGCCCCTACAGAGGATGAGGATGACAACATTAAAGACGAATTTTGTGACTTCCTTCATCGAACATATGGTAAGTGTCCCAGCAGTGACACTAGAATTGTGATACGAGGATAGATAAGGAAGATGTCTTTAAGTCTTTGATCGAAAGTCTTGGATTTAGGCTTTAAGAATTTGAAACGGAGCGTACATCTCAATATTCATGAAAAAAAACTCGGCTATCCTTGATCAATCAATCGCCAGCCAGGTTGATCATCTTGAAATCGACATAAGAGACTCCTCCGTCATCTGAATTTTTTGAGTCAATTCGACTCGGATTATCATGGTGTTGCAGCCAGGGTACGAATGCAAATACCACTAGCACGGAGAAAACAAGCAAGACCACCTAGAACCTTTTCCGCTCGCGTTTCCCTCAAGCGCTTTCAAAATCCTAGCCCCCATACACAAATCATAGCACACCAATGCTAATGTTATAAACGAGCCATCAGAGAAGTTGCACCTTCAAAACGCCATCACAAAGAAACCTCTGGTCTGACGATGAATTTAAGCAGGTACAAGGAGTATATACTCCTAAATCTGCGCTGCATCAACGACGAGACGATGAAAAACATGGAACGCGAACAACGAGCCACGAGCTCGTATGAGCTATGACCTATACAATGCCACGTCTAGTTTCGACACCCCTACCAAACTCGTCTATATGCTTCATCGAGGTCGGTAATGATTAGCCGATAGCTTAAATGTCAAAACAGGTCTTTGATAATGCGAAATGCTGTCGTGTGACTTTCTTAACATCGCGGTAAAGAAAATAGGGCAATACTCAGGGGCCTACAAAAGAGTCCATTTTGTTAGTCCGCTCAATTACTTGCCTATGGAGATGATATTCATGTGATTGAACGAGCACAATGAAACCTTCGAAAAGTATTGAGGCTAAATCGACCAAAATGGGTCCGACGATACACGAGGTCTAAACAATGTACAATACATGCTGTCATCAGAAAAAGATGCGCAACACTGACAGATTAGTAGCCAGAACGTCAGCTAAAGGAGCTATAACTTCGAGGTAATTAAGGACTTCGTTTTGGCTTCGCAATCAGATGCAGAAATACTCCTACAAATCGCTGTTTCTTTTGGCTCAGGAAGAAATTGAGTAACAGAGCACTCTTTCGTAAGACCAAACTAGCTTCGAAGAAGGCAATTATCATTCCAGTCCTACTACATACAATACATGGCGCAGAGGCCTGGAACTCATCAAAAGTGGATGAAGAAGTACTTGGCCGTTTCTAGAGAAAGATACTGCGTGTGGTTTCTCGCATTGACAAGGAATAGAGGAGGAGATTCACCCACGAACTGTATAAGCTGTACAGCGACATCGCTCTACACGTCTACGGATACAAAGCTTGAGATGCCTGTGCTGTGCTAAGCTAGGACACTGTGGCAGCTTGCGAGTAATCCGGCTATCTGGAGAGGTATGTTGGCTAAGGCCCTGATCCACCCCATATTGCAGTGCTATTTCAAGCTCCCTTAGACATGATCTAAGAGTGGGTAAGTGGAGGAATTCTTCTAAAGAAAATAATATGAACTGTCGCTTAGATAACCCATTTGCTCTGTATTCCTCTCTAGCTGATATGATTGTCGAAGAAATTGTTCAATTACGCTGAACTGCTCTGGGCAATGTAAGACGAATACTGTCAAATTCCTCGAAAATCGATCAAACCAACTTATAATTAGACAAACAGAAGTGCTTGACCAAATATGAGTGTCCATTACAAACGATAACACTTAATCCGCAAAACTAAGCCGAAGGCAACACACCACACTCTAATTACTATTATACTCTGGATGACACCAGAAACGGTTTATTTTCAACTACATATTGATTTCAATTTCACCACCATCTCCCAATGGACCGTGCCTACCACCGCGAAAACCTTCTATAGAAACCGCCGCACTGAGTGTGCTCAAAAAAATTAAATTATTTTTTTTTTCGAAAATTAATTATTAATAACAACTCTATGCAGCCAATGGCACTGGCGATGCTATAAAAGTCCATTTATCGATGGACATCAACACCCGAGTTGATGTCCTGGAATAATTCCATATGCCACGGGCTACTACATACTTACATGGTTGTGCCTAATACATACGAAGGTATCTAGATATACCCGTACATCGTCGAAAATAGAATTTTTACGGAGTTAAGTTAAATCATCAACCTGCGGTTGGGTTTTGGATTTAATGCAAACTTTATGATGGTGCCCGGAGATGTGGCTCACATTAACTGACGGACGAATAGATGGAACTCGGTTCTTGTGTTCGGTTATATAAGCGGCCGTATCAGTCATTGGAGATTTCACGTTAAAAGCAAAGTGGACTAATTGCATAAAAACACTAAGACCACTCTGAGGCGCTGGATGGCTTCTGCCACCCTTATGATTCCAAGAGTCTCAGCTATACCATGGGAATGCCATTTCACCATGATTAATGTAATTCAATGCGACAGCTGATTGATTTCCCATTTTTATCACTCGCTTTCGGCATAACCAAGCCCAAATTGAAACATAATAACATAATGACATAACCCAAAGTTAAAGGTTAACTTACTACGTCGCTGTTATGATGATAAGATTTGAGGTCATGTTCACATACTGACATTGAATAAATGTTATTTGATTGTTGTTTAGTGATAATGAATTGTTTTTGCTCTGATTGCGACAGTGATTTGAATCTGATATGAAAATAATTGACTAATGAGATTGATGGTATCGTGGTCAGAAGTTCATAACAATTTTACAAATTGTATGTTCTACCAAGTTTGCTATTCTGTAAGTCAAAGGAATTCAGAAGTAATCCGTCTAATCGAAGAAGAGATATGTCATTGTCGGGAATATATCTGGATGACTGCTAAAATACCGAAGTTCAGTAGATAAAAACCAAATCGATACTACTGATACTGGACGGAAACAATTGGATGTAGAAGTGCCTATCAACGGTCGGAAAGTATACTTGTAAATCACCTTTATCTGGAGCCTCTACGGAATATAAATAAAATAAGGAAAAGTTGTTTAGTGTTTTGCCTGTACAAAGAAACTGCCTTATAGCAATCAACATGGCCTTTTGCCGGCCTATGCTGGTATTTAAATGTCCCATACTGGTCAACGCGAGAGTAAGGCTTGCCTTTTCTGGTATAAAACACCAGAGTCTTATATCATAAGACAAACCTAACAACAGAAGATAGTTTCGTTATTGCGCTGACTCGAAGGCACATTACAAGACCTATAACTTCGACGAACAATCCAATTTCCGGGACCTACTACCTTAACTATACCCGTACGTATCACAAGATTGTTCGCTTCAAAGGCTTTGCTCCCCTAGAAGAGTTCTGGATATCGTAGGAGTTTGCGAAATTAGATAGTAGTGACACGCCATCCAACTCTCAGAAACTGGTAAAAGTTTCGTGGTCTACTCTGAGAAATGAATGAGCATCATTCGCAAATATAGGATAGGGCTCTTACTTACCCATAAAGCTGGAGACAGCCTTGTGTTCCATTCAGTTTATGGTGACAGGAGAAGGTACATAACCACTATCTAGTGCTACGAATCGCAAAACTACGTGAATTATAATGACAAGGATAAATCCTATAGGAGAATGAAGGCAGAAAACGACAATACCACGTTCAGGCATGTGATGGGACCACATAGCCTCGAAGACACCAGAAATGACAGATGTCTCTTGTGTACGTGCCGTGAGGGCTTAAGCCTACGGTGCGTCTTCGCACAAGATATCAAAACAATGCGTTGATAAGCGCCCTTCGGGTAGTACAAGTACTACCACCAGTACCAGATTCGAAGTCGTGTGTAAGGCACGAATTTCCCCTTTGGTGAAGGGTCGAGGCCTATCTAATACCTCCGCCATTCTGTGGGTCATAGCACCCGGTCGCAATGCAACTCCACATCGAATAGATCAGTTGGTTCCATAGCAATCCCATGGTTTAGCACAGGTCGTAGCAAACTACAACATATGCTAAGCCATGAGATGTCCAGGCTCCATTCGGTCTACTCTCCCCGCGATTTTGGGTATAAACCTACAGCCACCACGATACTCCCACAAGGGGGCCAACTCCTAGATCAGGCCGGAACCATAGTTGCGGTTGCTCCTGACCTGCCGTAGTACCAGAATATAGCTTCCGGTCAAGTTTCGCAACCTTGAGATTACTTACAGTTGGGCACCTCACTGCGCAACCAGAAATGACAGCGCAAAAGGTTTGAGGACTTTAGCAACCGCCTTACTATACCTTTGGGCGCACACTATTTGACCGCGAGGACAACCAAAAGATCAGCTGGGTCTCGACTGACCAATAATGTACATCGAACTAGATCTATCATTTTACCATTGCCCGATGCTTCAGAAATTGCATCCAAGACGTAGAGAGTAAGCACCATCTGATGGCAGCTACTCGTATTGTACTATAACTCTTCGTACTACATTTTTTAACGGCAAACCATCCAACTTGCTAAAGATACCTATAATCTGGACAGGCTCCGAGATCTTCAAGATATATGACCATCTTTCCGCAAATACAGAAATAATCGGCAACACTTCGCTCTTGAGGGTATCGGCGGCCACTGGAACGAGGAGAAAAATGCTTTTACGTTTGCATTGTCGGTAGAAGGTGAAAAATTTAAAGCAAAACAGACGGATGGACGTATAGATCTCAAAGCACGACCTCAGCCGTAGAGCCCTCAAAACTAATAGTCCAGTACGGCATAAAAATAGTAAGAGCCCAGCGTAGTGAAAGACCAGATTATTGTAACTACACCAAAACGTTAGCCATAAAGGCTGAAGAAGTATTAAATAAGTGCGGCAACAGCACCGTCTGTAGCATTACCTACTAAGGAACTCACTTGTGGTTAAAGCTCTAAACTACATCTAGTAAAGAACTGGACGGAAATCTGCTGGCTTTAGATGAGGAGCAGCTTGCCAGATAGCTGGAACATTTCCCACCAATTCTTAACCACACATGCAACAGCGATTTGCCGTCAATCGCATGTGAGCCCCTACCACAGCAACAAATACCAGTTTTTGCACCTCTCACTCACTCAACAAAATAGGCTGAAGGGCTCCGAAGAACAACGAGGCAATCGACATACTCGTAGATGGCCTCCCGATGGAACTCTTCAAATTCTACAGCCACTAATTAGGAAATCATTGGAAGCCAAATGCTTCATAAAAGATCGACTATTAGGCTGCCCAGAATTTCCCATTCAAACCAACCGCGCTTGAGATTTTGTCAAAAGCTTTTTGGTTTTAGGTTGGCACATCTGTCATCTGGCGCCCAATATCTGTTTGTGTTTGTTGTGTTCTGCGAATCTCGCAATATCAAATTTAGTTCAGCAAAGAGTTTACCTAAAATTTGGTGCTTCTAACGAAATATCATGTGCGGAAGCATTGAAAATGTCTACGAGTACTCGACAATGTCGAAAACACAAGCGTTCGAGTGGTACAAAGAGTTTAAAGAGGGCCGTACTGCGGTTGATGATTTGCCTCGTTCCGGTCGTTAATCCAGTTAAGAAAATTGTCCTCGCAGATCATCGTGTCAGCATCAGGGAGATAGCAGCCGATCTTGGTGTCTCCTTCGGATCGGTGCAGAGCGTTATGCACGATGTTTTGGGCATCCGCTCTGATGTTTTCCACTCCGCGGAAAGCGTTTTGAGACGATAGAGGCGATAAAGAAGAATTCGCAGAAGGAGCTGAGTGGATTCCAAAATCGGCCCATGAAAAGTGTTCTAAAGATTGGAGGAAGCGTTGGAATATGTAAATTGATTGCAAGGCAGATTACTTTGAGGGCAATAAAATGGATATCGATGAATAATTGAACCGTTTTCATTTTATTGGATAATTCCGGGTCCTTTTTGATCAGAAGGTACTATGAAAATATATGGAAGAGTTCTAGACTGTCAATAACACATTATTGTGTTAGACTTCATTGCTGTCAATGCGGCAGGTTGACATATGACGCGATTCAAAGTTTACGGATAATGATGGAGAAATACCGCGACGTTTCGCAAGATTTGAGCTAGAAGATGACCACTAACGAATCAGTCATACTATTCCAAGAAGGAATAGAAGCTCAAGTTCCTGCCGAGGTTCAAACAGATCACTGAAATAAAAAGAAATACTTGTAGATCACTCTAATAAAAAAATCCACAATGGTGCTAAGATCCTTCATCCAAATCCACAAGTAGCGCAGTGCCAATGGGAGAAATACCAGGTGGGGTGAAAAGTAACCTCTTTGACAGGCACAACGCGCTGCTACTGCAAAAAAGGTTATGGTGCCTTGAAGTCCGTTCATATTTAGGGAGACATACCAAATTTCAGTGCGATACTGTCTTTAGTTTTGTTTTAACAGCTGATTGTTGTTGACGTGTTTGGCATCATGTTGAGTATGGACAAAAACGATTTTCGTTCTCTCATAAAACATTATTTTTTAAGAGGCAAAACGGCGAAGGAAACAAAAGAAAAGTTGGATAAATATTATGGGGCTAATGCTCCGTCAGATTACACCGTCAAATATTGGTTTCGAGAGTTTCGTGGTAGCCGTGGACTCCACTACCGATCAAGTCCGCAGCCCTCCGATGCGGTTACAGAGGACAATGTCAAAAAAATACATGAAATGGTGTTGGCTGATCGGAAAGGGAAGGTGCGCGAGCTAGCGGATACCACAAAGATTAGTACTAAGTGCACACGCCATATTTTGGGCAATATTCTGCATATGAAAAAGTTATTCTGCCGCTGGGTGCCGCGCATGCTCACTCCTGACCAAAAACACGAACTTCAAAAGAGTGTTTGGACTTGCTGATGCGGAATCGGCCGTCGATTGGTAACTGTTGATGAAACTTGGATCCACTATTACACACCAGCGAACAGAATGAGTGCCCGGCAATGGACTAAAGCTGGCACGAATGCTCCGAAGTGGCCGAGGTAGGCTCGATAGGTCGGAAAGGTTATGGCGTCGGTTTTCTGGGATTGTCATGGCATACTCTTCGTGGACTACCTCGAAAAAGGAAAAACCATCAACAGCGAGTATTACTGTGCATTATTGAAGAGATTGAAGGCCGAAATCGCTGCAAAACGGCCTCACATGAAGCGAAAAAAATTTTGTTTTTGCAAGACAATGCGCCGGCGCACAAGAGCATCGCAACCACGACTAAAATCAATGACTGGCTCCAATTGCTGTCGCATCCACCGTATTCGCCCGATTTGGCTCCCTAGGACTATTATCTCTTCCCAAACCTCAAAAGATGGCTCATCAATAAAAAATTCAGCTCACGTGAGGAAATCATCGACGCCACGGAGGAGTATTTTGCAGACGTTCCGGAAAATTACTTTGCGGACGGAATCAAGAAGTTGGAAAATCGCCGGAATAAATGTATCAAGCTAAAAGGGGATTATATTGAATAAAATAAAAAAAGCATTTAAAAAAAAATTTCATTCCCAAGGAGGTTAGTTTTCACTCCACCTAGTATTTAGCATTCGACGAATTATACGCGCTTGACCAGCTTTGATTTGTTTCAGTTTATTCAAAATGAAAGGTCTCACGGTATGATTATGGTCCCTTGTGTTGGATATCATGAAGTTCTTCAAAGTCCCAGAAGTAATCTCTTTCATTTGTGTTCACTCCCAGTCAACTCCCACTAATCATTCCACCAAGTGGCATGTATAAGCCCCAGTTAATCTATCATCAATTTTGCCATCTTACAAATGTTTTAAGGATGCTACTTACCAGTCAACATCGCTGAATAATCACGTATTGTTATAAACTTGCATTTAATTTTCAGACAATAAGTGTGGAAGTGGAGGACTCCACTGCAGACTGAACTATTTACCCATCCTGTAAATCAATCCATTTTTCAGGACTTCCTTGCCAATCCTTCCGACAGTTTATCTAAGCAAAGTTTAACTAACCCTAACTAATTACATACAATTATCCGGGTGATTATATCCTCGTTGTTCTTCTACTAAGACACCAAGCACTACAAACATGGATGTGTGCCGTAAACACATCGATTATTACCATCCTTTCGAATGCCGGAACTGAATTAATCGTGAAATTATTTCATACCATATTGACTAGTGGCAGGTTGTTGATTTTTTTTTTCTTTTTTTTTTTTGTTAAAAATAAACCAAACCACTGCGTGACGAAAAAAAACCCTTTTATCCAGAGATTTCGTCTTTAGATACATACGAGGATATCAGCAGCACTTTGATGACCTAAAATGCTGCTTAACTCGCATAGAAGAGAAGAACGTTTCACACATGGATTAACTTCAATCCACACACTTTCTTAAAATCAATAATGACGCTCATATACGAGTGCGAATATTATGTGATACTCGTATTGTGGGAGTGTGTGTATGTTTATTTTTAATATCTATTGTATTATAATCATTTGCCTTGACCTCGTCATCATGGGTATGACTTGACGAAAGACATTTGCCTGGTGCCATCAGACAGGGTTGTTTCACATGAAATACGTACAGATACCATTCATGTAGTCGACACCTTTCATGTCAGGATTGTAAATGACCAGGATTCAGGATTAAAATGATTTGATTGCTCTGATCAATTACATTAACCTGAAGTGTAAGTATCTTATAAGAGCACTCTACTTCGGAAATACTCGTACGTATTTTTGAAGTTAGCTGCAGTTATGAGTATGTCCGGACTTTATATAACATTTAATTATATTGTAGCATAATTTAATGGAAAAGTACAGGATTTGGTAAACGTGGTAATCCTGTGCCCCCTTTATATATGAAAGGTGATTTCCCAGGCAATATTTAAATATACACTGCAAGCCTGCCTAGACTACTGACTCCATTCATGCATAGAGAATGGATTTTAAGTTTTCTAACTGAACAATACACAACACATTCAGATGATAAAAGTCTAATTTTACATCCCCGTTTTTGAACAGTGGGCGTTTTGTTTACAAATGTGGGAAACACCGCTTTTGGGGTTTATTGAGAAGTGGTTTTTCGTATGATGACTTTTGGTTGTTGTTTCAGCACTTGTTTATGACTTCTTACGTCAAAAGCGTTGTCAAATCCCAAAACTTATCGACCTGGATCGCAAGGGCCTTACATAAACGCCCTATTTGGAAATCATATGAATTTATCTGAGATCCTTCATGTTTCGAGTAAACAACTCGCTGAAAGTGAGAAAAGTCGCGGAAAGAGCAATTAACAATTGTTCTGCAATCAACCCTTCTTAAAAAATGCAAGTCACAGCGGTAAGTTGCTTTGCAGCTGAAGGTATCACAGTGCTATTGAACAAAACGCTTAAAGCTGAAGCCTTGAGGATAAATCGTGCTACAACTAAACACAAGGATCGGCTATTAGTCACAACAAGCAAACGAAGTAGGCAAAAGGCAGCACCCTAAATGCGCGCCAAAATAAATCTACGATAACACGGATTAACCCGCTGTCCTTGAAAGTGATCAAACGAAGATTAAGGCATGCTGTAGTACTTGGGCGAGTTGCTGTTCGAAAACCTCTGCTACGACCAAGAAACAAGCAGAAATGTTTAGAGTGGGCGAAAAAGCAGACTAAGGTTTCAACAGAGTTTTAAAATTTAATGAACATTCAGATTAAATCTTTTATAGTATCACCCGTTACCCGATAGAAATGGTAGTTTTTCCAACATTTATGTTTCAGCAGCTGTCAAAGTTACAAATGACATTCAGCTGTCAAAATATTCAGTAAGGTTTGCCATTCCACCGTTTTAAACTTGCCGAACGTGCAAAAATTATTGAAAAATATGGTCAAAATTCCTGCTCAGTTGTAAATACGCAACGTGAATTTCGTTGGGAAGTCGTTCGTCATCATGGCTTCATTGTGCAGGCAATTCGTCACACCGTGGAAAAGTTTGAGCGTGAGTACGCTCTTTTGGATCTTAAGCCACCAACCAGATAGAGATTGGTGCGAAATGAAGAAAACATAGCCGCCGTAGCGGCATATATCGAAGAAGACCCAGAAATGTCGATTCGGCGCCGTTTGGCGTTGGCATGGCGGTATAGCACGATGTTAACCGACTTTCCGTGCTCAGATCTCGACAAAATCGAGCTGTGGTTCCAACAAGACGGCGGTACATGCCACACAAACGACGCAACGCTCGAAGTTGTGAATGAGAAATTTGGCTAGTGGGTCATAACACGGCGAGCTTTCATCTATTATCCGCCGATATCATGCGATTTGATACCACTCGATTATTTTCTTTCGGGCTACGTCACGTCCTTAGTCTACGCTAACAAGCCAACCACTTTGGACGAGCTCGAGGCCAAAATTCGACACGCATAAGCCAGAATCAATTTTATATCTCACACCGTTGTTGTATTATTTAATTTGTTGTTTCTATCGTTCTTATCTGTTCACCCTGTACAAAAATAGTTACTTATATAAATAACAGGAGTGGGAATATGAAAGGGAATAGATGGGAGAAGAAGGAAATGTACGAGTAGCAAAAGTAATAATAGTAATTTTAGGTTAAAAGAAAGTAAGACATTATTGCTTTTTTGAATTGGTTTTGGTTGGCAATAACTTTAATGTGAGATGGTAACGACTTCCAAAGTTGAATCGTGTACACAAAGAACAGACGGGATAGGTTTAGGTAACGAAACTTGGGTGTAATAATGTGTAGGATCCTAGAAGGAGCGAGTATCAGTTTATAATACAAATAAGATGGCGTTTTGTTGATAATTAACTTGTGTAAGTACGTGCAGTTTCTGGCGTTGAGGTACTGAATTCATCTTGGATATTTTGGCCAGTAAATTGCAAATATTTCGAAACTAAACCCAAAGGTTTCAAAAACTGTTCCTAACGTTATCATTTCGTTAACTTTACTTTCGCAGGTTGTCATCAATATGACATTTGCCAACATCATTCAATGATATTTTGCTGGCGAACGTCATAAGACATAAGATGGTCCTTGTTTCTATACTCGTAATTTTCCATAGATGAGGTCAAATAGTATAATTCATTTTCGCGGATGGATCAAAGATGGAGTAGGAGCCGACGCTGGAATCTTCTCCGATCAATTATACTTAAGGCGCTTACGTCGCCTGACAGACTTCAGCAGTGTCTTCCTGGCTGAGATATTGGCTGTACTTTATTGCAAAAATAAAGCCAATATCCTACGAGGATATTACTATATTCATTGATATCATCGCTACAGTCAAGATTACATCAAAGATTGTGAAGCGCTGTCATGAAGAACTAAGGCTCTTAAGTTAAGCCCAGCTGGGTAACTGTCCACAAAGGTGTGGAAATGGATCTGCAAGTACCAAACTTTCGCTCTGGACTCTAAGAGTGCAAGCAGAGCAAACGATACAAATCAAAGCCAATACAAAATGGAAACATCCTCCAACCTATGTAACTTCAACACAATTATTCCTGAACTTATCAGAGATTTTATAGAGGCAACGTTGGGATCTCAAAATGTATTCAAGATGTGCATAAGAATAGTACGTGATATTTACAATGACGTTAAAGCTAATGTTAAATGCGTAGGCGGAATAACCGAGAATTCGAAGTTAAAGTTGAAGGACCCCAAGGCAGCATACAAAGCCCCTTGCTTTTTGATGTCGTACAAGAATTTCCAATTGAAAGAGTCGAAGCAGCTTCTCTTTTTCTCGCCGATGCAAGTGCTATCATAACTATTGATGTGATGGCTGTTCAGGCGGGATAATGGCACTAGGCAACGGCTTATGAATAAGTCGTACTAAGGCTAAAATTCCGTTTTTGTAAAGCTGCAAAACCAAACCATGAAATACGAGTATGTGTATTTAGAAAGAGTTATCGTATCAAAGTGCGAAAAATTTGAGTACATAGGTCCTATAGTTTACCACTAGGGGAATTGTGATGATGATGTTGCACGTAGAAATAGCATAGGGTGGCTCAAATGGTGCGAAGACTACGGAGTAGTCAAACCTAAAGGTTTGTTATACAGGATAGCCATTCCATCCAGTCATACGACACGAATCGCAAGATTGAACATTCTACGATGAAAAACTGAAAATGTTATGTTTGTCAGCGGATGTTGCAAAACGTGATCTTATAAGAAGTGCGCGCATTCCCGAAAGTCTCCTCATGAAAACACAGATGTAGAGGAAAAATTGATTTTGGTTTTCGAATACGGAATGAAGGTCATCGGAAAATCCTATGGAAAAAGCAAAAGAGATTCAAGTACCAGCCTAGGTTCGACAAAGGACCACAAGATATTGAATCACTCAATGCAAAACCACCAGCAAAATGTTTGCCTCACCAACGGAGCTGATCCGAAATAGAGTGGCCTCTAGAAGGGTTCTAAATTCTGCAAATTCAGCCAAGCTTATAAGCGGAGCAGTGGGATTATGAAAATACGTTTTTAATTAAATAAAAAGAATAATAATAATAAATAAAAGGATGGGACTATTGGGAGGTGTTTTGGAATGAACATCACCCCACTACAGCTAGAAAATGATACGTTATTCATTTTTATTTTTGGATGGAAGTCTTGCGAAAAATAAAAGCGAAGTGCCATGCTTTTTATATGGGCTCTTCAACATCTATGAACACCGTGATATACTGTTTCAACGAACTTAAACTGGAAAGGATCCGTGACATGTTTCTTGATGATCACCAAACGAAAGTGCTCTAAGTAGCAGAGTCTCTAGGGGCAGCATGCGAAATGGCAATCAACATTTTACATGACACGACCCGATGACTGCCGCGATTGCTCACAGTGGACAACGAGTGCCTGTCAATTTCGAAGCAATATTTGGACAGCTCTTTAAGTGAAACCCGCAGGATGTTTTATCTGGTAGTCAGCACAGATGAGAGACAGTCTCATCTGCTAGAAATGTCAGGGTTGCGATTTTTCGGGACTCGAGAGGAAATGACTCTCATGGACTTTTTGAAGGAAAGGGGGCACGATTACAGGGCAGCACTACAGTGAGTTATTGAACTGATTATCAGTGACACGACCCCATTTGTCACTACGACAACGCACCTGCTCAGTCATCCGGAATCGCCATGGTCAAATTGCAGGAACTACTGTACGAATTGTTGATTAAGACTCCAAGGTTTTTTACTTCGCCATAATTTCAATGTGAGAATTATTTAAGGTGATTAGTGGGACGTCACATGAGTGCAGAAAATTTCGAGAGACAGGCAGGATTTTAGATTTGGAAGGATTAATGAATAATTTGTTCAAGGAAGACCATGATGATATGGCAGTTAGGTCCTTATTAAGCTTTACAACTGCTTCTTCTAAGCATACATATGGAATTTACAATAAAATCAACATGAAGGTAAGTCGATGATGAACATTGAGAGCAACAAGGGTCCAAGTAGTGAACCTTGAGGAACACCTCTGTTGACAGTAGATCAGTTATCGACACGGCTTGAATACGATCACAGAGATGTGACAAAATACGTTCAACGGCTGTGTCAGATAGATGAATTACGTTAGAGAGTTTATTGCACAGAATAATTGGATTAACTGAGTCAAAAGCTTTGGTAAAGTCAAGAAGTGTCGGCAGTGTGTTATGTATTCATGGTAAATTGCGAATCGGATGTCATCTGTCACTTTTAATAATGCTGTAGTACAGCTGTTGTTTGCGCGAAACCCGGATTGGAAGGGAGATAGAAGCTTTTCCTTTTCGATATAGGTCTTAATTTGCTGGGCAACTCTGAATTCGAAGACTTTTGAGAGAAGAGGCAGGGGATTGGTCTGAAATTGGAAGTTTCCATTAAAAAAAAAGTGTTAATGCCTTCTGAGTGGAAAACATAGCAAATAAACATTTTATGGTATTTCACTGAAACACTGTTAGTGTGTCATTTGCCTAGTTGTCACAATAAGAACGAGTCTATAAAAACTTAAAATAGAAATTGTATTATATTGTATATTGCGTGTTTATTGTTGATTTTGTTAGTTTATTACCTGAGACAAAGCAACTTTAGTGTATTTCGTTTTTTTATGTACTGTTTCTGTTTTGGGCTGTTGATTGTGTTTTGTATTTTATTGATACTCATGCTCGTAATGAATATTCAATGAAGGCATTCACCTACTTTGGGGGAAATTGTTTCAAAAATCATTAGACACAAAAAGATCCATTTAATTTGTCGACTGACTGTCAGTTTTATGATAATTTTGGTTTCCCATAAGTCATAAACAAAAGCCGTTTGACACTCGTCTTAACGATGAATATGACTGACAGCCAACGTAAATGGTAATTGAAAGATTTACATTTTATTTTTTATATTTTTCATTCGATTGTCAAGGATTGTATTCGCACACAAGCAACTCTACAGGTTATTAAAGTGATTTAGGAATTCAGGAGCTATTAGAATTAGGACGAAGCAATGGTGATGCTGCGAGTATTTCTCAGGATCTATATTATAATTTGATTGATACATAATTTTATTTATAGAAATTAGAGTTATGTGATACACTATTTTCATGATATAACGAAGCTCAAATACGAGTATACATTTATTTACATAAAAGTACGATATTGTGGGTTTTGTTTTCAAGAAAGACACTTACGTTATAATGATTGTCGTTGTATAGAAAGGCTAAGAAGTGGCAGATTGTGTTACATACAAAGATGTGACGGGATATTGTACGAATAGGGTAGGTACGGCCTAGAAACCGTACCATTCTGGGAATGCCTAGTGATGTAACTATAATTACAAATCAACTGTGCTATTTTACCTCTTGTTGAAAGTCTTCCGATTCTGGTCCCGTTCTTGGCAAACTTATGAAAGCGAGTGTTTAGCAGGAGGAAACATTAAAACTCTAATGTCCTGTCAGAAATGATTAAATAATTGAAGAAGGTCGTACAGAGGATAAATTTGCGTGACTGAATCAGCGGTGGCGTCAACAGTAAGCATTGAAGTTTCCTTATATGGGCTACCTAGGTGCTGAGGTCAATAAGGATTTTCAGGTCTAATGTGTCGACTTAGCATGGTATTAGCCCTCCAGTCATAGCCTCAGATAAAAACCAATTTTCTGTTGGCGACCCTACAAAAACGAAAAACTGACAGCGACGTTTCGAATTCAACGTATAATGTTCGCACTATGAACAGGCCACTTGCACCCGAATAAGTAGCGGAGGACCTGGAGACAGTTATAAGGTAGTTGTCACAGCCATCCAGGAAGGACTAAAAACTGTGTACTACTTATGTGTACATCGGTGAATGCGGCAAAGAACAGAACAGCGTCTTTTTGGATATGGCAGACAAAGACAATCAGTCTTAAGATACCGCCACATAATGAACGCATTGTAAGAGTCCCCATTAAGGCTACACAAAGCCGCTCGAGACTACTAAAGAATGTTTTTAAGAGCTCCTCGACAAAACCTACCGACAATGTCCTAAGTATGAAGTTAAAATCCTTTAGCGTGCTTGTATTGTCATAATAGGAAGAAAAGACGTCATTGGTAGTACAATCGGAAGGCACAGTATACACGATACCACGTCTACAAATGAACTTAGACTAGCACACGGTTCCCTCACCTCATTTCAGGATCACCAGATTATGAGACAGTCAGTCAAATTGATCATGGTACCATCGACGCACTGCACTTCTCAAATATTCTTGATGTTCGATCAACCCAACTAGCTGATATAGACTCAAGATACGTCAACGAATACTTTAGAATATTGTGAGCAGATTTGAACCGCTTAATCGGAAAAAACCACGACAATATTTGCTGATCATGTATCCCGCAGCCTTTCATCAGCGCCCTTAAAACCTGCATAAAGTAATTTAGATCAGTTGCACGATACCAAGAGGACGCCAAAAATGCTGCATTGAAGTGCTAGCTTTCACCCGACCACGAAGGCCCTGAACTAATGAAGACTGAAGTCAGTCACGTATTGGTAACAACTCGGATATGAAGCAGCGCTGCATAGAAGATCGAGAGCAGCTCGTATTCTAAGGAAGTCAAAGAGGAAAGAGATCGGTTTCTCAGAAAAAATGAAGGGCAGGCGAGGTAATGGAAAGGTGCTACTCCAGACACAACGCTCAGAATTTATACCAAAACGTAATAAAAAACATGTCATGCCATCAATTTCGTCCATCCGACTAATAGCATAGGACTGCCGGACCGGACCTGCGGTGATCACTTGGTATAGGACATACCAAAACTCATATTCAAGATTTGGTATATACTCGTATCAGTATGCCGGAAACTTCAACATCATTTCTCCGATCTACAAGAAAGATGCCCCTCTTAGCTGAGCCTACTATAGAGGCATCAGTCTGCTTAATCCCACGTACAAGGTCTTGTCTTCTATGCTGTGTGAATGCTTGAAACCATTTGTCAATAATCTGAATAGATTCTATCAATCCAGTGTTCGCTTTAACGTAAAATTTAGACTACAAGGTGGCTCAATTGAATTGCAACTGTTAAAACGCTGTATTTTTTGATTTGCAATCGAAGTTTATTGCAGTCCAAGAAAGAAATGAAAAAGTCAAGTGGATTTGCATCTGGTTACTGTGAAGGCCATTGAGTCGACGAAATGAAGTGATGGACTCTTGGTTGGCGCGTGTTAGTACATAGTCTTATTGGAAAGTCCATTCTCTCTCGCCGAAAAGTTTGGTCACCCAATGCTGCAAAGAACCTTCCAAAACACTTTTGTGGTTAACATTCGCCATGGTCCAAAAACACAAACGACAAATGGTGACGCTTGACTTCTTGTGGCCAATCAAAAGTTCAAATTTCCGTAAGACCTTTGTTTGTTCACAAATTGTTCGACTGGATAATGTTTCTCATTAGAGAACACTATATTCGGCAACTTCCTCTATCGAACCTCACTTTCTTTTGAGCACCGGTCAGATTTTGTCTTTTTTGAACTAATAAGACTTTAGTTTGAATTCATCTTTCAATATCCGTTGCATGGTTGCCTTTGATATCTTCAGCTCAGCAACCATTTTCCTGTCACATCGATTTGGATGTCGTTCAATTCGGCGTTCGAATTCCATTACAGACGCAAATGCTTCTGCACGCTTGTAAACAATGAATCCAACTGTCATTAGGCGAAACATTGACCCCTTCTGAAGTTGGTTGCAGTTCAATTGGGCCACGCTATTTACTAGAAAACCCAAAAACTCAAAATCGCTACCCGCCACCGTTTTGTCGACTTCAAAGCCGCATATGACTGAATCTGTAGTGATGAGCTATACAGAGCCATGTCTAGTTTTGGCAGTTCTGACAAACTCGTCGATTTGTCCACACCTCGGAAGCAATCTCGCAGAGATCTTTGATGGCAAAGGTCTAGACATGTGACTACTTTAACCTCATAATTGGGAAAATTCTATCAGAGGCATAATTATGCAAGAGTCTGTGCAACTACGTGATGACATTGACATGATTGGCAGAATGTGGGGAGCTGTCACTGGAGCGTTTGTAAGTTCTGAAACAGATGGGGCGAAAATGGGCTAAATCATGAATGAGTCCTAATCCTTCAGCTCCGCGATTCATAATCAAATGAAGAGACCCTCTTAGGCCTTGTTAACAAACGCCTGGGAGACTATATGTCATATCTCATAAACCCAGTCCTGCTTTCTAGTGTCAAAGCAAAGACATTTACAGAAGAAAGTGGATAAAGATATCCTTGGCTATTTTGAATGTAAAATTGTTCGAGTGATTTTTGGTCGCATTTGCTTTGATGGAGTTTGAAGAGGAAACAGGAGAGAGGGAGTGACATTAACCTGTACGTTCACCGCCTCAGATAGCTATGACAATTACGGCGAAAAGACTTCGATTATTTAATTAGAAGACGTCGCAGTAAAAGAAAGTGACTCTCATACTAGGTTGGCCATAATGTATGACCCCAATGCGTATGTATGATGTTAATGCGTTTTTTTAAATATTTATTTGGCTATTCAAGTTTCTTATTGATAACCATTTGGGCTCTTTTTATGGCATTTTAGGGCTGCCAGAGTTTCTCGCTTATTCACAAAATCCATGGCTTTAAATAACTTTAAATCGGGTGATCTTTAAGGCCAGTGTAAATCGCCAAAACGCGATATCAGATGATCGGAAAACGCTTGCTTTAGAATGACGATTGTGGCTTGCGCAGTATGCGACGTAGCTCCGTTCTGCTGGAACCACATGTTCTCCAATCCCAATTCATCCAATTGAGGAATGAAATATTCATTGATCATGACTCTATTGCACTCATTATCTATAGTGATCTCCAGCGTAAACAACCCACCATGCAATGATTTTGAGTGAATGTAATGGATCTTCGTCGCCCAGAACCGATTTTTTTTTTTAATGTCCGAACAGAGCATCCAAAGGAAGAACTAGTCCATTGTACTCTTTGTAAAGTTCCTTTTAATGAAATTTTTCAGTTTGACGAAGAAAGGTGAGTAAGCGCTTCTGCGATAAGATGCCTGCAGCCTGATGCGAGCGTAAGCCAGACATTCACAGAGATAGTGCTCTAAGGTGTCGTCATCACTTTCGCAGCAAGCATCGCTGGATGTTGTGTCACTAATGCCCAGCACATTTAAGTGCTTTGCAGAAGTGTAATTCCCTCTCACGACGCCAGTAAGCAACCTGCAGTCTTTCATGCTGACCTCCTAGAGACGTCGGGAAACATTCGTTTGGTCTGCCTACATCCCGGGGAGCTGTGCCATCTACGGAAGCCTTAATCGAGGACGCAGGCAGACCCAACGTAGGCTCATTGCATCGGACGGCATGCCCATAAGATCGCTTTGAGAGTGCAGCCCATGATATGAATATCAAGGGGAATGCGTCTAGAGTAGATCTAGGAGTGCTGGTGAAAGGTCCCATTCATACGAGGCAAACCATTCTTTGGAGTCTGGTAAAAGCAGCAATCACGTATTTTCGCGAGAGCTTATTCCACCTGACAACCGAACAATACGATATAATTGGCCTTATCATAGCCATGTAGATCCAAAGGACTCTCAGTGACAGGCCTCATATCTTGCCGATAACTCCTCTGCACTGCCAAAAGGCCGGCAGCGCTTTAGATGCTTTCGACCTAACATGTTTAGTCTAGAGAAGTTGTCCAGGATGATAATCAAATACTTAGCTTCTTTGGAGAATTAGATGGTGATGCCTTTAAGTACGTTCACGGATCCACATAGTTGGAAATGGGCCTGTCACTCATGATTATTTTTGATGCAAAATCGTCCACTTCATTGTTGAAATTCAGAAGGGCTTGACAGTAGGTTAGATGCGATTCAGAACCCATTAGCTAATGGACTGTCTGCACTCTGTAGTGAAGCATCTTCAAGTTTTTCACTGAAATGCGCTACAGAGACGTGCGTGGAATGGCCAATTGCCATCGACCGATACGGAGCCTTTTCGACATCTTGAGCCAAGGCAGCAATATTCTATTCCGAACGAGAGGTACTAGGTCTTCTACAGCTTGCTCAATCCAGGGTTGTGCCAAGAGTCGTGCGGCTATACGCCACATTGAACGACCAGTGGAAGTCGGGCGGGCAGGAAAACAGGCACGTAGAGCCAAATCACTGACGAATATGTTCATGAAAAATATCGTGACATTACTCAGGAGTATAGTCTATAGATATTTAATTAACGTTACTGCCCTGTTGTCATCTATCTTTTAAGGTAGATATAAGTCTTCGAGTTCACCCAATAATAGTTGCACTATGATTTTTCTTAGAGTAGATAATATATTTTCCTACTTTATGTATAAAATAGAGGAGCAGATCCTTGAAAAACAAGGAAAGAGTACTTCAGTTCTAGACGATCGTAATAGTGAAGGTTTCAGGTTTAGAGTTTGGTCAATACATATTAGACCAGAAAACTTAATGAATTTGCTCTGGCCTACGTTCATTTTTGTCAACATTGGGATGACCAATGGCCATATTTTAGTATTCAAGGAGCATTCTGATAGGAAAGGATTGCTATTTTTTTATTTAACGAAACACAGCAGCAACTGATATCATCCACATAAATACTCGATGTAAATTTATTGACCATACTAGTAGAAAACCATATGCTTCTGTACCTCTGAAATATTTTTCAAATTTCGTCAGTTGACGGGTGTGTACACCTGCTAATCCTGTATTATTCGTATGTAGAGACATAGTGAAAGCTTTATCACATGAGATTGCTGAGGACGACAGATGTAAATTGTCGAAATGAATTATAAATGACGACAAACGAATTTGAATTGCCACTCATTATTGTAATGCACATTTCGTCCTAAATTAAATCCAACTAAACCCTCAAATCTCATGCTGTATGTGTATTTTGATATCCTTGGCATAATCAATCTTTATCCTAATTTTTCTTGACAGATAAGACCCCAGAAGATGCTTTAAAATAAATAGTTTAAAACAATCTGCATCATTATGCAGAGGTCCTTTAGGTATAGAATAATTTTAACTCAAAAGTTGGACTAAATTGTAAGGCAACAAGGATAAAATATGCGTCTGTATTGTAGTAAGGTTTTATTCAGAACGATGAATGTCCTGTGGAAAAGATAACAACGCTTATTTGTATTTGCTCTGAGTACGTCGTTGTGTTGTGAAAGTCATCTTCATTTATTGTATCTTCCGTTGCGTTTTCCCTTTTCTCATTTTTTTAGAAATGTATGTTTACCCTTAAAGCCTAAGGGCTACTGTGTAGGGTATGGTTTAATAGGAATAGTCCATTAAAAAATGTCTACCATGAGGCCTCCGATAGAAGGATGCATTTAAAGGTATGGGTTTCATCCGAGAAAGAAATTTCTATCCAGACACGGTGTTTGATATTCGTGTATAGCTACATGCTTTGTGTATGTGATAATGCCATTTAGGGAGCTGAATGTACTCGTAATATTTTAGCAACTTCCTCGATACCACAGCATCAAGAGATACTTCGATTGCCTTGGATTATCACAATATTGTGTTTGGAGCTACGAGTAGCAATGATTGATGTTAAAATTTTGAGAGAATAACTCTTCAAGAGCTTCATAAGGAACTGTGAAGATTTCAACAGAATGAAAAATAAATAATTGTTAGAAGAAGTAATGTAAAACAAGTCAGCCGAATGACCTCCACGACCACTGTTGCACAACCCAGCTCTTTTGGTAAAATTGCTCATCATTGCTCTATTTCATCGATAACAGCACACATATTGATATTTGTGCTTCAATTAACTTGGAATAAACGTTCTCTTAACAAGACCCAAAGAAAGAAGTCACATTCTGATCACCATTTCGAGAAATAACTCGACCAGGAAACTTTTCTCCCTAAAGGGTATTGGTTGAGTCGCTTTTGTGACACGTACTTACCATTTTGTTGGAAGTAAACACCGGCTTAGAACCATTGATCATGATTCGTATAGCGCATTTTCGAAGAAATAAGGTCAACTGATGGACTCCTGTCCAAAAACCACACCAAATAGCAACACGATGTGAATAGAAAGGCTTTTCGACAATATTTTCGACTTGGATCTTCTAAGCTCCAAGTGCGGCAATTCTGTTTATAAATACAGCCCTCAAGAAGGAAATGTGACTCATCGCTCAAAACTGATTTCATTTAAATTCTTGACAATTTTACAGCATTTCCAACACCCATTAAGCAAAGCTACCACGCTTCTAGTGGTCGGCTGGCTTAAGTTCTTGGGT